>LPNX010337345.1:0-12958 GCA_001517045.1 Pseudotsuga menziesii | reverse complement strand
TGTTTTCTATATGCTGACACATCCAAATATGTGACACATTAATAATGTGACATTCAGTGATCATTAAGGGTTATGTCGCATTGTGATGTTTATAAAGGGTTACGGTGCATTACAACATTCATCAAGGGTTATATATATATATATATATATATATATTAGTTATTCAATTTGTAGGGTTACTTGTAAAATAAATAAATTAATTATGGTCAAACTAAAGTTAAACATGACTCGCTAAAATCAATCATGGTTCAGTGTGGTTAATCTAAAGGAATCTATGGTTTCCTATAGTGTCTAGTATATGCCAACATAACCAAAGAAGTGACACATTAATAATGTGACATTCGACGTTCATCCAAGGTTATGTCGCATTGTGATGTTTATCAAGGCTTATGTTGCATTGCATCATTCAAAATGGGTTATATCACATTGTGACATTAGTCAAGGGTTATGCATGTTTGTGAAATTTCCCAAGCTGTCACACATTAATAATGTGATATTCGATGCTAAGAAAATTTGATGTTGCATTATGAACTATGGCCACATAGTTCGCTAAAGTCAACCATGGATAACTATGGTCATGGTTAAACAAAATCAACCTTGGTTAACTAAAGATAAACATGACTCACTAAATTCAATCATGGTTTACTGTGATCAATTTAATTTCAAACAGGGTCGACCAAAGTCAGCCATGGTTTGCTACAATATTCAATATATGCTGACACAACTAAATATGTGGCACACTAATAATGTGACATTCAATGTTCATTAAGAGTTATGTCGCATTGTGATATTTCAAGGGTTACGGTGCATTGCGACGTTCATCAAGGGTTATGTCACATTGCAACATTGGTCAAGGGTTATGCGGTATTACCGCAATGCCCAAGATGTGACACATTAATAATGTGACATTCAATGTTTAGAAAATTTCATGTTGCAAACGGTGAATTATGGCCACGTGGTTCTAAAGTAAAAATTTATATATATGTGTGTGTGTGTGTGTGTGTGTGTAAAATAAATTTATTATTTATTCAATTTTTGGGGTTACTTATAAAATTAATTAATTAACTATGGTAAACTAAAGTCAATCATGGTTAACCAAAGTCAAGCATGCCTCTCTAAAGTCAACCATGGTTCATTGTCGTCAATCTAAAGTCATCCATAGTTCGCTAAAACGTGGACGATATATGACAATACAATCAAAGGTGTGACACATTAATAATGTGACATTCGACGTTCATTAAGTTTTATGTTACATTATGGTTTTTACGAAGACTTACGTTGCATTACGACATTCATAATGGCTTATATCACATTGTGAGAGTGGTCAAGGGTTATGCGTCTTTGCAACAATTCCCAAGATGTGACATTCGATGTTTAGAAAATTTCATGTTGCATTGTGAACTATGACCACGTGCTTCACTAAAGTCAACCATGGTTAATTATGGTCTAACTAAATTCAAGCATGTTTAACCAAAGTCAACCATGACTCGCTAAAGTCAACCATGGTTGACTCTGCTGAAGCTAAAGTCAAACACAGTTTACCAAAGTCAGTCATGGTTTGCTACAGTGTCTAGTATATGCTGACACAACCAAAGATGAGACACATTAATAATGTGACATTCAACGACCATCAAGGTTTATGTCACATTGTGATGTTTATTAAGGGTTACATTGCATTGTGGCATTCATCAAGGGTTATGTCACATTACGACATTAGTCAAGGGTTATTCCACATTGTGACAATAACCAAGATGTAAAACATTAATAATGTGGCATTTGATGTTCAAAACATTTCTTGTTGCATTGTGAACTATGGCCATATGGTTCTAAAGTTAGACATGGCTCTCTAAAGTCAAACATGATTGTCGACTATGGTCAAACTAAAATCAAGCATGGTTGTCCAAAGTCATCCTTTTTTTGCTATAGTGTCTGGTATATGTCGACACATCCAAAGATGTGACATTTGACATTCATTAAGGGTTATGTTGCATTGTGATGTTAATCAAGGATTACGTTGCATTGTGATGTTCATTAACTGTTATACAGTAGTACGACATTGGTAAAGGGTTATGCCACATTGTAACAATTCCCAAGATGTGACATTCAATTTTCAAAGAATTTCATGTTACATTGTGAACTATGGCCATGTGGTTTTAAGTCAAATGCAACTCGATAAAGTCAACCATTGTTGGCTATCGTCAAACTAAATTCAAACATGGTTGACCAAAGTCATACATGGTTTGCTATAGTGTTTGGTATATGCTAACACAACCATAGATGTGACACATTAAAAATGTGGCTTTTAGTGTTCAACAATGGTTGTGTTACATTGTGATTTTTATCAAGGAATACATTGAACTGTGATGTTCATAAAGGGTTATGTGACATTGCGACATTGGTCAATGGTTATGTCGCATTGCGACAATGTCCAAGATGTAACACATTAATAATGTGACATTCGATTTTCATAAAATTTCATGTCATATTATGAACTATGGCCACGTGGTTGTAAAATCAAACATGACTCGATAAAGTAAAAATTGGTTGACTATGGTCAAACTAAAGTAAACATGGTTGACCAAAGTTATCCATGGTTCACTACAGGGTTTGGTATTTTCTGAAACAACCAAAGATGCAACACATTAATAATGTGACATTTGACGTTCATCAAGGGTTATGTCGCATTGTGATGTTTATCAAGGATTACATTACATTGTGACGTTCATCAAGGGTTATGTCACATTGCGACATTAGTCAAGGGTTATGTTGCATTATGACGATGCCCAAGACGTGACGCATTAATAATGTGACATTTGATGTTTAGAAAATTTCATGTTGCATTGTGAACTATGGCCACACAACTCTAAAGTCAAACATGACTCGATAATGCCAACCTTGGTTGACTACGGTCAAACTAAACTTAAACATGGTTGATCAAAGTCATCCATGGTTCGCTACAATGTACAATATATGTCGACACAACCAAATATATGACACATTAATAATGTGGCATTCGATTATGCCACATTGCAACAATGCCCAATATGTGACACATTAATAATGAGACATTCAATGTTTAGATAATTTCATGTTGCATTGTCAACTATGACCACGTGGTTCTAAGTCAAACACAACTTGATAAATTCAAACATGGTTGACTATGGTGAAATTAAAGTCAAACATGGTTCGCTACAGTGTTCGGTATATGACAATTGTAATGTCCCATTTATGAAATTTTATTAAAATGACCAATTTTTCACTTTTTCTCCTAATTCAACCTTTGACTAGTTTTGATGTCTAGGTCTCCAAATTCGACCAGATGCTCCCAAATATTCTAAGGTGTATGAATGATATTAAGAATTGAATATGATGTTTAGAGATGATTTATGACCCTCAAATTACTTCTACAAACTTGTTTAATATTCTGACCAAACTAGGAGTCTTTACTAGCAAATTGGTGCTCCAATTCCCCCTAGGTAAATGTTGGAGATGGCTTCTCAAATGCTCCCAAAACCACTCAAATTTCCAAAGTGCAATCCCTCCATGAGCAAGAATATGCAATAAAAACTGGAAATGGTTGAGAGAAAGTGTTGCACTAGAAGGAACCATGAGCTTCCCTATAGCTTACACCTGCAAATACAACTCCATTAAAGCTCCATGAAAGACCTGAGTGGCCTCTCCAAACACCAACTTGGATGGGAATATTTCACCCTCGAAATTAGCTAAGGCAAGAAACTAGTCATCCACTAGCTCTCTCAATTCACAAATGCAAATTTCTCAAATGATCAAAAGCTCTTCTATTAGCTTATCCCTGTATTTTATAAAAATCCTTAGCCTTCTAAGGTTACCAATCCATCCACAAACTCAATCCAATTCGAATTAGGGTGTGTGCTCAAGATTTTCCAAGTGATCTCCATTTCCTAGCCTTCCATCTTCCCCCAATTCGAGTGGGAACCCATTGAGCTTTCCCAGCTCACATGAGTGCCCTCTTGGATGCCCTATTTAGACCTGACATGTTAGAATGGTCATATGTCAGCCTTCAGGTCTGCAATATGTCATAAATGTCATAGCATCTTCATCATTGGTGTCATAGATGGCATAGATGTTAGGGAATCTAGCCCCAAGTGTCCAAGAAGCTCCCATTTGACTCTTCCTCTCCCATGGAAGTTACATTTCCTTCCCAATTCTACCTATGAGGCATATGGCCAAGTGTATTATCCTTCTAACTCATCCAAAAACATTAGGTTTCCCATGGATTCGAAATTGCAAGAGGAGGATGTCATGTGGCACCGAAATCCTAGCTTGTGTGGGCCCCATAATCTCCATGTGTCTCCATGCTCCATTGCCACTTCAATTTTGTCTTGTATTTATTTAATAAGCTCCATTATTAAATATTTATTCCATTCTAATGTCTAAACATCATTTATTAGCTCCCTTATTAAAAGTCCAAATGTATCCATCCAACCTAGGGAACTAGTAGGATTGATGGAATTGTCCCGCTATGCAATTATTTGAATGGGGACATTACACCAACACAACCATAAATGTGACACATTAGTAATGTGGCATTCGATGTTCAGCAATGGTTATGTCGCATTATAATCTTTATCAAGGATTACGTTGTATTGAGACTTTTCATCAAGGGTTATATCACATTGTGACAATGGTCAAGGGTTATGCCGCATTGCAGCAATGCCCAATATGTAACACATTAATAATGTGACATTTGATGTTTAGAATATTTCATGTTGCATTCTAAACTATAGCCATGAGGTTCAAATGTCAAACATGACTCGATAAATTCAACCATGGTTGGTTATGGTTAAATGAAAGTCAAACATGGTTGAACAAAGTCATCCATGGTTCGTTAGGGTGTCTGGTATTTTCTGACGCAACCAAAGATGAGACACTTTAATAATGTGGCATTTGACGTTCGTCAAGGGTTACGTTGCACCATGATGTTTATCAAGGATTGCATTGCATTGCAACGTTCATCAAGTGTTATGTCACATTGCGGCAGTGGTCAAAGGGTTATGCTGCATTGCGACAATCCCCTAGATGTGACACATTAATAGTGTGACATTCGATGTTCATAAAATTTCATGTTGCATTGTGAACTATGGACACATGGTTGTAAAGTCAAACATGACTCAATAATACCAACTATGGTTGACTATGGTCAAAGTAAAGTTAGACATGGTTGATCAAAGTCATCAATGGTTCACTACAATGTATGGTATATGACGACACAACCAAAGATGTGACACATTAATAATGTGACATTTGGTTATGCCACATTGTGACAATGCCTAAGGTGTGACACATCAATAATGTGTTATTCAATGTTTAGAGAATTTCATGTTGCATTATGAATTATGGCCATGTGGTTCTAAGTCAAACACGACTCGATAAAGTCAAGCATGGTTGACTTTGGTCAAACTAAAGTCATACATGGTTCACTACATTGTTCGATATATGCCAACACAACCATATATGCGACATTTTAATAATGTGGTTGTTATCATAGATCTTGTAGTTGCCCCAATAGAGGAACCTTGTACTGGATGGCAGAGGGGACAGGCAACTAAAGCCACGATCTACGAAAAAACTAACCCCCAAAAGATGGATGGTTGTCACATCGGTTAGGAATTTCTTCACGTTATGCCACTAGAGAATCCCAAGTGATAATGGAGGACACCCATACCTATCATGAAAGGACATACCTAAATGAAATCACCAGATCAAACTCTTGACGGAGAATACATAAGGTGAGTTCTTGAAACCCTAGATTTGGGGGATAAGCCACAAATTAAGGAAATAATTGAGTATGGGTGGTTAGATATATTTTAAATGTTACTCAAGCAGGAAGACACAGTCACTTATGGAAATTGGTATCATATCTAGGATTAGTGTGCTGGTTCAAATAATCAATCTCGAGACCCTGGGGGATTTAAGCAGATAAATGAAAATTTCCCAGGACAAGGTTTCTATTGATAATTAAGGCTTCCCGCACACTGGATTGGATGAAGGATTCAACAATTGAGAAAGATCCAAGTGAAACCGAAAAAAGGCAGAGAAACTAGTTTCCAAACTAAGAGGGGTGCTACCTCCCTAAGTGATCAATTCGTGGAAATGGGTAAATGGATTCCTAGGAGGAAGAGGAGGTTTTGAGGGATTTCTAACAAAACCCAGATCCTTGAATTTGTAGATTCCCAGTGCGAATTGATCAGATGAATTTTCCTACTTCTAAAGACGGTTTTTTTAGTAAAAACAGTGATGGGAAATACATGAGAAAATCAAAAGATCGAGAAATTACCTGAGAGACGTACCTGAATCATTTTTTACGACCTACCATATGATAAAGAATGTATTTCTTGAGATCAAATAAGATTTTTTGATGAAGTGTTGCTTCTGCCAATGACCCTAGTGCCCATGTGTACCTGTCACACCAATGAAACTCAATTAGGTTGGAAAATAAACGGGAAATGCAAGATAAAAAACGTATAGGGAAAATAAATCATAAAGAATTTACAACTCCCTGATAACCAAGACCGACTTACAGCAACAGAGTGAGTCCCCCCACCAATGCGCCTCTCTTAAAATCACCTCCTTCAGCCTGTAGGTAAATGAGAACAAGGAAAGGTGAAAAAACTATGCTGGATTGATCTTAGTGCATAAGAAAAGAAATTCCACTCATGATCTCATTGATTCATCAAACAATAAACAAGTGTGTAGTCCCAGAAAAAAATTATTTATTTAATATTCTGGTGCTAGAGCTCATGCCTTACAAAGGGGGGATCACCTCTCTTAAATAGCTTGAGACCGTGTCCACTTTTTACCTAATTATCATCCTACGATTAAGATTAATACATCATCAACGATGGAGATCACAATAATTAAGATGAACACATGGATCAAGTTGACCACTTCAAAGGGGGGGAACTTTTGCTCAAGGACGCCTCCTTAAGGTGGAAAACATAAGATAACATAAGATACATCATGATAATAGAAAAAAGGGGGTCATTAGGGGATTAATTCACCCTAGTCCCCATTACAAACTCATAAGATATTGAAGAAAATCTGACTTAAGAAAATGAATTTGCTCATTTACACATTATGTCAAACATTTACAGAAACTAGGGTTTTAACTTAAATTATTGGAAAGTAAAACCACACTTCTGAAATGTACTTCAAAAATTATGTCAAATACTGAAACATTCTTTAAGCAGATGCACACAATAATTTTGGTCTAATGACCAGGAAAAACCCCAACTTCAGGAAAACCCTAGAAAGAGAAAATTTTATTTAAAGAAGAATACTCTGAAAATTTTCCAACAACTCAGGAAAAGTATTTCTTCAACCCTTACTGACAAATTCATCCAAATTGAACCAACAAAAAAAATACCTGAAAATTCATGCAATTAATTGTTGAACAGTCTATTATACGGCCTCCACACATGTCTATACAGACTCTATTTTCTGCCACAAGTGTGTTGTATAGACTATCCTTTCTGTAATAAATTCTTCCTCGAGAATCATGCCAAAGGTGCCTGCAATAAATGCAGTTGTACGGCCTGTGATTCTATTGTACCTTGCATCGATTTCTGTGCATGTACACACTGCTCAGTTTTTTGTACAGATTAGTGCAAGATGCCTCGATTTTTGTGTTTCACCTTGCATTGGGATTTGTGCCCACTCTAGGGTATCTATTCTTTCTCACTTTTTCTATTTTCTCTCTCTCCTCATTGATGGTGAGTGATCTTCATTTGTCCTCTCTCTTTGTTTTATGCTTAACTTTTGTAACTACCTTTATCAACTACCTAATCTATGGTTGATATTAAATTACACAATAAAGGGTCTACAACTTAACTCACTTTTAATAATTAAAAACTTTAATTATTACACACATCATTTAAGTGTGACCCACTTTTCTAAAGTATAAAAACACACTCACTTTATTTACATAAACATCACTTTGTTACATAAATACATAAAGGACAAAATTTTATGGTCCTCTCATCACACCCACACCAAAAACATGGGAGGACCCTTCCGAGTTAACTTTTCAACACATATGATATAACAGTGAAATACATCAATTAGCCAAGTTGAGGGGTGCCCCTTGGGGGACGTCCTCACTGGTTGAGCCAAAATAAAATAATTCAGACAACAATGCAGACTGGAACTGTTGAAGAACTATCCGAGGACATCTGAAAAATTTCCAAGCCATTTCCTTGACCCAATTGGCCAAATCAATTTTCTCAGTGAATTTCCTAGTTCAATTTTTGGTGGTACATCCTCTGAAACTGATAAAAGTCATCATAACTCTTTCTAATATTATAAATGGGGAAAACTTACTGCATCGGATGATCCAGAGACATAGAAGAATGGTATAAGTGACTACTCATACCCCTTGGAACACTGCAATGCTCTAGGAGAACCAAAATCACTGCCAACTGTAATAAAATTTGATCGTTTGGCCAATAATAAAGTGATAATAATCATTGATCATTATATCTGGGGCCAAAATCCCAAAACTAAAACCGTAGTATTGGTCCTGGGCATGTCTGGAACAAATATAGGCTATATTTGTTTTATTCATTGCCTTGGGAATCGTGTTTGACTTTGTCAACTAGGTTGAACAGGTCAAAGTACCCAAACTGGAGGTGAGATACTGTACCAATATGATCCTGCATGCATCCAAGGTAAGAAATGGTCCAATGGTGTATATAAAAACCAAACTTAAATCATGGTATTCATAATCATGGTGACAATAATAATAATAATAAGTACGATATACATGTGCTTCTGAAAAATCCCAGAACCTTCTAGAAATCTACTTGTCCATGTCATACTTACAAAGCTTAAATGGTGTGCTCATGTTGGGTGAGGTTGGAAAACAAGACTAGGTAAAGGGGAATGAAATCTGATTGACTTTGACTATGCGATCTCTCTAAATGATAACCAATACACTCAATCAAAGTGACATATACGTGACATATAGCAATAGGGGATGGTCATGTCTCACAAAGTAGATAAAGTACTCGGGTTTGCTTCCCTCAGAATCTAACAAGTTTTACTTTGCACTAATTTGCGATATAGTTCAACCTTCAAAGGCAGGTGTCGTGGAATCCTTATGAGCTCCAGTACTGACAAAGACATAACCTTTGCAAGATAGTCTCGCCCTGTTTCCATATGGGAGAAAATGAGTTGAACACTATACAAAGAGCGAGTGCTCGTCCTCTGACCATTGATATTATTTCAATAAATTTATTTTTCACATAAGATAATAACTAGCCTAAAAGAGAAGGTGCCCTAGAAATCCTTTTGAGCTCCATTAAATGAGTAAGGCCTAGCCCCGCTGCCAGTGAGAAGTCCATAGCTTCTATGGGTTTGCCTCTCCTTGTTGCCCCTGTGGAGGGAATATTAGCCTTACATTATACAAAGAATGAGTGCTCAACCCCTTGGCCACTAACTACCTTTTAAACATTTATACTTGGAATCATTTAGATATAGCTTTCATGCGTTCTGATGCTTTAGTGTTTAGCAACACTATTTGGTGGAGCACTTGTTTTGAGAACTAAAGGAGAACTTCCCAGTGAACCCAGACACACTGGCCAAGCCACATACTTCATATCCAAAGACACAAAACAACATGGAGTATATCATGCACAGGGGTCAATATGGGTAAAAGATCGTCAATCTCATAAGTCTCAATCAGTCTAAATCATGGGATGAAATTCAACAACAGATGAACTGGACATATGAGGATAAGTGACACATGGAGCCGACAAAGCACTAAGGTTTAATATTTGTACAAGCATGGCATGAGAAATAGTTTTCAAGAACAAATCCTTTGATTAGTCTTAGCACAAGTTGAAATACATATATAAACATAGGTCACCATAATCATCCTAACAAGACAAGCATAGGTATTTAATATACATCACAGAGCAAAATCAAACTATACCTGAACTCACCATATATGCATGTATCCAACTGATAGGGCCCCTCTGTAATTGTGTGTACCAAATCTGATCTGCTACTATGCTCAAATGAACTAGGTCATCATTGATATCATCGCAATGGACCAATGTCGAATCTCAGCCCTGGCAAGGAAAATATGCTAAACAAGGCTCTGGAATGGATGAGGTTGTAATGATCCATGCTAAAACCCCATGTGAATGAAAAGCTCTGAAGAATAAGGAAACCAATCTATATGTTGCATCATGGTAGCCCAGTTGCAAATGTATATGTGATAACAGCGACATTCAGAGTTTAGAAAGGGTTATGTCGCACTGTTATTTTTATCAAGGATTACGTTGCATTGTGACGTTCATTAAGGTTTATGTCACATTACAACATTGGTCAAGTGTTATGCCGCATTGCGACCATTCCCAAGATCTAACACATTAATAATGTGGCATTTGATGTTAAGAAAATTTCATGTTGCATTCTGAACTATGGCCATGCGGTTCTAAAGTCAAACATGACTCGAAAAATTCAACAATGGTTGGCTATGGTCAAACTAAATTCAAACATGGTTGATCAAAGTCATCGATGGTTTGCTACAGTGTCTGGTATTTTCCGACACAAAAAAACATGCTACACATTAATAATGTGAAATTCGATGTTCGTTAAGGGTTATGTTGCATTGTGATGTTTATCAAGGATTACATTGCATTGCGGCGTTCATCAAGGGTTATGCCACATTGTGACATTGGTCAAGGGTTATGTTGCAATGCGACAATTCCCAAGATGTGACACATTAATAATGTGACATTTGATGTTTAAAAAAATTCATGTTACATTGTGAGCTATGGCCACAGGGTTCTAAAGTCAAACATGACTCGATAATGCCAACCATGGTTGACTATGGTCAAACTAAAGTTAAACATGGTTGATCAAAGTCATCCATGGTTCGCTACAATGTACGGTATATGTGGACCGAACTAAATATGTGACACATTAATAATGTGACATTCGGTGTTGCATTGTGATGTTTATCAAGGGTTATGTTGCATCATTATTTTTATCAAGGGTTATGCCACATTAATATGTGGCACATTAAAAATGTTTATTAAGGGTTATGTCGCATTAGCTAATAGTGTGTTGCATTGTGACATAACCATGGAGGAATGTCACAATTCAACAAAACACTTCAAAATGTTGTGATACATCACAACTATAAATGAATGTTACAATCCAACAAAACCATTAAGGAAGACATCCACAATGCAAAATAACCATTGAGGAAAATAATCATTAAAGATCATTCTAATTGACGTATTTTGATGAAGTTGAAAGTCCCAATTATGTTATAGTATAATTTTTTTAATACCAAATATAATATTTTGATTAATAATACTAGCAACAACCACATTAAGTTTATTAATGTGTCTAAAAACATCTGTAGGCATAAATTTTGGCACATACTAGAGGGAAATAGAGGGAAAAGCATTAATATTAAAAGTTTGTGCCAAATTTACGCCTATCAACATTTTCGGACGCATTAATAAAATTAATGTGATTGTTGTTAGTTCTAAGCTCGACAACTACCCTATTAATAAAATGGTTGGGAGATTGGTATAATAAGATTTTTATTCACATGATGTAGTACTTGTCAATCACTATATATATACATATACATATACATATATATACATATATATACATGTATATACATGTATATATATATACATGTATATATATATACATGTATATATATATATACATGTATATATACATGTATATATAGATACATGTATATATATATATATATATATATATATAGCATACCTGTTAAATAAAAACAAGCATCGAGGAATAAAAATAATTCCAAAAAGGTCATGGGTTCATTTACCCTATGTTGGCCATTATTCATTTACCCTATGCTAGCCATTATACTGCAAACCCCTTTTTTAGAGTGGAAATGTTGAGGAAATGTGAATGAAATATTTATGGTTTTGATTTGTAGTCATATATATGTGGTTCTAAAAATTATTTTAAATCTAAATTGAGCTGACATGTTATTTTTTATAACATTTTATTATTTTTTATAAAGGACACATGTCGGCTCTAGGATGATCATGGAAGGAATTACACATCTCCACCTACTGGGATGTAGAATGTGCCTCTTCGGCGCAACAAGGTTTTATGACTTAGAATGCGCATCTTCGACGCAACAAGGTTTAATGACTTAGACTAACAGATCAATGTAAAACCTAGACATGGTTTCCAAGTGTTGTCTCCATAGCTAAGCCATGGTTCAATCCTCTTTGCATAAACATTGCAACATATGTTAGTACATATGCATATGATATGAATGGATACTTTACCAAGTAAATCACATGAAATGGCATGCAAATCCTCTAGCTACCACATTAAAGAGTCGTTGGGCCATGGATGCAATACCCCAAACTAATCCCCCAACGCGAAAACTATATCCTTTTTTTACCAAAACAATATTGTTTGGACTAAAAAAGAACTATATAATTTTTTAGGCTCCTAAAATACATGACACAAAATAGGTTCTCCATCTTATATATTCCCCTCATACAATTAATAATCACCATGGATCAACAAAGACCTGAAGTGAAATATCTCTTTGATCAACATCGATTTTTTGATGTTCTGATCACCCAAAAACCATATGGATCCCACCAAGTCTATCATAAAATGGATCATACCAGTAGATAAATTCATGCCCAATACCACCACCATCCTTCCCCAAAATCTCTCATATATATATATATATATGTGTGTGTGTGTGTGTGTGTGTGTGTGTGTATATATATGTGTATATATATATATATGTATATGTATATGTATATGTATATATGTGTATGTGTATGTGTATGTGTATGTGTATATATGTATATATGTATATGTATATATATGTGTATATATGTGTATATGTATATATGTATATGTATATATATGTGTATATATATGTATA
>LPNX010337336.1:240687-274976 GCA_001517045.1 Pseudotsuga menziesii | reverse complement strand
CCCCCCTCTCCCCCCCTCTCTCCCTCCCTCCCTCTCCCTCCCCCTCTCCATGTCTCCCTCTCCCTGTCTCCATGTTGCTGGATACAACAGATCCCATTTTTAGTCATCAAAATGGGAGCCCCCATTAAAATTTTTAACCGGTTTTCCAAACCATATTTTTCCTTATGGGAGCTATCAAGCTATGAGTATGATGTTTTCACCTAATAAAATTTCCTCGTTGGTCTATTTTTTTTGGATTTTGATGATTTCAAAAGCACCTTTTATTTTTTAAGTATCATTTTTTGGGCGCTTCCTCCTTTCGCAGTTCACTTTCCGTAGTGTGGAACGTGGAGATCCATTTTTTTCAAGTCATTGGGGAAAACTATTCCTGACTTTCGCCTTCACCTATGTGGATTGCAGAATTGTCATTTTGTGTTAATAAAATGGTTGTCTTTCCAACTTCCGCTTTCCGCTGTGCGGAATGCTGAAATCGAAAGTTACATGTTCACAATAAAACTTTCCTTTCCTTCTGACTGCCGCTTTCCACTGTGCGGAATAAGAAAGAAGGAAAAGTCTTTGTCACATTTTTTAGTTTTTTTATTACCTGACTTCCACTTTTCGCAATGCGAAATGCAGAAATCGGAACTTTGATGTTTCTTTTCTCAATTTTTGTTTTCTTCCGCTTTCCACCTTCCACAATGCGGAATGCAGAACCTCGATATGTTTTTATTTCAAATAAGTTTCTTTTCGACTTCCGCTTTTTGCTGTGCGGAATGCGTAAGCTGAAAACGCCAAATCCAAACTTTCCGAAACTTTTTATTTCCGAAGTTTCAGTTGCGAACCTTCATCTCAATCATTTATTTTTTGCTAGATCTATGGTCTAGATTTGTTTTTCCATTGAGGTTTTTTCTATATAGTCTGTTCGAATCTCTGAGGTTTTTACCATTTTTTATCTACGATTTTTATTGCTCTTTCTTCTCGCTCGAGCTTACATTTTTCACTGGTTTTGAAATATTTCTACCAGTAAGTTAACTCTTTACAACCATTTATCTTGTTATTTTGTACATTGTATTAAGTTTTGACCATGGTCGCCAAATTTTGAGCAAAAATGGCATCTCCTACGCCTAGAAACACAAGGTCAAAGACTACTCTACAAGAGCAGAAGTCCAAAGACCCAAATCCCAGAATCTTCTTAGACACTAGTGGGCGCATTTATGAAAACCTACATTTGGACTGATCAGGAATATATTCTATCTTCTATAATGAAAATTTCTAGACCATTCTTCATGAACAACCAACTTATATCAGAATTCGGAGCTCACAACTCCATATAATTGCCGCTAGACCACCATTTATGCCCTACACAGACCTGGTGAAGTGGGTACTTAACCACGCTAAACTTGAGAACCACGTTTTCAATTACCACATTAGTACTTTTTTGGCCGCGTTCAACCCTGATATTTTTGCCAAGGATTATGCACTCAGACCCCCGAAACAACTACTAAGCTGTAAGTTCCTGGATGAACCAACCTCTCGCTTCGATTATGAAGAAGTGGTGAAATCATGGATGGAGAATCCCACCCTGTTTATCCCACAACCAGGTAATTCCTACCCTACTTCATGGTTCAGGGAACCATATTCAATGCTTGCAGCTATGTTCTCCTGATTATATGGGTTAGCGAATTGCACATTATTCAAAGCAGAATGGGTTCCAACAGCTCACCACATTCTTCTTACAAGTGAGTCTTTTAATTGGGCTCATATTTTATCTGTTAACTTGCAGGAGAAAATTGATAAATACCATAAAACCACGACAAATAAAAAACCCCAATTTTACATGTCAACCTATGTCATGGATGTTTTTTGTGCAACTTCGGCATTTCTCGACCTAGGTTGGAATTGGCAGAAGGATTCTCCACCAGTCCATATTTATTGCTCTAACATCTGGGAGGATAATTTTGTTCCTCACATATATGACATCTGCGACCTTTTCTTAGGTTCCATGTATCATAAGATCTTCAGGGCCGACACTCTGACATTTTCACAAAGAGCCGGGGCTTTGATTACT
The DNA here is from genome assembly GCA_001517045.1 of Pseudotsuga menziesii. Classification (NCBI taxonomy): domain Eukaryota; kingdom Viridiplantae; phylum Streptophyta; class Pinopsida; order Pinales; family Pinaceae; genus Pseudotsuga; species Pseudotsuga menziesii. The sequence continues at coordinate 272,929 of LPNX010337336.1, read as the reverse complement.
TTACATGGATATTGGTATGTCAGGGAATATTTTTCCTATTTTAGAATTTGGGGTAGCAACACAGTCCATTTATTATACAGAATTGTTCCAGATTGCATGGTCTTACATGAAGTTTCCTTCCAGACAGTCATCGTTGGTGCTTATCCAAAATTGACTAAGCACAAGAGGAAGTTTTGGCCCAAGTTCCTACTGTCTTTAGATTATTTGGTTATACATAATTCTACCCATGCAGCTCTGCTGGGTAATGAAATTACACCTATGAACCTAGGAGAAGCTCCCAAAAGAATGCATGATCCTAAGGCTTACCTTGATATACTTTTTTCTCAAGAAAGGGAAAAGTTTAATTATGCACATGAGGATCTGCCAAATGATTCCATGTATAGGGAAGTTGTCGATTTTTGGGAAGCAATAGAAAAGATAATTGATCCATATGTAAAGTCCCATGTTTTCAAATATCAGAAAGATATGAAGCAGTCTACCCTTCCTTTTATAAAATTGAGATTTTATGCAGAGGAAAAGGTTCATAGGGAAAACATGGAGAGAGAAGCAAGAAAACAAGCAACAACAGCTTCTGCTTCAACATCCTAGTCCAAATATAAGGGCAAATATGTCATAGAAACCACTGGGAGTGCTCACTCTTCACAAGAGATGGAAATCCTGTAAAGAGGGGAAGAATTTAAACAAGGTCTAGTCAAGCTCAATGCTCAACTCCAGACACAGGTGCAAGAGGCTAAACCTCATCCAAAGAAACAAAAACCTCAGCTTGTTTCCCAGCAATCACAATTACCTGAAGCATTAGTGGTTCATACATAGCACATACCTCAGCAGGTACTCAGGGATGGACATCCACTACAGATAGATCCACTTGCTATTCAAGATAAAGTTCCTCTCCAAATCCCTCTGATCCAATGGGTTGAGCCTGAACCCCAGCCTAAAATTGAGATCCATGAAATTCATAGTGATCTATAAGAGGAGGCTGGAAACCCCACATGCCCTATTAATATCCTTACCTCCATGATGTCTTATGTCCTTGATGCACAATTTTCAGCAGATCTTTTTGATCCTTTATTCCCCAGTCTTCTTTTTCCCATGTGAATTTAAAGTCTATTCGTGAGGACACTTCTAGAGACCCATTAATATCAACATAATTTCCCCGTCCTACCACCCCTTCTTCTCCACCTGTTTCATCAATCCCCCATAAATCTCATACCACCACCACATCCTCACATATCCCATCTTCCCAAGTAGAAGCGCCCCCCCACCCTCCCCCCTCTCTACAATTCCTTCTTCACAAATTAAAACCCCTCTTCCCACCTCTTCCACTTCCCTTATATCTATTTTACCTACTCCCCCCTTGGACATTTCTCCCATCAATGTAGAAATTTCGGTCTCACAATCACAACCAGAGCCATCAACTACACCCTAAAAGGAACCCATTTCAGCCTTAGAAAAATTGGTAGATTTTGGAGAATATGTCGTTGTTTCCTTAGGAAAGTATTTTTGGAGCAAGAAAGATAAGGCCATATTGAAGAAAGGATTGAAGCGAACGTGAGAAGGCACACTCAAACATGTGTCTACCCTTAATTAAGTTTTCTGGAGAACTGATGCCCCTAATGAAAAATAAGGAGCATTAGATACAACAACTGCTATGGGAGCCTTTGCTGGGGCTAACTATGATTCAATGTCATAGCTGACTAAAGATCTCCTTAGTAAGGAACAAGAACTACAAAAAGCAAAAAAGGATCTGGAAGCAGCAGAGGCACGACATCTTAAGGAGATTGAGATCCTTAAATAAGAGCATGAAGATAAACAGAGACAATCACAGAAGAATATTGATCATCTCAAGCGCCAGCTTAAGAAATCAGAGCTCTGAAACCATCAACAGACTAATCAGAATGCTACCCTAGAGCAACAACTCAAAGAATTACAACTATCTTTAGCTGCCTCAACATTTTCAACATTAACACCTGAAGAATTTAAACAATTAACTTGTAGGGTCAATGAGCAGTATTGTCAGTCCATGATCAATATGTACATAGGGTTTGGTGAAATGAAGGAACTGTATAATTCATTTGAAGAATAGTTAAATGTCCTGCAAGATCACTATACTCGGAGAACTGCAACAATTAAGGAACTTGAGGATGTGATTGGCTGGAAAACACATATCAGAGACAGACCAAAGGATATGCCAATTATGGATAAACTTCGGGCTAAGAAAACCAAAGTCACCATCGAAACTTGGGAAGGCCTCTACAATGCAGTAGAGGCCATCATCCAAGATGGACAAGAGACATGCAAGCGTAGGTGGACAACTTCGGACATTTTTCTCAGTTTTTTAGGGCTAGCTACATTAGGACCGATCAAAGACGCACCTTCCCCCAAGATAAATTGGAAGAAATTGGATGATCCTTTGTTGCAGTTAAAGAGCAAATTCAGGGTGTCACCTAGCTCACCTTGTAGGAGATCAGGAGCTGGATCGAGACACCTAATTCTGCGATGGTTAGGATACATGTTTATCTTGGTGAATGGAAAAAGGTGAAGAAGAGGGAGATCATGTCCCATATTTTGAGGGAAGAAATACAGCTTGACCAGGAAAAATATTAGGACATTGATTTCTTGATGGACTTAGATTCTAAGTGGCATTCCGCCCTTGGCTAGACCTAAACTGTTTGATATTGTAATCCCACATCTTGGGAATTTTCTTTTTTTGTAAGACTTTGTAATATTATTTAAAGGGAGATGTTTCCCAAGTAGAGAGATGGAATTTTTTGGAGACTAAGCGTACAAACACATTGAAGGAAAGACTGACTTCTTTTCGTTACGCAGGCTCAAAGTCTTGTGTTAGGTTTCAGTCTTAGAGGCTCGTGAGTCTTGTGTCAAGTATAAACCTAGTAGTTTGATGCAATTGATGCAATTTGGTTTGGAAAAAGTGGAAGGTCATGGATGTTCAGATTTCCTTCCTTGGAATTTACAAGTTCCTTTGATGACCTGATTTCTCATTACATGGTTAACATGTGCTATGTTTGTCAAACGAATGTCTTTCCTTGATTTATGTGACCTATAATAACATTGATCAGCTCAATGACTCCAAAACCAATAAATAAGTAGTTAGCAGTTTTCTTTTTTTGTGAAAATTTGGAATATTTTTGAAAGGGAAAGGTGTTTCCAAGTAGGGGGGGACTTTTTGGAGACTAAGCTTAGGAGCTATACATAAAAAAGTTTCTGATTTTTTCACTTTGTAATTTTTGCAAAATAATAAAATTACAGTCATTTTATGGTATGTTTCATGGTTGTCCATTAAATGTTTTTAATGGATTGTAGTCCTTCTATTTATATGGGTTTCCAATTATTGGTTGTTATTTGTAAATGTGTTGGTTTATGTACTAATTTATGTTTACGAAATCGACATATGGAAGGTGCATTGAGTGAATGTTTTTGTTTAATTCACATGCAAATCATGATCAATAATTATTTTTGATTTTTGTTATTGATTAATCATTAACATGCAAACATGCAAATCAAGATCAATTTCTGCACCCAAGTTTACACTAAAACAAATAAAATTGTCAAATCTTCATCAAGGCATTAGAGATATACAACAAGTCCAAGAGACAATATTAATTAACAATTCAATATTAGATAAAGCATTGCAATTGTTATTGTTGAGTTTTATTTAAAGTTCATTTAAGGAAATAAGAGTTGATCTACATTTTTATACATTGAGTAATTATATCCTTGCTATCAATTATATATCATAACTGTCCTACCTAAAATCTTTCACACCCAGTGTCTCAGCTTCTTGAGACAGTTTAGTCTAGAATCCAATTACTTCAAAATTTCTTGGATCTTCCTTGAAACAAAAGCATATCTCTTACATCAACAAGTCACCAAATAAAAATAGTACATCTATAGAGCAAACAATGAGAATCATCAACCACATTTTGGTTTTAAATATTTTAAAGTAAGTAAGCTTCCCTCTTGTTTCCTACATTGGACATATGGATTATCTTGCATTTGAGAGTATCTAGAAAAAGAGAAAGTTGGAGAAATGCGAAGGCCTGAAAGAGATGTAACTCTTGATATTGTAGTGAATGTAAGCCCTTTTCTATCAATGTTTCCAATATCTATTGTTACATTTTTTAGGGTCATACCTTGGGATTTATGAATTGTTAAACCCCATGCCATACAAAGTGGTAGTTTCCTACACGATTATCTTGTTATGGAAGATATTGGAACATAAGTAGGATTAGAAGCATCCCATAAGGGTCCTTTGTAATGGAGGAATTCAACAACAACAAAGGATGGTAAGGTAGGAGGTTGTTCATTGGAGTTGTATACAATGTCAATGACTTTTCCAAGTGAGTCTTTAACAAGGCCTGCTTGAACCCATAAATTTGTAGTTAACATGACTTGTTGACCAATAGCAAGAAGGAACTTTAATGGGAACTGTTTGTCATCAATGGATTGGTGGGAATATTTGTTCCTTTGTTCATTGGAAAATTTTTTTATGAATGCCAAATTGGAACTCATAAAGAAGAGTTAAAAACCAGTTTCTTTTTAAAGAAAAAAAAATAGAGTTGGAAAATCACTCATTCGACCAATATTTCTAGTCTTTTAGCATCGCATATAAATATAATATCGATAAAGTTTATGCATTTTTAAAAAAGTTGGACAAGACGAGAAACAAGAATTATACAACGTCTTTGAAAAAGATGGACAAGATGATAAACTAGAATTATGCAACGTCTTTCCAAACAAGAATTATGCAACACATGCTGAAGATATCAGGGTCCACAACCGACAATAATAACCATTCTTTTTCATCAGGTTCCATGTGCTGCTTTGGATTATTTTCTGCCAATCCCTTGATTAAAGGTAGAAATTGTTTTCGAAACAAAAATATAAATGTAAGCCAAAAATATGTTTGCATTTTTAGTGTACTCATTAAATACTTTGTTCGGTGTGTTTGGTTCACCGTTCATGATATTTATGAGCTTCTTATGCATAGAGGTTTAGTGTTTTGGTTCAGTATTCATGGTCTTAATGCAAACAGGTTAATTTGAAATGATGCAATGATATATATTTTAAAGGTCATATATTCATTAAAAAACACCTCAAATACCTAGTTATTCATATTAGTGAATATCGTGTGTTTATAGTATGACACAAAAAATCATCGTCCTTCTAGTACCGAGATTAGTGGGATAATATTCTCAATGATAAATACATATAGATGAAGATGAATTTAAAATATTTATATCTAACGCTTTGTTGCTGGTTGCAACGGATCCTGTTTTGAGCCACCAAAATGGGAGGCCATTAAATTTTTGATTGGCTTATGAGGCCATGATCTACTTATGGGAGTCTTTAAATTGTAAGAATAATTTTTTTGACTTAATAAAATTTCCTCATCAACCTTTTTTTGGGTTTTGTGGATCTCGAAAGCACCTTCTTTCTTTATAAGTATTTTTTTGTTTGCACTTTCCTCTATATGGATTGCGGAAATCCTTTTTTTCGAGGTATTTGGGAAATCGTCTTTTCGACTTCAGCTTTCCTCTAAGGCGAATCACGGGATTGTCATTTTTCAGTTAATAAAATTTGTTTTTCTGACTTTTGCTTTCTGCTATGCAGAATGCAGAATGCGGAAATCACTTTTTCGCAATAAAACCTTTATTTTTCTTTTTGACTTCCGCTTTTCACTATGCAGAATGCGGAAGCCAGAAAAGTCATTTGTCGCACTTTTCTGTTTTCTTATTTTACCTCTTTCCTCTTTTCGCCTATGCGAAATGCGGAATGTGGAATGCGAAACTTCAATAATTTTTCTCATTCAATAAATTCATTTTCGACTTCCACTTTTCAAAGGCGGAATGTGGCAAGCAGAAACACCAAAATCCTATTTTTTCTGACTTTTTAATCCCGCATTTTATTTTCCCGCCTTGATCCCAATCGTTCGTTTATGCTAGATCTATGGTCTAGATTTTTTTTTCCGTTGAGATTTGGGCTATTTAGTCTTCGAATTTATGAAGTTTTTACCATTTTTACCTGAGTTTTTTTACTGCACTTCGAGATTTTTATTGCGTATTTTTCTCACTCAAGCTCACAAATTCTCTGGTTTTCAAAGCTTCCTACTGATAAGTTTTACTCTTTACGATTATTTATTTTGTTATTTCTAGACTGTTGTAAGATTTTATCCATGGTTACTAAATTTCGAACAGAAATGGCGTGTTCTACACCCAGAAACACAAGGTCGAAAACTACTCTAGAGGAGCAGAAAAGAAAAGACCCAAACGCTAGAGTATTCACGGATACTAGTGGGCATGTCTCTAAAACCCTACATCTAGATTGGTTGAGAATTTACTCCATTTTCGAGAATGATGATTTCTCGACTGTTCCCCATGACCAACCCACCTATGTAATAATTTACAGTTCCCAGCTCCATCTCGTTGCATCAAGACCTCCTTTTATGCCCTATACGGACTTGGTTAAGTGGGAATTGGATAATCCCAACCCTAACGACCAACGACCATATCGGTACCTTTGTGGCCTCTTTCTACCCTGACACTTTTTCCAAGGCTTATGGAATTGGACCTCCAAAACAACTCCTAAGTTCTAAGTTTCTAGATGAAGCTATTTCTCGATTCAATTATGAGGAGGTAGTGAAATATTGGATTGAAAATCTAGCTGAGTTTGCTCCCCAACCGGGAAATTGTTATCACATTTCCTATTTCAGGGAACCATATTCGTTGCTTGCGGCCATGTTCTTCCATTTGTATGGGTTAGAAAATTGTTCACTGCTAAAAGCCGAATGGGTTCTAGCATCCCACCACATTCTACTTACAGGTGATTCCTTCAATTGGTCACAGATTCTATCTGTGAATATGAGGGAGGAAATTAAAAAGTATTAGAATACCACGGCCAATAGAAAACCATCATTTTTCATGACAGGGTATGTAATGGATGTTTTCTTCTTGACCTTTTCCTTTACCTCCCTAGGTTGGAATTGGAAAAATGATTCCTCTCCAGTACACATTTACTATTCTGATATGTGGGAGCATAATTTTGTCCCTCGAGTGTATGAGATTTGCGACCTATTCCTTGGGTCCATCTATCATAAAATCTTCAAGGCTGACGCTCCAACATTTTTTGAGAGAGCCCAAGTATCGATTATGTTGCACAATGATTGGTATGTTGGAGAGTATTTCTCCTACATCAGAATTTGGGGAAGCAACATAGTGCATTTACTGCCAAGAATAGTTCCAGACCGCATGGTATTACAAGAATTTTCCTTTCAAATTGTCATTGATGGGGTTTTCCCAAAATTGGCAGGGCATAAAAGAAAGGATTGGCCTGAATTCCCATTGAGTCTAGATTCTCTTGTCTTGCAGAATTCTACCCGTGCGAATCTAGACTCGATGGGAATTTAGGCCAATCCTTTGTTCATATTTGAAATTTCTTTTCCCTATTTTTCAATTGTTCAATATTAAGTCCACTTTTCACCCTGTTTAAGTTTTCTTAAGCAGTTAGTCTAAGAATCGGTTACTCTGAATATTTCCTCACTTGTCCTTAGAATAGATCATGTTGATCTGACAAACCCTTGTGCCAGTGGAGGCCTTGTATGCATAGGAATTAGTCATCCCAAACAAATCAGGGATATGGTCATCTCTGCATGGGACTTATTTGAAGCCTTTCTGGTTGTACTTTTTCCTTCTATTTATTGCCTTGTAATTTTATCCATCAACATACAAACCGGGCCGTCAACAAATGGCGCTAGAAGGAGGTATATTGTGAAACATGTCACAACAACACACTAATAAACCTCCTCATCCTAGATCACCCATCATCACTAGAAGACACGTTCAAGATTCTACGTCTGCAACTCATCCTATAGAGGGTCACTCACCTATCCCTACCACCCCGGCTTCAGAAATATCCACTGAAAATATGTTCACCCTAACTAGTAGTTGAGTTCTCACTTTTGAACAGTGGAGGAAAAACACTAACGATATTGTTGCGAGGGTGGAACCAGGAACTGAGATCGTTCGTAGTCTCAAAAACGCTTTATATTCTTCTCTTTTGATTCCTTCTCTTTTGACTCTTATTTGCCTACTCAAAATATTACTCCACTGGAATAGACCCCTAAAGCTAAAGCTATCCCATCGTTAGAAAATATAGAACAACCCCCAGAAGATCCAATCCTTGGAAATTAGCTTGTTGGAGTGCCACCACCTACACCACCTCCTTCATCCCCATTTTCATCATAAGAGTCCTCGAACAGTGAGAATCCCTCAGAATATTTAGAAGATCCACTTGAAATACCAATGGCCGACGATCTTAAAATACACTGACTCGATTTGGATGCAGTCCTTATCCTTGGACAATTACACAAATTTCCAAAGAACCCTAAGAAATGGATTCCCAGGTTCAATCCAGCTGATAGGATCCCTGCAGAAGACCATATCAAGAGTTATATGCAGGCTATCATACTGAGGAATGTAATTCATGAGGATGTGGTATGTAGAATATTTCCTTACTCTTTTGAGGGACAAGGATCGACTTGGTATTTTCTTTAGAAGTTGCTTCTATTAATTCTTGGCAATAATTTGAGGCACTATTCCTCCAAAAGTTTGGAGATGATAGTACCCTAGAAGACCTTGTCATAAAATTGTCTTCTCTCAGGATAAAATCAAAAGAAGGAGTTAAAGATTTCAACCAAATACTTTCCTATCTGAAGAACATGATTCCTGTAGCAGTCCTCCAAGTTAGGTGTTTTTTTAGTGACTTTCAATGACTTTCATGAAGTGTCGTCATGGAAGTGTCGACATGCGATGAAATCATGGGAAAGTGGTCACAGGTAGAGATGTGTCATTTTGAGTTATAACAGAACCTCTAAATTTTCTTCTGATATGATGAATGTTATTTGTTTTTCTTCTTTCTAGAGGAGGAATGGAATGATCAATTATGTTCTTCAGTGGGCCAAATTGTTGATCATTCGCTATCATCAAGTAGCATTTCCCTGGAAGTTCGTTGCACCACTCTGTAGACAGTGAACCTCTATGAGAGAGTGCAACATGTTCATTCTGATACTAGGACTATGTTCTCCTTCTATATTATGGATTCCCAATAGCATCCCCAGCTGCTTCAATGATATTTTGGTCCCATTTAGGCTTAGGCCACTGATTTGGAATGGGAGCTGGATTTGGATCTAGATTCTCATGAGGTACAAACTCAATATCAAGATCATACTGATCTTATTCCTTTTCATATGAATCTGAAACGTAAGACAAAATATCATCATCAAATAGAAATGGAAGAGTGTTTATACCTCCTTTTGCTTCAGATTGTGGTGGATCAAGCAACTGATCTTGTTCAAACTGAACACTGTGATCTATGAAGCACTTCCTAGTTTCAAGATCCATCATTTTATATGATTTTTCATCCTCATCATATCTCAACAGTATGCATTCACTACTCTGGGATTAGAAGGCCTTTCTCTTGTCCGTAGGTATTTTGGACCAAGATTTGGAACCAAAGACTCTCAACTGAGAGACATAAGGCTTATGCCCATGTAGTGCTTCAAAAGAAGTTTCCCCAATCATTGATTTGTGAGGCACTCTATTCTATATGTATGCATCACAGTTTAAAGCTTCAGCCCAAAGATAAGGAGGAAGATTCTTGGCTTGGAGAAGACAAGTTACCATCTCCTTCAATGATCTATTTTTCCTCTCAGCCACACTATTTTGCTGTGGTGTGTATGGAACTGAGTGTTCCATTCGAATCCCTTTTGCTTCACAATATTGCTGAAAATATCTTTTAATGTATTCACCTCCATTATCTGATCTAATGTACTTGATATTCTTTCCGAAACTATTTTCAATCAAGGCTTTAAAAACTTTAAAAATTTCAAATACCTCTAATTTCTATTTCATAAAATAAACCCAAGAGAACCTTGAACAATCATCAATACAAGTAAGGACATACCAAGAACCATTATTTATTTTTGTAGGCATTGGTCTTGAAACATCACTATGTATCAGATAAAGTGTAGAGGCATCTCTATTTATCTTCCCAACTTCATACCTCTTCTCTGGATTCTTACCTACCAAGCAACCAGGACATACTCGATTTGAAGTTTGGATGAGAGGCAAGCCCTCAACCATTTTTTCATTGTGGAGTTGCTGGAGATATTTGAAATTGAGATGCACAAATATCTCATGCCACAACTTGTTGGTGTTATTGGCATGAGTCAATAAAGCTGTTGGATGTGAAGCAGACATGAAATGGTAGAAATCATATGCCTTTGAGGCATGGGTAGCAAACTCTTTCACTACAATATTTCTAGTAGATTTTCAGTGATTTCCACTATGTCAAATTTGATTGTAACTCTCTTGGGAGAGTTTGTATGAGTCATTTGATAAAAAAACAAGATATTTGTTGCAAGAGAGGGCACATAGATAACATTCTTGGACTCACCATGTTGTATTTTAATATAACCTCTCCCAACAACTAGGATTTGGGAGTCATCTCCCATATGAATTATAGGTCCTCCTGATAGAGTGAGAGTGGTGAAGGATTCCTTGGAGGAAACCATGTGGTTGGATGATCCAGAATTTATCAAGTAAGCTTTCGACTAAGTGAGGCCTTCCTTACAGGAATGGAACTTCTCATGATCTTTTGTCGGTTATCCATCATCATATTTTTTGCTCCTTGTGGGAGGGAAATATTTTTCGGTTCAAGGAGTGTTGACAGTTGGTCAATTGTATTCTTTGTGCACTGGCTCTTTGGATGAAAGCCTCTCATACAGTATGGACACTTAGCCTTATCGAATTTATTATTTTTGTTGGAAACTGAGGCTCCATCAGAATATCTTTTATTCTCCTTTGGATTCGAAACAGTGGTTTTGGACTCCTTCCATTTGTGCTTCCCTCTTTCTTGTGCATCGTTTGAGTCTATCATCAAGAGTGCTTGATTCTTGGAGGTTTGAATCACTCCCATTTGAACCAATTTATCTTACTCTTGTATTAAGGACTCACTAAAATCATCTAGAGAAGGCATCTTCCAATTGGGCATGGAAGCTATTCTGGAGTGGAATTCGTACTGACAGATCTATCTCTTCGTATATTGGTGGGTTGGACCATGCAATAAATGAAATCAAAATCAACAAGTAGGAATAGTGGAAGGGATTACCGTCTTCCTGCGACTCTACTGCATCTTGTAGAAATTCATTCACTAGTAATTGTGACTAGTTGATCTGAACTCCCTCCACACATAGTTAAGCAAGCAAAACCACAGTCACAGTACATTGGGTCAGTCGCATTTTGCGGAAAATTTTAGAAGCTAGTACCTTCACAGCAAAGCGAACGGTATGGTCATTGATCAAGGATATTAGGAACCCTATGCTTTCTCTAATCATGTCATATTTTTCTTTCATCCTTGTTGATATTGCATCTTCCTGGTATTTCCTTAACAAGGGTGTTTGTTCCATACCCGCGAATGGTAGTCCTATAATTATCTCAACAAGTTTGACATCCATGGAGATTAGTTTGTTAAGACATAGGTAGCCACCATGAAAACACACTAATAACTATTTGACATAGGTATTTATTCCTGATCTCGAGCCAAAGTGTGGCATGTACAACAATGATAATATTCTTGATTGTTCAATCCCTTTGGCCCATTCCATTTGAACCAATTGTTTTGGCCCATTTGGTGTATCCCACACCTCGACCATGTAGTTCTTCCTGTCTAAATATTTTTATTTCTTTAAGTCATGGTCAATAAAGGATAGCTTCAATAGGTTCAATAGAATATCCTTCAACACCTTAACTCCTTTCGGTAAGGATGGTGCTACCAACAAATCCCCTAACTTCGTGTGGATTTTAACTTTTTGTGCATTAGAGCATCTTGGCAAGATATAAGGCAACAACATATTTTTGGTTTCTGAATATTTGTCCTCCTAACGGGGTGGCGTTGGTGGTGATTTTTCTTTTCCTTTCCTTTCCTGTTTGTAATATGCTTACCCCATGTATTTGCAAGCGAACCTGAGTCTGTTTGCTTGCGATTTTCTTGAAGGTCTAACTGGAACTGGCTCAATAACTAGAATGGTATGCTCAGTGACTAGCGGAACTTTCATCCAAAGTGGGATATATCCAGCAGTATCTTCCATGACTATCGTAGTTGATGCCATCATAACCTTGGATTCAACAATTGTAATTACGCTGGAAATTGAAATGGCCATATTCCAAACAATTCTCTTCGATTCTTGCAGTTTTAGAGAACAATCTCTCTTCTCTCATGCAAATAGGATGAGAATGAACTTTGGGCACCAAAGTTGCTATCATGTTTCCATTAATTGTAGTTGTGCTTCACACGCGCATGCAATAAATATGAAGTTATCTGTCCTTTCAGTCACATGGACTGATCATCTTAATAATTAAGGAAACGTCTATGCATGCCGCCATTTAGCTATCACCTCAAGTAGTAGTTATTTATATAAAACAGACTTGACCAAAAAGAACGTCGCCAAAATCTCTTTGGATTTTGAATTTTAATTCCCTCTAGTGATCCTTCCCTACGACATGTATTCTTCCTTTATCAGATCTCCTTTTCTTGTGACAACCTAAGTGTCATATCCCGAATTCCTTATGCACGCAAGACACCTATTCTACATAATTTTTGTTCTTGATGTGGAATATCAATAGTTTGCAACTAAAAATAATATTCTTTCTGATTTATTTATTTATATATGCGACCAAGTCATTGCTATTGTGATAGGAATTCAGTCGAATTTCGTTTATTAGTCCTCCAACTGATGTTCCATCGAGCAGTTGCAGTCTAAAAGATCCTCTGTTATTGACCTCTGCAATAATATATGGTCTAGCCAATACGTTGTCAAATTTCCCAAATGTTTGAAAATTTTGTTGTCATACATAAGAACAAGTTCTCTGACCCGAAACTGCTTGTTTTTAATGTATCGATCATGCCATATCTTCTGTCTTTCTTTCTCAACATTTTGGTGATACCCTACGACAAATTGTTCTTCGTCCAGTTGCACAGGTTGGAACAATTGCTCCTTGACAGCATCAACATTTTTCATATCTATGATCCAACAATTCTTAGACTAGGTACAATGTATCCCATCGGCATCATGACTTCTTTCCAATACACCAAGAGAAATGGGGTACATCCTATCAATTTCTTACAAGTCGTGCAATATGACAATAATGATGTAAAACTTTTCTGATCCCAGTCATCTCTTTGAACATTACAAATATGTGTCAGTGCATTTTCCAAGATTTTGTTAAAGAAAATGACAACACCATTCACTTGAGGGTGGTATGGAGTTGTTTTTCTATGTTGGATCTAAAATTCTTCGACCAGTTCTTCAATCAATTGGTTAACAAAGTGCATACCTTGATCACTTATTAAAATATTTGGGAAACTGAATCTTGTCATGACATTTTCAAACAAAAAACTCACAACAGTCGCAACAGTACAATACTTAATTGGTGCCGCTTTAGCCCATTTAGTTAGGTATTCAGTCGTTGTAATAATATATCATGCACCTGTTCGCTTTCTTGTCGGACTGATAGGGACCACAAACTCAACAACCCATTTATCGAATTCCTGCAATGTTACCTGATGTACTAATGGTATTTCATCCTATCGTGATGACTTTCCAGTTCGTTGGAAGATATCACAACTGCGACAATAATTTTGAGCATCTGCATGCATGGTGGGACACCACAATCCTGCTTGTAAACTATTGTGCACCATATATATTCCAACTTAATGGCCTCTTGCGACACCAACATGTGCCTCATTTAATATCATTAGTCTCTCGTGTTCTAAGACACAATGATAGAGAATCTTATCGGGACACAAATTATACATTTTTCCAACTATCATGTGGAAATCCGCAGCTTGCACAACCAACTACTTCTTCTACATAGTGGTGAATTCATTTGGCACATAACCCGTACTCATAAATTTTATGATATCTATATAGTGATCATCGAACATGGTTATTGAAAAAAATTACGAATCAGGGAGGTCATCCTCCAAATTACTAGGTTCTTCACCACTTTCAATCCTTGAAAGATGGTATGGTCCCAAATTTAATCAAACTAGTTTAAAAATTACTTCAAAATCAAATTCTTGAAATAGGAGAAGCCACTTACAGATATTCCCCCCCAACACTAGCTTATTGACCAGGCATTTCAATACGAAATGGTCTGTGTACATCTTGAAATTCCCTCCCAATAAGTTGTGTCTGAAATTCTGTAGAGTGTGTACCATTGCGAACCCTTCTCTTTCTGCTGTGGTATAATTCTTTTCTGCAGCTGACAACTTCCTTCTAGCTAAGGAAACTAGATGGTCAATGGATCCTTCTCCTGGTTGCATTAATACCACGCAAAGTGCAACAGATGACACATCAACATGAACATGGAAATTTTCCAATCTAGAAATACGAGTATGGGTGTTGTAGCCATCCTATTTTTCAATGTATCCAAAATATCTTGGTAGCTCTCCATCCAGTGGAACTTTGCAACTTTTTTCAATAAATTTTCCATCAATGCAGTCACCTTTGCATATCCCTTAATAAATTTTCTATAGTAACCATTATGTACCAGTTTTTCTCTTAACTGCTTGACTATATTATGTGGTGGTAGGTCTAAAATGATCACAATTTTAGATGGGTCGACCAAAATTCCATTGTGACAGACCACATGGCCCAACAGGAATCCAAACGAGGTGAATAACATACATTTCTTCAATTTTAACCAAATTTGATAATGGAGCCAGTTCCAACATCATTCTAAGGCTCTCAATATGGTCTTTTACGAGCCCAAAGATTGTCTAATCATCAAAGTATAATTCAAGAAATTTGTGAATGAAATCTTTAAAAGCATCAATTGCTACTCTAGAAAAAATTGCAGGAGCATTCTAAAGTCCAAAGGGCATTACCATATATTGGAAACATCCCCACTCCATCGCAAAGGTGGTCTTGTATCGATATTTCTTCACGATTCTGATCTGATGGTAACTAGAAAGTCCATCAGTGAACGAGTACATTTATTGACCTCTGACACTCTCTAGCACTTCGTCTATAAATGGAGTTGGAAACATATCATGTAAGCAAGCATCATTAATCTTCCTCGAGTCGACACAAATTATTACTTCACTGGTAGCTTTCTTGTCTTGAACCACTATCGGGTTATTCCATTCAGATTCCTCAAAAATATCTATAATACCTACGTATAGCATTCGTTCTCCCAGATCTCCAACGATCCCTTTCATCTCTAAAAATTTGGTAGGGAACAGATCCTGAAACTCATGTAATAAATTAGTGATCTTTCCTACAGTATCATCATCCCAATAATCTCCATTATTGGCAAACTTTGGGTTTTCTGTCGAGCCAATATTAAATTTCTTTAGTTTGAGTGGATTCAGGAATTGGCTGCTAGAACTACCAAGTCCCTCCACTGTGCATATAACTTTGGACTCGGATATGTCTATATTGAGCGAGTCATCATCATCTGGTTCTCCTGTCACATTGTAACATTCGATCCAATGATGGATTGTCGCACCGCATTGGTGGAAGTTCATCGCTAGAACATGAATTTCTTCAAATATCTTTGTCTTCATTAGTTTCAATGTGGTATCAATCAAAGGATGGTCATAAGCGAACTCAAATGTATGTGTAAAACTAGTAACTAACTCTTCTAAATCAAGAGTTCCTCGGTACAGCTCTACTGATGTATACCAATTTCTTGGTATCATATCCAACATATGTACAAAGTGATGAACCCATTCTTGTCGCGGATATGATTTCCATGTCGCATGACAATACTGAATATGTTTGATAGGATCTGTGAATCTTGTATATTTCCAATTATTATAACGAATTTCTTCTCCAAATATGATCTCTAGAAATCTTCTACATTGTGGTCAATCGGAGATAGATTTTTTATGTGTACCCTACCATCTAGCATGTGTAGCTTTTAGTACAAAGTCCAAGGAAAATTGTTACAGCTGATTTTACCACGCACGGTGGATCACACATTTATGGCCTTCCCTGTCCCTCTACAGACTCTTTGGACCCCATGGACCATTTTTGTACCTTTGATGTTTCCAATATCATCCCTAAAAACATGCATTATTTTCCATACGTGACTTTTAAACCTATTCTCGCGTATATACACGGATATGACCCTTAAACCCACGTACATCGGGATGTGTGCAAAAGGGAAAATAGTTTTGGAGTTTTCCTTGATGTGGATCTGAGTCACTTGTCTCTTGGCCTTCCATATGCCTTGAGATCGCTTGGATTTGACCTTCCATTACCCCATCGAATCACTATATAAGGAACCCTCTAGATACATTGAAGGGAGAGGAATTGAAGAGCAAGAAAACTATAGTCCATTGTTGTTGGAGCTTATACTTGAGTCTACATCCCTTTGTCCCTTGGAGCACTTTGTGTTCTTCCCAATATTGCCTTTGCTTGTGAGCTTTCTATCGAGAGATTGAGTATTGAAGTGGTGGAGGCCCAGGTGAAGGATTCAGTTTCTCCGGTTCACAGACGTGTCGACAGAGGTTGGCACTATTGTAATATCTGATTTATATCAATAGAAATATCTTTTTGTGTCCAATAATGTGTATTTAAATGAATATTGAATCCATGGATGCTTTTAAATGCTTATATGTTATTGATTATATATTCTAGAGTAGGTATAACACCATTATATAGCATGCTTGTCTTGTTTGCTGAATGTTGAAAGAGCAAATTGCTAATACAAGTGAGAGTGGAAAAGCTCAACGGGGATCTACATCAACCATCTGGAATAAGGTATGTTTTGAGATCCTTTAGTGTTAGATGTTTTGTTTCTCTTGCATATGGGAAAGGATTGATTTCTGCGGTTACTCTGTCTATTGTGGTACCCCAAGCAATAGGAAGTTTTCTCCGTAACAGAATTGGCGACCGTACTGGGGAGTTCCTAGTCATTTCCTTTGGGGGTTTTATTGGCATTCAATGTTCTTGAATTACTCTGATTTCTCTATTTCTGAGTCGAGTCTGGGGGCATGTTTGCCTAGTAATGTCTGATAGGACTAAATTTTGTCTTAGCTTGTCTATTTACTTTTTTTTTTATCTCTTTTTCTTCCTGTACGCGAGTTTTGTCTTCACATTCACGTGTACATGTGGTTTTTACTAGGATATCCACGTATATATGTGGGTTTTCTGCACACAGTCACGTATGCCCTGAGTTTTTCCCTTTTGGGGAAGATTAATTTTTGCTGGGTGAGTTTGGATAATTGCTGAGTCTTCTTGGATGCTTCTGGAGTCTATATACACCTCTGTTTCTGACCAGAGACGCTTTTTAGTTTGATTTTTTTTAGAATATTCTTGTCATTTCATTTTCTATTTTTTTGTTTTGGGATTAGTGCATTAGGTCTCTTCTACCTTAGTGCTTTGCTTGGGTGCTGTTTGATAGTGCTTGCAGATTCTAGGGGTTGTAGAGTCATACTTTTTCTTTATTATCTCATTTTAATTCAAAAAATACAAAAAAAATTGTTTTTTTTGCATCATTATGCATTGTTGCATTGTTGCATTTTGCATGGTACTTGCATTAGGTTTGGTTGGAGAAGTATTAGTCAGGTTTTCATATAGGAATGATTGCATATTCATTTGAAGGAAAATTTTGCACTTCACATAGTAGCATACCCTATTTTTCATTCGACACAGTGCATTTGCATTGATTGATAGGTGTGCATTTTACTTCTTGTTGCGTCATAACATCATTAGTTGCACGATCATTTTCCCTTTTGAGTAATAAGCCAATTAAAATCAATGCACAGTAAAATGAATTACACTCTTTTCTTTTATAGGGTGCACCAACAAGATTAGGTTTTAGGGTCTTGGAATAGTTCATTGTGAGTAAATTCTACAAGACCACTAAACGAAACATTTATGTGTCTGTCCAGGTGAGAGAGTGAAATTCCTTTATATAATTAGTGTTTCTCAGGATCCTCCTCTTACAAGGGAGTTAAGCACGAGGCAATGCACTTGATTGTGATTGGGATGACCCTTGGTCACTTTCTGTGAGCGCTTGAGATATTTCCAGGATTGTATTCGTATTTGGGGGCTCTTTCAAGAGTTTCGGGCTTTGCTACCCTACCCATACGGTCGATCCCTCCTGCGACTGTCCACCTGAATATTGGTTATATTGAGGTGACCTTAGTTGGCTTACCTAGGTATCATAGGGGGTACTTGCAAAGGTTATTATGTGAGTGTCCTGGCTAGGTAGAGGTCGGACAACATAGTCTCTTTATGCGTTGAAGCTGAGGACCACTATAATTGGTTACGTACCTTCGCTTGTAGTGTATGGGAGTTTCGATCCTCTCCTAGGTGAGACATACCTGCTGCATTCGGGAGCTCACATATCCTCCCCTTAGTTTGCTTGTATTTTGTCTATAGATTTTCTTAGGAGTGTGCTCTTTGTGTGCTAGTTGGCCTTTGGGATCATGGTTACTTGAGTATATTTATGCTCTCTTGAGTTCAAGTCCTTTTATTTTTGGCATGCCTGGTATCCTATCACCCATCCTTGGTCCTAGTACGGATCATGGTGTCAGACTTGGGGGCATCAAAGCCCATTACCGTGATCATAGATTTGGGAGCGGTCACATTCCGCCCTCTACTCCATTTGTGGAGGATGTTGACTCCCTTCTCTCATTCTTTACACCGGTGGTCACCCTCACGGGGGTGGTTTTGGATGCGTGAATGTTGGGTCTACACCTTACTTTCCTTTTTATGTCCAATCGTTCACCGCATTGTTTCCTTTGGGTGCATTTTTCATGATCATTCCTCCCTATTCCCTATAGTTTGGATTCTTTATTGACTATTTTGGGTTGTTTTGGACTAATATGCTTGTCATGTAGGGTCCAATTTTTTTACACTCTCTCCGAGGTTTCGACCCGTTCGTTCCCACCACATGTATCATTTCTAAACTGGCATATAGGTTAGGATTTCATATCCGTTTGCACTTTGCATGACCTTATGATTGTTTGATTATAACCTTAGGTACGAACCCATTCTATCTTGTCACAGAACCTTCTTATTGATTTTTGGAAGTGACGTGATGTGAATGGTAGAGCTTGACCATACATGGGTGCCCTACTTAGTTCCTGTTTTGCATTTGGTGCCCATGTCGACATTTTTCCTTTAGGGTGCGGGAGTCCTTTGTATAGTATCGCCATGAATTTACACAAGAGCCTCATACTCCTCTTGATCCTTTTTGTTGGCCCTTTTCCCCAGGACTCCCTTATGTCAAGTTGTAATTGCATTATCATGAGTTTTTCTTGCCTCATTGAGCCTTATGCTGTCTTCCCTGACTTTGATTATCAGCTATATAGCCCGAGCTTGTCTCATGTCTAGCCAAGCAGAACCATTCTACATATCCTTTACAACTTGATTCCCCATTTTTTTACAGGGATGGAACTTTCCCCCGAGTGTTATCCTACACATGTGTCCTTGCATTGAGCATAGGTGTGTTCCACTACTTGGAGCTAGTTTGTTTTCCCCTTGACACTCGTCTCCTCCTAGTCTGTAACTATAAAGCACTTTTATTCTTTTTCAAGCTTTTCAAAATATTTGAAAAAGTTCAAAAAAAATTAAAAAACCAAAAAGCCAGAAAAGAAAAGATGTTATCTTTGGCAGCAGTCGAATCGCGCCGCCTTCAAATAGAGCACTGTATATCACATCCATTGGTTGGGTTAATAGTTTGACTTTAGGAGTTGTACTCATTTCTCTGATTTTATCTCCACTGACTGGTTAAGCTTCCAGTCCCTATGGAGCCTTTGTCGATGCCTCCTGTGTCGCAGAGATGTTCTAGTTTTGTATATTGAGTCTATGCTGCCTACATTCAGTCACCATTCACCTTTATGGTCTTGTTCGAAGGAAGTTGAAACCTGATTCGACCATTCCTCATTTATCTTGACTTTGCATGTTGGCCATTCCTGGTACTGATACTGGTTCGTGCACATTATGATCGAGTCCTTCCACATTATACATCTTTTCTGAGTACCTTGTGTTGTATGATGGGGGATGCTTTAATTCCCTCCTTCTAGTGAATTTCATCCCATCGACTTCAGATCATTTATTCTGGGATAGGAATCTAGAGTCATTTTGAGTGCCTTGAGACTTGTAGTCATCAGTGGTAGGTTCTCTCACCTTCGAAAGTTTTGGGAATACATTAATGTCCCCTGATCGATGGATTCTCTCAAGTGTTCAAACTCAACACTTTTATTCACTCTTGTTAGTTTGCACTCTAGTACCTTGATTCCCATTTTCATTATCGGTGGGTGATCTCGCGTCTGTTAACGGTATACATCAATGACCGGTAATCAGACAATGGACTACTATGTTCGACCTCGACACCTCTATTCA
The DNA here is from genome assembly GCA_001517045.1 of Pseudotsuga menziesii. Taxonomy (NCBI): domain Eukaryota; kingdom Viridiplantae; phylum Streptophyta; class Pinopsida; order Pinales; family Pinaceae; genus Pseudotsuga; species Pseudotsuga menziesii. The sequence goes on along the minus strand of LPNX010337336.1, from coordinate 252,489 downwards.
CATAGTAGGACATGTACTCGTAGTGGATTGTGTAGAAGACCTTCCAAACTAGTGGCATTTCATATATGCTACCTCCTTGATCGTGCCAATGTTCATGAGATTTCAGCTCTCGTGACTTGATTCCAGTGTATGTTAGATATATTCAGTGATTATGGAGATCTTGATCCTTTGTATATATTCATCATGGATATTCTGATCTATATATATTGTACATGGCGATGACCACACATGTCATATTTTGTATCATGCCTATTCATGGCCATTGTACTCTTATGTATCCGGGACTGCTATATGTACTTGCAGTTATGTGTAGAGTTTGATTATTCTATTATAATGTTGCATGGCTGGTTCTTCCACCTGTTTCTTCATCACTCCACTTTTGGGATGGACTTCTAATGTATTCCAGCCATCGTATCACCCCTATGACCTCACAAATTAGGGGGCATTTGTTACAGCCGATTTTACCATGCATGGTGGATCACAAATTTATGGCCTTCCCTGTCCCTCTGCAGAATTTTTGGACCCCATGGACCATTTTTGTACCTTTGATGTTTCCAAGATCATCCCTAAAAGCATGCATAATTTTCCATATGCGACTTTTAAACGTATTCTCGCGTATATACGCAGATATTGCCCTTAAACCCGCGTACATCGGAATGTGTGCAAAAGGCCAAATAGTTTTGGAGTTTTACTTGATGTGGATCCCAGTCACTTGTATCTTGGCCTTCCATATGCCTTGAGATTTCTCGGATTTGACCTTCCATTACCCCATTGAAGCACTATATAAGGAAACCTTTGGATACATTGAAGGGAGAGGAATTGAAGAGCAAGAAAACTATAGTCCATTGTTGTCGGAGCTTATACTTGAGTCTGCATTCCTTTGTCCCTTGGAGCACTTTGTGTTCTACCTAAGCTTACCTTTGCTTGTGAGATTGCTATCAAGATATGGAGGATTGAAGTGGTGGAGGCCCAGGTGGAGGACTCAGTTTCTCCGATTCGCAGACGTGTCGACAAAGGTTGTCACTATTGTAATCTCTGATTTATATCAAAAGAAATATCTTTTCCTATCCAATAATGTGTATTTAAATGAATATTGAATCCATGGATGCTTTTAAATGCTTATATGTTATTGATTATATATGCTATAGTAGGTCTAACACCATTATATAGCATGTTTGTCTTGTTTGCTGAATGTTGAGAGAGCAAATTGCTAATACAATCGAGAGTGGAAAAGCTCAACGGGGATCTACATCAACCATCCGGAATAAGGTATGTTTCAAGATCCTTTAGTGTTAGATGTTTTGTTTATCTTTCATATGGGAAAGGATTGATTTCTACGGTTACTCTGTCTCTTGTGGTACCCCAAGCCATAGGAACTTTTCTCTGTAACAAAAAAAATCACCGCGATTTTGTAACTTTTGCTTCAAATTATGCTAGAAAAGATGTGAGGTTAGGTAAACCTTCGTATGTAGGTAGCTTTCTTGCCTCAAATCCTACCCATCAGATAGATTGTGTAATTCTTGCGCACCTTCTCATAGATACTTCATGCATCTGATTCTTCCAATTTTCTAATGCTTCACCCAAATCATATGTATAAGAGCTAACACTCCTCCAACTCAGATTTCCATTAGTTGTCAGATTAATATAGTCATTTTTCAAAGACATAACATTATATATGTGATCTAGGTAATCATATTGTCCCTCATTATGCATTGGTTCAACATATCATTGTCCCTCCAATGGATCAATTGGCGCAACCACTTTTATCTTTGAATCTTCAAATGACAATATTCTTGACTTGAATTTTAAGATGTTCTACTTGTATATTTCCCACTTGATCCCCAAAAGTGCAGGATAGGGTTTTGTATCATTGATAATGTCGATCGCTTCAAAATCTGCATATGTTCCCAGTCCCTCTACCTCAAAAGGTATTTGAGTTAATCAACCAATAGGTAGGAATTTCGACTGGTTTTCTAGCCTGATCTGAATGTGAGACCAATCCAATCATGACTTTCCCATGATTTCCCATGTATGTCTTGTCAAAATATTAGCATCTTAGCCCAGATCTAAAATGATATAATCCATATCATAGTCTCCTATTTGGGTGGTCATTAGCAATCCATGACCAGTATTTGACCTTTTTCCCACATGGTTGACTCTTCTTTCTGGTCATCTCTCTTCTTGAGTTTCTTCTATCAGCGCTGTCAATTCCGTGACAACATATTTTTCGTGGATTAGTGGTAAGAAAAATTTGAAAAGCTCTTTAAGTTTACTAACCTTTTTTGTTGGTTTCTTTCGTAATAGATGGTCAAATTCCTCAAGCATTTGTAGTATTGGAATTCTAGACATTGACTCTTTATTTGTTTCAATAAATTCTAGTCTTACATCCAAGAATACTTCTTTTTCTTTTTGGACATCAAGTGGTACTTTCTTTTGTGCAGTTGGTTGCACCTGCGGTTTTCATGCTGCGTATCTTGGTCTGCTCTAGTCGCAATGCCTCCTCTTGTTACAACGACAATTTTTGCTTCTCTTGGCTAAGTGAAAATCATATGTATTTTTTGATTAGGATACGGGTTAGGATTTTGCATAGGATTGGGATTTCCCATAGTTCGATCCTTCCACTTCGTAATCAATTGTGAACATTGTTCAATGGTATGGTTAAATGATTTACAATACAAACATGCCTTCACAATACTCACATAATCTCGAGCAAGGTGTCCTATTTTTCCACATTGATAACATATTGCTTGGCATCTTCCATGACCAAGTCCTCCTCCCCCTTTTTATTTTCCTCATCCTTTATAATTTGCACCCCCTAGGTTGAGGGTTTTGTTGCTGCGGAGGATACTGATTTTGTTGATATTGTGGCTGAGGATATTGCAGTTATTGATACTGATGTGGTGTATATTGATCAGGTTGATATGGATCTTGTGCTCGCTCAGCTTGCATCTGCTCATCTCTATTCATCAAGTAGGTGTCCACCATCTTCTCATGTAGCAGTTGAAATGCTCGAAAATCCTTCTCATCATGCCCTATAGATTTAAAAAATTTACAATATAGGATAGTCAGTGCACTTGCAATCTTCTGAAAGTACAAAAAATTTCCGACCGATGCCCTCGAGTCTGACATATCCTACACAAAGGCATCCATTGGGTATTTATTGAGTTCGGTGCACCCGCTGTGACATAATTCATGAGCCCTGGGAAATTATCTTTATGGTTCCCTTTTGTTTTGCACCTTGTACACTATAGTTTCTCTTGAATTTATTTCCCCTTCTTAATGTCTTGGAGTTGCAATATAAGGTTAGATAGCCGTGAGTGAATCTGCATCATTCCTACACCAATTTATCCAACTAGTGAGGACTCTAACTTCATGGCTATCTCCAGAGCTTCAGTCTGTGACGCTATTTTTTGTTGTATTAATGGGATTTAGATGTGTGGAAACATAATGACAATGAACCATTCCTTATGTTGTATGCCCAACATCCAAAAACTTACTTTGGCCATCAATGTCTTAAATCTTTGGTTAAAGTCCGATACAAACTCTATACGTAACTTCTTGATTTCTTTGATTTATGTGATGCATTGTGACTTAACTCATCTATTATTCTCACTCGAATTTGGTTGAGTGTTTTCTGCACAACTCTTGATGGAACTATGGAAAAATTCATATAGAAATCTAACACACGACCTCTCAAGGTTGTGATAAGATGCACTTGCTTAATCATTTCATCTTGGACCTGTCGCACCATCCACACAGCTTCATAGAGAAACCAATGTTGCTCTGGATCTTCTAATCCATTTCCATTAAATAATGACAACTTAATATCGGTCCCAGCCATTAGGTAAACTGTTGGTATGACTGGGAATTTTTTTTGACTAGTCAGACTCCCTTGTCCATTATTCACAATGTTAGTACTACTTGTATTTACAAAACCACTTGGATATGAGTTTCTAGATCGTACCTCTGGTGATGTGCACGGGGTCGTAGGTGTATTGTACTCATGCTCTAAATATGGATATTCTACTTCTTCTTCAAATACCGACTGATATTCCTCTTCTTCATCGCAAGAACTTTCATCAACATGTGATGTAAGCTTGTAGTCTTCTCCTCTAGTCATAATACAAATTTCTCTTCCTGACAGAGTTTTCCTTCACTTCCTTGACCAAAATATTCTTCCACTTCACAAATATCTGACCTCTAGTTCAGTCACTATCACCAGGGAACATCTTCGCTTATATTGATCCATCTTTCGTACACCTCGTCTGCCACATATCCAATTTTCTACACACAATTTTTCTAACTGTCACATTCTCAGGATTCCCTTTTTGCATACGAGCATATTTATCCAAGATTTTAAAGATGACAAGTATCTTCCTTGGGGTCCTTGGAAAATTTTTCTTTCCGCCTCATTATATTAGGTTATTACTTAGATAGAAAAATTAGTAATATAACCTTGTAAGATACTATGTACCCAAAAATCAATAGCCCTCGACATAGGGTTGCTAACACTCTTCAGCCATCGAATCAACTAAGGATTCCACTCCATTGATTCTCCTCCTTGGAAATTTATTTGTTGGGTGGCTAACTTCGATAATCACTCACGAAATACAATAGGAAACTCAGAAAAAAAATTCATGAATATCCATATAAAGGTATCATCCCAACCACTCTATTGGATTCCACCGAGATCCTTTACTCTCTTCTTGTGCAAATTCTAATGCTTTAAAATCCACCCAATCTTGGATTTTGGGTTTCATTGGATGCCAAAACATATCCATCACCACAATGATTCAAGGTATCGACCATAGAACCATTTGTTGGGCGTCTGTATCTTCTCTTTATGCTCTTTGACCCAGGTCCAGTCCCTCCTTTGCGCACAAAAAATCCCAAGATATCGGTCTGACAGAGCAAGGATCAGTCGACAACACTTACGACATAGACACCGTCTCACCCGAGATATCTCTCTTATGGGTAACTGTTAGAACAAAGTTTTCGTAGTTGAGTGGGGGATTTATCTTCCCTTGGGATTCTACCAAGGCTCTTGACTGAAGCCAAGGAGGTGGATTACTTTTAGTATTTAAGCACAATCATATGCGACTCTATTCAACCATCAACCAACACTATAACATTAGTTATCATGGAGTATAGGAAATTCCAACCTCCTAAGTGCACAGATGCATATAACTCAATGTGTAAGAAAATACATAAGCATTCATTCACAACAACATATGTGCGACAAAAATACATTCATCATTTACACATTTAACACATAAAGTAATGTGGAAACCCATCCGAGAAAAAACACAAAGGCTCTCTTCATCTGGCATGAGATATTTATGGCACCTTTTTTTCTGTGCATTGAGCTACAGACTCTGTCTAGATCCTCTTCTCTTATTTCTACAAACTCCTTTCTACTCTCATTCTCTCTAGTATTATGTTGCTAGTTCTACTTTACTTGTCTCTACAGTTTATCCATGCACAACCTGGATCGATTCAACTTATTTATAACCCTACACTCCTAACTTGTTGACTCTACTATTGATCCGGACATAGCCTGGATTAAAATGACCTTCTCTACAACTTTTCGCACTTAGTTGCAGACTTCTTTGACTCTTCACCAAGCAACTAACTGACTCTCTACTGATATACTAGCTAAAAAATACAACAACTCAATAAGTCACCAAGTAAGTATCTAAGTTAGTAAGCAACTAGTGAGTAAGTAACTAAGTAACCAAGTAACCCGCACATAGCTTGGGTTCTTCTTTCTTATAACCTAATACATGACACTCTCAACTGACTTAATACAGTTATCCAATAGGCATCATTCTTATTCTAGAAACACATGTCAGTGGGCGCTAACGACCCCAATTACAAAGATGCTTTCATATGTGCGACATCCAATGGCTCTAGTCAACCTTGTACCCACGATATTTTTGACTATCTCTTTTCCACTGTTTAGCCACTGCACGCCTTCTGACATGGTTTCCTCAATCGCCACTCCTCTTGTCATGCCTTTTCCTTCTCTCGCAGATTCTCTTCCTATCACAACTTCTTTTCCTGTCTACTCTTTTATTCCATCGTTTCTTCTATCATACCTCCTTCTTCCTTCTTCCTTCTTATTCTGGCACAACTTCCTTCTTCCTTTCTAACTCTTTTCATACTTAGTCAAAAATCCAAATTGAATTCTGCTTAACTTCCCCTAGGGCCAACAATATGGAATATTGAATATACTACAACCATCATCGCTTGCGTCCAACTTCTCCCTAATAACATATTACAGTCAAGCTAAGAATTAACCACATCCACTTCTATCATGACTCCCCCCCCCCCTAGATTTATTGGAATAGTCAAGATTATTCTGTGAGGCTTGAACAAATGCGTATCAAAATCTTTGAACATCATGGAAGGAGAAACTAGCTTAGGTGATCCAATAACCTTCCAACATGATAGAGACATCACACAAGTAGAGGCACCCTCATCAACAAGAGTACAATGTACAAGGAAATTACCAAATATCGCATGAATATGGAAAGTTGCATGGATATGGGGTAAACAAGGCTTCCAATTCTCATAATTGAAATCCACCACCTGACTATCCATAGGATCAAAGGATCCTAATGTTGAGAGCAGGTTCCTTCATTGAGAAGGAAAAATCTACATAACCTATAAATTAGACATTGCAGAAGGAGCTTGGGCTAGATCCTAAACTATGATATAGTAGTTATGAGTAGCATGTGCATTGGGATGAAACTCAACCTTATTGAGAATACCTTTCAGAATTTTAGGCATAGTGTCATTAGTTGGATTCTCTATGTGTAAAGAATTGTATGTTTCAGCGTTAAGGGTTTATTTTCCTTTGTATCCATATGTATATGTATCATACAACTTGTTCCTAGAATGGATATTAACATCCTTCTCCAATGTAAAAATATAACTTTGGACAATAGGGACACCTTGGGAGGAGGCACCCTAGAGTCAAGCGAGAATTCTTGTTAGAAGCATGGTGAAACGATATGTTGATACCACAGGCAGCATATCAGAGGATCACTACAATCCATAAAGGCATTAATACACGGTCACAACAAAAAGGGCTTATAGATAGAAATTATATTGAATTTGTAAGTATGATGATGATCCAATGCAATGGAGCTATTTATATTTTTATCATAACCATCACCAAAACTCCTGGTCTGTGGCAATAGTGTAATGTAATGTTAGAAGAGTTTCTAGAATGCCAGAAAAATATGAAGCAAAAAGTGCAAAAAAATTAATTGAAGGGAAGTGAGAAGATCAGTACAGAATATATGTGACACTTGAAGTCTAATAGAAGAAAATGAAGTGAAAAACAATGTTAGAAGCATCACAATAGGACATATTACTCTGATACCACTAGCAGAATATTAGAGAATCACTACAATCCATAAAGGCATTAAGACCCAGTCATGACAAAAATGATTACAGATAGTAATTATATTCTATTTGTAAGTATGATGAAGATACGATGTACTGGAGCTATTTATATATTTAAATTTTATCATACCTATTACCAAAATGTCCATAACTCCTGTTTACGATAACATTTAACATTATAATGTTATTAGGTCAATTACATGTCACACAGTTACAAGAGGCATTTTCTATTTGATAGGAAAGCCTCCTGTGACCAGAAATATTTCCCTTTAGGTATGACTCATCTCCAACATTCTGCTGCTTATTTTGGTCTTACCAGAAATATCTCTAGTGAGAGGAAGTGTTTTCTATCAACCAGAAATTGCCTGGGTCGTGGAAATGCAGATCTATTAACAACTCTGCCAAGATTCTGAATTCCATGATTCAAATAAAATTGAGAGTAAAGAGCATCACCCCTGTGAGGCGATTCCCATTTTATTCCCTTTCTAACTGAATAATTTAAAGCCATGAGACAAATTCAAGAAATGTTGGTATTACCTCCATCTGCTGGAAGGTGATCAAATCAAGCACCATATCACATATTTAAACGTTAAAGCAATTTCCATCCCATTTTTCAGCATCACATAGAGAAACAGAAGATTGTAAGAACAGATTTTAATTGAATGCCTTAATGAAAGAAGAGGGGATTAAGGAGTAGGAAGACTTGGCAAAGAATGGAATTTGTAAAAAGCTTCCTTGGATAGGAAGCACAGTGCAATCAATTTCCTTGTGGTGAACCAGAAGCATCAATACATCTTCAATTAAACATTTTGATCTAGTTTGACCAAAAAATGCACAATTTCCAAATCATAAATATCATACTATGAAAGAATACTTATAATAACGCATGTAAAGCCCATGAAGTAACTTCTACTTAAGTATGTAAAGCCCATGAACAGATATAATAAAACCTTCAGATTAATACTACTGAGATGGCTTAGCATCTTATAGATTGAACAAATGTAATAATACCTTTTGTTTAATACTACTAAGATGCCTTAGCAATCTTGAAGATAGATGGAGAGTCCATTCAAAACATGCGTAGATCATCTTTAAACTTCTACACGGTGGAAATCCAAAAGATTTAACACAATGTTAATTTTTGTTTCTTGAAGTGTCTTGCTCCTCTGCAGCTGCTGCAAATGCCTGACGCTCCTCTATGGTAGCAGTGATGACAGGCATCCATAAATCCACAGTTCCACTTAAAAGGCCCTGTACTTGTAGATCTGCTGCAGATGATGAGGAAAATAGTTCATCAATAGATTCTAACTTGGATGACATCCTGTCCAATTCCTTGGCTATTTCAAGCTACAAGAATAGAGAATAAGTTTAATATTAGATCGTAAAACACACTAGAGGAAGAAAAAGTCAAAACTGGATGAACTGAAACCCTTATAAAGGCTGAATAATTCATTGAAGCTAATTCAAAACAGGAAAGTCACGCCCTACCTCATTTGGTTGCTTCGACGATATTGAAGGTACTTTAGTAGTCTCTAATTCAAGAGCCTTGATTTTCGATCTCAATTCAGTCTCTGGTTGATTGGTTTCAGCTTCCACCTGTGGACAAGATATCAAATGAGTAATTTAAAATTAAAAAATCCATCATGCTGGAGGCTTTCTTTCAGCATTGACGATATACACCACTTCCAATATTATAGATCACAACATTGCATTCACAAAGAACTAGCCAAGCTTGGCAAAATTGCAGAACTTTCCAGGATTTCGAGGAACTAGCACTATTGCATTCTTATATAGCACTCACCTTCGAATTTGTTAATTGCGAGGGTCTCCATGGTTCTAAAACTTAGATCATTAAAATTCTAAGGATCAATGATCAACACTTTTGGTTCCCATATTTTCACAATAATTATCTAAAATTCTTGTATGTATATAAATTTACAGATAAGGTGGTCCAAATCCTGCCAAAACTTAACAAGTAGAAGAGACCAAATTTCGTAATGGAATTTACAATTGACATATTGTTATGTGCAAGTTTTTCTTGTCAATTACCAAGAGTGAAAATACCTTTCAAATTTGAGAAAGAATGTTGTCGTTTAAATCCTTCCAAAGACAGTAATGAACCAAAAGTAGTATGCATGGATAGATAACTCCTTGGACCGTGGACACTTGGACATCAAAGACTTGCTGAAAAATAACACTACAGCTAAACATTATACTGTGTGCAGCTAGGATGTAGCCAAAGTTTTATATATTTGCCTTTCCATGGAGAGAAAATGAGATGGTAATATGAGATGTTGCGTCTCAATAATAAATTTGAGCTGAATGATATCGTTTAGATATGTGGACTTCCTCTATTCTTTCAAAGAAAATCAGCTCTGTAAAGTTGAAGCCATAGGGTAAATATAGCATTGATGTGTATCTACATAGGCTAAGGTAATATATGAGGGACAAATTAAAGAATATTTGTGAGATTATCCCACGGGGTATGGAATAGAAGGTGATTGGGTGTACTGTTAAGACACTAATTGTGTAAGGTCATTAATTCAAAACTCTGTTATTGAGTACTGGACTATAAAAACTAAGAATTTTTGTGAGGTTAATTTTCAACCTCACGTTGCATTGTATAAAGCAAGTCTGTAAAAAGTAAAAAAGCCAAAATATGTTTAAACGGTAAGCTTTTCGGATTTCCTAACCTTAAAGTTTGTACAAGTTAACCTTAATTGTTTTTTCCACTTCAAAGCAAAAAAAGACCCTCCCAATAGAGAGAAAACATACCCAAAAACAATTGAATAACATAGAGAAGTGATATAATGTACAGACACCATAAGAACTATAAACTAACAGCATATCTAGCACTGAGAACCAAAAAAACTTGAGAACATAGTAATTATCTGAAGAAGAGGGACCTCTTCTAACTAGAGTGTGCACCATGGGAGGAGTCCACGTGCTCTTCAATGATCGAACATGCATTGTATTTAGAACTTGGGATTTCAACTACTAGGACCTTCACCGGTAGCGGCTCTTTCTTCCTAGCATAAACCATAGGGTCGGTTGGAGTCAACACAGTCACTTCTCCTTTAGTAGGTTCGACAGGTAGAGAAGCCTCCACACGTCCTTTCTCAACTAAGCACGGAGGCTTGTTACATTGACCAATGTGCTCATTATTTTCCATTGAGACACTGAGCCAGATGCCCTCCATTAAATTTTTCACATAGGACTAGACCTCTTGCCTCTAACCACTTTGAAATGTCTATCAAACCAGGCTTGAACTCAAGCAAAATTGTCCACCTGGTTGTTTAACCCCTAAAGTCTTTGCTCCATAGCCTGTCTCATTTCCTCTTATTCATAATTATTATCTATATAGTATTTATAATAATTACAAAGAATTATAATATTATATTTTTATGTTCAATTTTTTTATAGAATTATACTCTTATCCCTCCATTTTAGATAAAAATTGATTAATAATAAATTAATAAGCTTTGACATCAACTTCACAAGGATATATAAGTTGAACTTGCGTTTCAGAATGAGGTTAATATGAGAATGAGGTCACACAAAACAACCCTAAGAAATACAAAGCCCATGAATTCACTTATTTCTAAACATGTAACAGATCCTGGATAAAAAACCGTGTGCTTTTAGCTGCAGACACGGTTAGTTGGTATCATCTTATCCTTCCAAAACCCTGTGGCATCTACCTTCCTATATTGTATAGTAAACTAGCGCAGAAAGAAGCATAAATTTGTCAAATTAACAATCTCATAGCCATGAACATGAACATAAACATTACGTATATTACCTGGTTGAGGAGCTGATTGAGGAGATGATTGAGAAATTGAAAGAGCTGCCCATTGGCATCGTTGGCTCCTGCCATGGCCGATCTTCGCCCCTGAAATCCCTTGGGTTCCGATCTAACAATGGATCTTCGTGGCTTGTGTTCCCATCTGGAAATTATTATGTGTTGTTTGCATATATATACGAGAGAGAGATATAGGACTAACAAATACCCAAATCTACGGTGGACTCCTCCAAATCTTTGAATGCCCAAATCTCTGAATGCTGGCTTTCAGCTGAACAAAAGGGAAAGAACCCCATCAAACATACCATGATTTCCATTGCAGAAACCCTTGAATTTGTCAAATTAACAATCTCACAGACATGAACATGAACATAAACATTGCGTATATTACCTAGTTGAGGAGATGATTGAGAAATTGAAAGAGCTGCCCATTGGCATCGTTGGCTCCTTCCATGGTCGATCTTCGCCCCTAAAATCACTTGGGTTCCGATCTAACAATGGATCTTCGTGGCTTGTGTTCCCATCTGGAAATTATTATCTGTTGTTTGCATATATATATACGAGAGAGATATAGGACAAACAAATAC
>LPNX010337336.1:171647-238653 GCA_001517045.1 Pseudotsuga menziesii | reverse complement strand
TTTATCAATTTTGGTCATTTATCCCTTGAAAAAAATTGTGGTGACCAAAATTTTTGGTCTCTTGGTCACTAATCTCTCATTTTGCACTAGTGCATGGTTTCCCTCTGGCAATGTTCCATGGTTAGGTTGAGTCGTGGCAATTATTTGTTGCTACGATGTAGGAAATGGGTTAGCCAAGAGAACAGGTTGGGAAAAACCTTCCTGTTGAGAGAATAGTCTTTGAGTCATTTCCATCTTAGGGAACTTATAGGTTAGATGATCTTCATTGCATAACAAGCAAGGGAATTTCATTTTCTCTTGTTTGGCCCCAATAGAATTATTATTACTATTGTTGACATTATTATTACCCTTGTTCCCATTTTTATTATTCTTCTTTTTCCCTGTATGTTTTTGGTTTCCCTTAGAATTAGTTGTTTGAACGATCAAAACATCCACCAGAGGGTTGGGACTTGAGTTCTGTGTGTTGTTCGATGCCTCTGGTGGTGAATTTTGACCAATAAGGTGCATACTCTGACTAGATGCAATACTTACTACTAAACCAATCACACCATCACCATGTGGTACAGGAACTAGTTTTGTTGGATATACTTATGCTCAAGGAGCATTAGGAAATATTTCATAAAACATATTGGAATGAGAGTAAACTAAGTCTAGCCACTGGGATTTTATTATGGCATGCTATTCATTTTTTAACCTTGAGAGGGCCACATCTTTCACAATACAAGGTCGCAAAGACTTAATAAACCAATTACTTAAAAACTCATCAAGAATATGAACCTTAATTAAACTTCATCTCCTACGCGATTCATGGATGTGGTCGGATATATGAGTGGACTTGTCCTGATGAAAGGAAGTTAACAAGTTAGTACTAGTTTCATAATGAACTGGAAGTTGAAAATAGTTAAGGAAAGCCATTGAAACAATGTTGAAAGTTTGGAAATAAGCACAAGGAAACTCAATATACCATTTTGCTGCCATCCCTGTTAAAGTATGTTGGAAGAGTCTTATCCTAATGGAATCATTGATCAAGGAGTTGAACAAACATCATAGATGAAAAGTCATCACATGGTTTGTTGGGTATTCCTTGGGGTTTCCTTCAGATTTAGGAAGATTCAAAGGTAAATTTGTAGGTAATGGTGGCTAGCGAGGGTCATGTAAGGCCACATCATTGGTTAGCTTAGTCAAATCATGCAGATTCAGATTATCCAAGAAAGGAAACTTTGTTTGAGCCATAGAGTTCCAAGATACAAGAGAATTAGCATCGCACTGATTTGTGTTAACATGAGGTTTCCCCGGAATATAAGGATTTCCAGGGTTGGTGAAATTAGATTAAATGGACCAAAGTTTTGACCAAATTGAGTTTGAAAAAGTGTTTGAGTAAATCCCGCTAAAGTTTCATCCATCCCCCCCATAGGATGGTTACCAAGTAAAGTATAACTACAATCCAAAACTTCCTAAACCAGAAAAGGAGATACTCCCATATGAAGGATTTTTTCCCCAAGGGAATCCAACACTTGTGCCCTGTAATCAAAAAGTACCCCTAAGTGGAATGTGGATGTCAAAGGTATACTCGTTCCCATGCCTCTTAAGGACTAGAAAGGTAGTCTCAACTGATTAAGGATGGAACCAATAACAGTTCCATAGGTAGGGGTTGGGTAAGACATGGAACAAAGACCATTGAAGAGTGAGTAACTATGAGGAGGAATCGATGGACCACTACTTGAAGCAATAGAAAAAATGGAGGTAAGAGGAAGTGAGGTAGGAATGGACTAGAAACCAGGAAAGGTCATCCCAAAAGAAAAGGGACTTGTACTTTATGGACCAAATGCATATTTTCTAGTAAGAATCATTGGCGATGGTGGATTCCATCCAAAACCTATGACAGATAAAACATTTGTAGTAACTCTTCCTAGAGGAGTGGTATTAATTGGGGGGTAACCTCCCCAGTACCAGAAACCTCACTAGTGTTCTCCATATGAGCCCACAAATATGGTGGATTGTTTGGACCAGGAATAGAAAAATCAACTCCTTTACTATAATTCAGACCTTGTGGAGGATTCAAAAGTATTGAAGGACCAATGTGATCTTAAATGGAAGGGAAATATATGTTCTTCTGAAGGCAACAAGAACCAATTGGGGGAGAGTTATCTAATTGAAACCCAACATCACTAAAGTGGCCTCCTTTATATGAGGACTAAGAATCAACAAACCTGGTTGTATTTTCTATTATTTCTTGTTCAACAGGATGTGCCTAGTTTTCTTCCTTTCCCTCCTAGGGGGTGGATCGTTACAATCCAGTATTCACCCAGGCACACAGACTCCTCTTCATTTAAGAGAGTGTCCTAGAATTATTCTATACCTGCACAAAGGTTGATTGGTCACAATGTCTTGCAGAAGACACCAAGGATGAAATCTAAAAATATAAAACAACAGACAACATGCAATAGAAAGTCCCTAGAATATTTCAACAAGCAAACAACCCTTACAATGAACCATGAAGGTGGTTTAAGGTTGATCACAAAAAATGGAAATTGGATTGAAGGCTCGAAGGTTCCTGGAACATTATAAAAATATAGTGGAAGTTGACTATATTCTACTAAATGAGAGGTTTTAAGTTGACCACAAACTCTAGAACTTGGTGACAACTCTAGCTCGGATTTTCTATGGAACATTCCGAAAGGTTAGTAGAATTTGGTGCAATATTCTACTAAGTGAATAGTCATGGATATGGATTTGGAACTGAATATAGTTCTCAGTGTGGTAGGATCAAGGCTCTAGATTGGATGCAATATCACTTGTTATTGCTTTCTTGTTATCACTCACTTGTTTCTAACCATTCATCATTCCCCTCCTTTCAGGAACAATGTGAGGAAGAAGAGGATGTTTGAACTATAATATGTGTCAATAATCACGAATGAATTCTCAGGTATGAATTATATATCTTCTTGGATATTTATGACCATTTTCAAGAAGCAATCCACCCATAGTGAATATTCTCTCTTGCAGGTTTCTTCAGAGTGAAGCATCTACCAGATGAGTGTGTATGTTTTCCACAATGCTTACAAGGGTGAATATAAAAACAATGGTCTTTCATGTGGTCAACACGATCAAAATGTTGTCATGTCAAACTCTGAACTGATGTGGATGAATATGAACTCTTGTTGAGAAATCCAACATTCTGAAACTGGATAGGCTTGGAGAAATTACAAATGTGAGCTTTCATTTCCTTGTCATATCCAAGACCAGTTATGTGCTTGTTATGGATTATATCTTCCCATGTTCTGATTATGGGAATGGAAGGAACAAGCATAACCTTTGTATGCATAACTTCATCTTCACTTTATTCCACTCTTGATGTGGGGCCACTGGTTTGATTCTCTGCTTTTGAAGTGGTGTCATTCTGCGCAGGACAATGAATACAATCATGAAGGCGATTCTTTTGAACATGAACAGGTTTAGAATGTCTTTCTTCTCATATGAGTTGTGACTAAAGTTGTAAAAATTCAAGTGTGTCTTTTCAATCCTACACACTCTCTTGAATGTGAATGAGATTTATCTTTTCAACCATGATAGTGTCATCGATAGTGGAGAGGAGTAGAGTGTTCATTAAATCTACCAAACCATTCATTTTCACCATTGATAAACTATAAGACTCACAAAAAGAAGGGATTCTTACAATTCCACCCTTTTACAAGTACTCAACAAACTCAACTTAGAAAGTGAAAGGGTTTGAAGCATGAGGATCTGCATTAAATATTTAAGAATATTAACATTTCATTCCCTACTCATGGATCATAATAAGGAGATTGGTGAATCCTATGGAAAAATTGTTAAATTTCCCAGGGAATAGGCATAAATAAGAATATTTTGTTAAGAGTGAAGGGGTGACGTCAACTAAGTATTTCAACCTTTAGATTTTAATTTTATAAAATTTCAATTAGTTGAGATTTAAAAATTCCAGGTCTATAGTTCTTAAGGCAATTTTAACTCGTGTTGTCTCTATTAGCTTCACGTCATCCAGAACGGCCCTTCCATGGAGGGATTTAATTTGTTGAAAATAATCATGTTACACAGAATCGATTTTGAAGCAGGAGGATCTGCATTAAAGATTTAAGAATCTCGATGTTTCAATCCCTACTATGGGATCATCATCAACATACTGGTGAAGTCTATGGAAAAATTGTTTAATTTCCCATAGAATCGGTATAAATAAGAATATTTTGTTAAGAGTGAAGGGGTGATTTTGGCTAATTCTTTCAATCTTTAGATTTTCATTTCATAAAATTTCAATTAGTTAATATGTAGAAATTCAAGGTCTATAGTTCTTCGGGAAATTTCAACTTGTGTTGCCTCTATTAGCTTCATGTCATCCAGAATGGCCCTTCCATGGAGGGCTTTAATCTGTTGAAAAATAGTCATGTTACACATAATCGAGAATGAACCCAAGTACAATGTGCTTCAACTTGATTTTGAAAGGTACACAAAAAACCACTTGCAAATTGTAAAACACAATTATACTTACAACAGTTGCTAATTATGATGATTTAAATTTTATGTTGATGAATGATTGCTTGATTGCTACTTCACTTTGATGATGTTGTTGTCGACCACACGCTCTTGATTCAATTTGTTATATTTGACTACAAATGAGATTGTTGCAACTATTACATTTCCTTAAACCCTTATAACTCCAATAAAATTTGTAACAAAAGACACAATAACTTATAACTCATTTTTACAAATCGTAATGATAAACATAAAAAAATACATAAATGTCCATATAGTTCCAATAAATAATAAACTCCTTGTGACTCCACAAATAAACTTATATCACCTTTACAAATGACTCTTTAAACACCAAAGTGTTAGCACCCTTTGTTTCTCTACAAGTTTGGACATAAAGGTTCATATTTATGATAAACTTGATCTGAGTATGTCAAACAAAATGCTCATTTCACAAATGCTCGTAAGCTAACACAAACCAAAATGATAATAATAAAAAAATAATTTTTATGTGACTAAAATACCATCAAGCATAGGGTAAAAATAATACCAGTATTGAGATTGTAATTGAGAAAACTTTGGTTTCTGATCGATCCTACAGGTTTGGGTTTGATGTGTTGTTGCTTTAGGTTTGGGATATCCAAGGCGGTAATTTGAATGGGTCTTCCAACACCTTGATTCAAATACAAACCTATTTGAATGGATCATATATATGGGTGTAACCTCAATTTTGCTGTGTATATATCAATGGCTCATGTGGATGAGAGGTCGTAGCATTCAAGAGATTAAGAAGAGTGAGTGAAGCGTAACATTCAACTGAGATCACTACATGATGGAAAAGGTCCATGATTCATTCGTAGAGAGAAGTTTCATAAATATGTCACACTTACACGTAGATACAACAACATACCACATTATTCAATGTAAACCCATGTTGTCCAACAATCCCAAAGAGTAACACAATAACACCCAGAGAAATAGATCAAAACTCAACAAAAATTATGGTTTCTCCTTGACACAACTTGATGGCTTCATGATTAGGGTATCTCCACATTCAAGGTAGTTGTATCAATGTTTCCAGAACTCCAAATAGCTTGTGAGGTCGAGAGACTATCATCACTAGTATCCAGCTATGTTACCAGAAACGAGAAACGAGAAACGAAATGAGAAACCGGAACCGTACGAGAAACAAAGTTTAGAGGTTTTGCATTCCAAGAAACGAGGAGAGAGAAAAATAACAAAAATGAAGGTTCTGAGATATATTCAGTTATAATTAACAAATATATTTTTCCATATAACTTGCCAAATAAATTGGTGTTTCTTTGTAAAAAGAAATATATTTTTAACTTAAATTTAAGTTCAGAAGAGATGCAATCAGTGATAAATTGAAGTCATATATACTTAAAGCAGATCCTGTCTTTGAATTTCCTTTACTAGTGTGGCCTCTCCTAGCAGCGTTGGATTATATAATGTAGTACTATTCCTTAAACAAGACACAAGTAAACTAATAATGCTCTCTTACCTTCCATCAATAAAAAAAATGCAAAGAATGATAAAATAAGTTGAATACAAAATTAGGTTTATCAAGCAAAACCTCATTTATCATATCTTAAATATTAAGTTGAAGCATAATAAAGTTCTAATATATTAAATTGAAGCATAACAGAGTCCCACATCAACAACAATGAGTGCCGGAGCAGTTTAATTAAGTAGCAATCTTTTTTCGTCAAGAAATTCAGATTGAACTAAAACTTTGATCTATTTTTAAAATGATTCAAATAATTATTTGAACAAGATTTCATACATGAAACTTAAACCAATGAATCTAGACATCACTAGTTTTTCCAATTCGAAGCTACTATGTAGTATATCCAGTGTGATGGATTGAATTTTTACTTGAGAAATCCTTCTATCTGGTATTTTGGTAAGAGATTCATATCTACAAGTTAATTTGGTTAAAGAGTCGTATTGTTCTTAAGATGAAAACCCAGGTTTATATGAGAAACCCATCACCTTAGTGCTCAACATTTTCATTTTGACGTCAATTTAAGGAGAAAATTAATATAAACAATTGAAATTACATGGAAAGATTAAATTTGAACTCTTTGAATTTACATATCTACCCATATGAAGCTGAGAAGATTCTCTTTTGAAAATAGTCAATTGTCCAACACTGTTGCGAGAATTGCAATACTATTAAATCTTCATTACTTACTCTTTTTAAGAGAATTATATCGAATGGTTGTAACTGAATTTTATGACATGGGGAAATCATGAAACAAAAATTAAAATATCATTGAATTTTCTCTACCTGCTCTGCTCTTTCTGGGAGGAGGTTACATGGAATGTTTGCAATTGAGGTTTTTGTTGGATTTTTAACATTAATCTAGCATTATATTAGGATCTTTAACTAAGAGAATATCAAGCACAACAATCAAACACAAGAGACAATGAACACATTGTTTTTCCTCAGGGAAACCATAAATGGCGAAAACCCCACAACTTCCTCAGAGATAGAATCAACACCAAAAGTAAGACCCCAAAACAATAAGATGATCTCCCGACAATAGTAGCCTCTTTCTTCCTAGCTCCAGTGTCTTCTTCTTCCTCAGCTATGCACTGCAATTGAGTGTGAGTGAGTGTGTTATAAATAGAGAGGCTAGCTCTCTATTTATACTAATTCCCGACTTGACAAAACCCTACTAGGGCTGACTTCACTAGGTGAGTCTAACAACCCTAGTGCCTTGAAACTGTGGGGACTTTAACCATTAACCAATAGGAGGGTTACCCACAATGACTTGACATGACTTATTTACATTATAGAACCTCCCGATAGGAACATCAGGGTATGACATGACTCAAGTACATTACAGACACATCCCGGAATAAACATCGAGGTAGAATACATAAGAAATACAAGTGAATACATTCTGAATTTACAATTACATCAACACTCCCTCTTAACTAGGAATTTATTCTATCGACACAATTTATCAGCACAAGTCTTCTTCTCTGTATCATCTAAATCATCATCAAGTCCTCGTCATCTTCAAGTCATCTTCATCTTCAAGTCATCTTCATCTTCAGGTCATCTTCATCTTCAAGTCAAATTCATCATCGGATCTGGATCATCACTTGATCTGGATCATCATCACCGGATCTGGATCATCACTCGATCTGGATCATCACCGCTGGATCATCACGGGTACTATCTAATGATTCTTCTCGTTATAGGAAGTTCTACAGCGCCAGCCCTTTTTCATGCTGGTTGTAGGCCTAGCCTCCATGTAGGTCTTCTTCAACACTTATATCTGACCCTAAGTCAAAATGGCCCGCCTAGCACTTACATTTGAATTGACTCGTTAGAAAGGCACGCCCAGCACTCACATCTGACCATGCGGGAACACATCCCACAACCCTGTCAAAAAGGTCCAGCACTCACATTCACCAACATGATAGGACACAACTACTATTATTTGTGAAAAGGATCAATACTTACAACCACTCGCATGATAGGACACAACTACTATCATTTGTGGAAAGGCACAACACTCACATCCACCAACATGATAGGATACACCTACTATAATCTGTGGAAAGGATCAGCACTAGTTACAATCACTAGCATGGTAGGAGATATCTACTACCATATGTGAAAAGGCATAGCACTTACATCTGACCATGGAAGGAACTTAATCCTCTAACCATGTCAGAAGGACACTCAGTCCCAGACTGAGGGTTCCTAGTAACTGACCAAGTGCCTCCATTATCCCAGAGAATGGAAACAACCCTTTTATCTGTTCAAGTGGGAACACATCCCTCAATCACATTAGAATGGCCATGCACTCATAGTTGATCATGTGAGAACACATCCCATAGTCATATCAGAATAGCCCTCAGTCCCAGACTAAGATTTCCTGGTAACTGACTAGGTACCTCCATTCAAAGAATGGCAACAACCCTTATATCTGATAAAGTGGGAACACATCCCTCACTCACATCAAAATGGCCATGTGCTCACATATGATCATGTAAGACTACATCTTACACTCATATCAGAAAGGCCCTCAGTCCTAGACTGAGTATTCCTGGTTACTGACCAGGCACCTCCATTCCAAGAATGGAAATAGGCCTTATATTTGATCATGTAGGAACCAATCCTATAGTCATATCAGAATGGCTTAGCACTCATATATTACATGGAAGGAACCAATCCTCTGCCCATGATAGAATGGCTCAGCCCTTACATCTGACCATGGAAGGAACCAATCCTCTCACCATGTTAGAATGGCTCACGAACTCATCACTTCCCCTTGGAAGGGACCTCGATCTGGAGAACACCAAGCTTCTCCCTGAAGTACTCAAACTTCACTCTGGCTAATGGCTTCATCAACACATCAACTATCTGTTCGTCCGTCGCAACATACTGGAGCTTCACTGCTCCCCTCTGCACCATATCCCTGATATAGTGATACTTGATCTCGATATGCTTCGACTTGTCATGGAACATCGAGCTCTCTGACAACTTCACACAACTTTGGTTGTCACAATATATACAAGTAGCATCCAACTGGAGATCAAATAAATCAGATAGTATCTTCCTCATCCATACTGCCTCACAACTAGCTGAATAAGTTGTGACATACTTTGCTTCAACTGTACTCAGTGCCACACAGGATTGCTTCCTGCTAAACCAAGAGATCACATCTGATCCCATACTGAAGCAACACCTTGAAGTGCTCTTCCTATTGATGGCACTTCCTGCCCAATCTGAATCAACATAACCCTCCAAGTTAATATTCTGATTCGCCTCATACTTGAGCCCATAATCAACTGTACCCCTCTAGTACCTTAGAATATGCTTTGTAGTAATCAAGTGAACATGTCTCAGATCTATCAAGAACTGGCTCAAGGTGTTCACAGCAAAGCAAATATCTGGTCTCTTGTTCATCAGGTACATCAAGGACACAATCATCTGACGATACATTGTAGCATCAAATGCTTTTGATGAAGCATAACTCAATAGCTTCAGGTTTGATGCCATAGGTGTGGTCATGGCCTTGCAGTCCATCATCTCGAATCTCTTCAAGATCTCTACCGTATATTTCCCTTGTCCTAGGGAAATTCCATCTACATTCTGCCACACCTCCATGCTTAGGAAATAATGCATCATACCCAAGTCCTTCTTTTCGAACTTGGGAGCAAGCTTCCTCTTCATTTCAGCAATCAACCCATCCATACCTGTTACAAACAGATCATCTACATACAATAGGAGCATCACTGGGTTTCCATCTTCAACCTTGTAGTAAAGGTTGGAATCTGCTTTACTCTTGGTAAAGCCCAAACTAGATAGAAAGCTATTAATTTTTTCGTAGCATGTCCTGGGTGCTTGTTTCAAACTGTACAAGGCTTTCTTCAATCTACAGCCATGAGATTCCCTGTCATGTGTCTCAAAACCGAGTGGCTGCTCCACATACACTTCCTCGAAAAAGTAGTCTTGACATCCATCTAGTGTATCTTCCACTTCATCACTGCATCCAGAGCAAGTACTAATCTGATGGAAGTGTATTTGGCTACAAGTGCAAAAGTTTCTTCATAATCTATTCCTTCTTTCTAGGAGAAACCACGAGCAACAAATCTTGCCTTATATTTTTCTATGCTACCATCTGCAGCATGCCTGATCTTGTAGATCCATTTGGAAGTTACAACTGACTTCCCTTCTGGTCTTGGGACAACATCCCAAACATCATTCTTCATGATCGATTGATACTCTTCGATCATAGCATCCTTCCATTCTTTCCGTTCTGCTGCTTCTTCGTAGTTGGAAGGTTCTTTATCGTTGAAATCACATAATAAAGCTACATATTCGGAGCAGGATCTGGTCCTCTTTCTTTCTCTGTGATTCTCTTCTGGAGCCCTGTATCTTTCTGCACCTTGGATAGCTTCTTGTACCCAAGTAGGTTTCCTCTTGTGAGGATTCTTCTCTTGAGGTGGATCTACAGGTTCGTGAGGTTCTTCAAATTCTCGATCTTCTTCTTGAGTTTCTTCATTCATGGTTGTATCATGAATTCTGGGTGCTTCTACTTCTTCAGGTTCTTTATTAGGTCTCTTTCTGGATTTGTTGTAAGTCGTGTATTCATCAAATGTCACATCCCTACTGATGTTGATCTTCTTGAATCCCGGGAAGTATATTCTATAATCCTTCGAGCTTTGAGAGTAGCCCACAAATATACCCTTCTTTCCTGAAGGATATAATTCTGTCCTCTTCTCTTTTGGAATGTGTATGTACACTGGACAGCCGAATATTCTGAGATGGATGACTTCTGGTTTCTTGCCGAAAAAGACTTCTTCAGATGTCTTATTCTCGAGTACTCTGTGTGGAGCATGGTTCTGTACATACACCGCTGTTCTGGAAGCTTCTGACCATAGATGCATAGGAATATCTTGATCATGAAGCATTGCTCTTGCAGCTTCCATGATGGTTCTATTCTTCCTTTTTGCAATCCCATTCTATTGTGGATTAAATGGAGTGGAAAACTCCCTCTTAATCCATGAGTCTTTGCATAACTCTTTGAATTCATTTGATGTGAATTCTCCGCCATTATCTGATTGAAAGGTCTTGATCTTCTTTTCAGTGTGGTTCTCAATCAAGGCTTTGAATTCCTTGAACTTGTTGAAAACTTCATCTTTGTTCTTCATGAACTAAATCCATGTCTTCCTAGAAAAGTCATCAATGAAAGAAACATAGTATACATACCCACTTAGTGAGCTTAATGACATTGGTTCGCATACATCAGAGTGGATGATTTCCAAGATTCCTTTTGCTTTGCTCTCGCTACTTGGAAATGTCTTCTTTGTGTTCTTTCCTTTTGCACATCCTTTGCAGACCCCATCATGTTTTGCTTGAATTTATGGAATACCTTCAACAACTTTGCTTGCAAGTGGTAGTGCTCTGTAATGCACATGTGCAAGCCTTCTATGCCAAAGTTCATTTGGCTCTACTGTGTCATGGACCAAGGCTTGTTCTGGATGGCCCTTCAGATTGTATAAACCTCCTTCTTGTTCCCTAATCACTACTGCATCAATAATAGTCTTTCCCTTTGGCCACATGATGACTTGACCATCTATAAATGCAACCCGCATTCCTTTTGCATCTAATGCAGATATGGAGAGGAGGTTCTTCTTTAGTCCTGGTACAAACAATACTTCCTTCATTGTCATAGAATTTCCAGAGTCTAGCTTATAGGAGGATTCCCCACTACCCTTTATTGGATATTGGTAGTCATCTCCAATTTTCACCTTGTGAGGTGAGTCATGTTCAGATAGCTTCACAAAGGATTTGTTGAATCCTGTCATATGTTTTGAAGCACCACTGTCTATAAGCCAATCATTGCTTCCATGAGTAATGTTTCCTGTGAGAGCGGAAATCAAAACATATTCTTCATCACTTGAAGAATATTCACTTTCATATCTAGTTCTCTTTGTGGAAGGTTCATCATCCTCTGTAGCATGAGCATGATGTCTTCTCTTGTTTCCCTTCTTCTTGTGAGAAACATTTTTTTTCTAGGACATTCTCTAGAATAGTGTCCTTTCTTGTCACATGTATAACATCTGATTCTAGACAAATATTTTCTAGTGTTATCTTTGTGAGAGTGCTTACCTTTGGGGTGATGAGAACTTCTTCTGGTTTTCTTGGAGTGTACTGTGAGAGCTTGATCTTCATTCCCATCTTTTCTTCTCGAGCCGCTATTCAAGATTCTTCTTGAGAGCACTCTTCCCATAGTCTGCTGAACTTGACTAACTTCTTTCTGGAAGAGATTCCTTGAATGAAGGAGTCCCATGATCTAGGGAGACCATTCAAGGTGGTCATTACAATCTCTACATTCTCCACTTCTTCATATACTGCTTTCAGTTGTTCCTTGATCTGAGATACCCTTGTAAAGTAAGACTGGATGGTCTCTGCATTTTGGATCTTTACATTCTTCAGTTGGTTTCTCAGATTCATCTTCCGGTTTATGTTCTTCCCTTCAAACAGTTTGGTTAGGGCATCAAACATAGCTTTTGGTGTCTTTAGGGAGGACACTTGTGGTATGAGGTGATCCTTGATTGAATCAGCAATGATTCTCTTTTCCACAACCAACTTCTTTTTATGTAAGGCCTTAGCCTCATCTCCATCTGGAACTGGAACCTCCTCCTTGATATAGGATTCCAACTCATTTTCTTCCAGGACCAGGGAGATCCTATACTTCCAGGCTTGGAAGTTATCATCTCCCTCAAGCTTTTCACCAAGCTTGGTATGATGAGACATCTTAACTGAGAACCTCAAATGAAAATACAAAAGATTTAGATCTTACCAAGTTAAGATGTCAGATCTAGAATTGGAGCTAAAATTTTGCAGTGCTAGTTCAGGAGAAGATTAGGGTTTGGATTTTCTGGAGTTCTATCCAACCAAATGCTTTGATCTTGATCTCTAAACTTCTATTTTGAGGAGGAGATCAATCCAAGCCTGGGCTCACTGAAAAATTCCACTTCTTTGGAAATCCCTAATATCTGACAGCAGTGTCGGGTCCAAAACTGAAAAAACCTCAGAATTGGATTCTGCTTAGACAGAAATATGCACCCTAGGGAGGATAGTTATTCCAACCTTCTTTTGCTGAAAATCTATGGAGAGAGATCCACAAAGTAGTAATCCCTAGTTCCCGCAGTTGCACAGTGTCTTCTTCTCAGGTTAGCTTTGATACCATGTTGGATTTTTAACATTAAGCTAGCATTATATTAGGATCTTTAACTGGGAGAATAGCAAGCACAACAATCAAACACAAGAGACAATGAAAATAGTGTTTTTCTTTGAGGAAACCATAAATGGAGAAAACCCCACAACTTCCTTAGAAATAGAATTAGCACCAAAAGTAAGACCCCAAAACAGTAAGATGATCTCCCGACATCAGTAGCCTCTTTCTTCCCAGCCCCAATATCTTCTTCTTCCTCAGCTATGCGCTACAACTGAGTGTGAGTGAGTGTGTTATAAATAGAGAGGCTAGCTCTCTATTTATACTAATTCCCAGCTTGACAAAACCCTACTAGGGCTAACTTCACTAGGTGAGTCTAACAACCCTAGTGCCCCGGAACTGCGGGGACTTTAACCCTTGACCAATAGGAGGGTTACCCACAATGACGTGACATGACTTGTTTACATTATAGAACCTCCCGATAGGAACATCGGGGCATGACATGACTCAAGTACATTATAGACACATCCCGGAATAAACATCGGGGTACAATACATAAGAAATACAAGTGAATACATTCCGAAGTTACAATTACATCAATAGTTTTCATGGAACAAGAATTGCAATTTATATCTTAATTAGGAATTAATATGGATTCATATTAATTTAATATATATATATATATATATATAACAATTAAAATCTTCTTTATTTTTTACTTTTTCTAAGAGGGAGTTATATGGACGCTTGTAAGGTGGAAGTCTTCTTGTGTTTTAATTGGTCGAAAGGCAGAGGGAAATCATGAAGGAATGTAGATGCATTGTAACAAGTGGAGGATTTAGTGACGCAGGGATATTCCAGTTGGCATATTTCATTCGTTGTACCTACTTTCGTATTGAGTTAATTCCATGTATCTCTCCTATCCTCAAAATATCGTTGTTAACTATGTGATGTATATGCATGTTTCTTTTTTCCACGACCTATTAACTTAATATGATATTGCATTGGATGGGTTGTGTATTTATTTTCATCCTCTACCTCATGCTATCTACATTGTGGCTAAGCCATGATCGAACACAAGAAGATGAACATGGAACAATTAAACCAATGGAGCACCAACAAGTGAAAACATAAAAAAAGACTAACACACACTCAACAATTTCTGAATCAACTTTTGTAACCTATGGGCTCTGGCATCATTTTAAACCGAAATCTGAGACATATGAATAACCCATGATTAACCAAAAGAGGATGAACAGGGAACAATTAATCCAATGGAACTGTTAGAATAATCAACCCATAGTTAGCTACCTTAGACATTAATTAATCCATTTTTGTCTTATTTGCCTAGTTTCCATAGTCCACCTTATGCAAGTTGTCATCTACACATCCATAGTGGTCAAACTTGCTAATTTTGAGTCATGGAGTGCTTGGGAAACCTTCTGGAATCAAATTTGCTTTATTCCTAGCCTCCCTAGTGCATGTCTACTTTTTCTGCTTTATTGCCTACTTTTTCAGTGTTTTAAGGCAATTGGGAAAGTTTGACTAGGTGAAGTTAACTTGTTTTTTGTCCTCCACATCCTCCACTCTTTTCTCCTATGAAAATCATGTATGATTTGTCCTTCCATCCACTATTATCTTGCCTAATTGATTTTTCCAATTCGTGAGCTCCTAGACAGTTTTGGAAACTGCTTTATGCACCTATGGGGGATTTGCTTCGATTTAGTAAGCCTGCTTTTGACTATATTTGAATGGCATCTCCATGCATTCGAATCCCTCATGTAATTAATTATTGTGGTAGCCTATGACTTCACATGGTTGGATATTGTACACTTATTCAATACAGTTTAGTGTTCAGCTCCATATTCAGTCTCTTTTGTGAGTAATTTTGCATGTGTAATTGGCAATTGATGTGAGTGTAATTGTTCTAACACTGGGTTCAATTTCCACATGGTATCAGAGCCTTTGTAGATCGATTTCTCTCCTTCCAATTTGTTTTGCAGGTTCGACATCATTGACTGGGAGCATTTTATTGCCTGCCGGGACAATTTCTGAGCTATGGATCAATCTCAGAAGATCATCTTGACTCCATTTAACTTCTTTGAATGGAAAGCAGAGATGGAGATACTGTTGAGAGCAAAATGCCTCTACATAGTGACTATGGCAACAGAAGCAGAGCCCAATGCAGTTGCAGAGAAAATAAAATGGCACAACAGGAGGGATGAGGCCTATGCTCTCTTGTGTCTGAGTATATCCAGAGACCTCCTTTTCCATATTGATGGATTAACATCACCGAATGAAGTATGGGATAAGATTGTTGATATTTTTGGAAAGACAGATGAGATGAGGGGACATCAAATCGAAAATGAACTGATCTCCCTGAGCCCAAATAGCTTTGAATCCCTGCAACTCTATTTATCCAAGTTCAAAGCACTTGTTTTGGAGCTGAAACAATGTGGGATTGAAAAGAAGGATGATCAGCTGGTCTTGGCCATACTCTTGAAGCTTGGCCCTGACTATTCAGTGTTTGTTTCGACCTTCTATGCCACAAAGTTGACAGCTCGAACCTGGAAGATGCTTAGCCTTACAGATTTCATGGAATCTCTCACACAAGAACAAGATAAATTGGTGATGATGGGCACCATCAAACCATCCAAAGACCAAGCTCTGGTTGCTGGAGATTCGAGGGTGGATTCAAAAAGCAAAAAGAAAGCTAAAAATCCACCTGAGCAAAAGAGAGACAAGAACAAGTCTCCGGAGGAGCCTCAAGGTTCCAAGAAGAACTACCAAAAGAAGAAAAACAAAGGAGAAATGAGCAAGTGTGCATACTACAGTAAGGGCAATCATTTTGAGAGCTCCTGTATGAAGAAGCAAATAGACATGCTGACCCAACTCCTGGAGAAGAATGGCATCTCCCTTCCAGACAGCTCAAAGAAGAGGGAAGGAGGATCAAGTTCAGAAGACAGAGAGAGAGTTCATACATTGGTTGCTGGCACATCAAGCTCACCTAGTTTCATCATTGATTCTGGAGCTTCAAGACATGGTTTCGACCAAGGAGGCATTCACCTCACTTGACATGTCGAAAGGTCCACCAATAGTACTGGGATATGACTCTCTCACTGAACGTTTGGGCAAAGGGAGGATTGATCTTGATCATGGTAAGTTCAACAATGTGTTATATGTTCCAGGTCTTGCCTCTAACCTCTTATCAGTGTATCAGATGACTCACACTGGGTCTCCAAAGAAGGTCATATTATCCCCTGATGAAGTTGAGATCACAGAGATCTCAAGTGGTAAAGTCATTGCAAAAGGAGTTGCAAATCATACTTCGAAGGTATACATGTTCTCACACTTCCTACCCTACTCAAACCTCTCTGCTCTTCTGATTCATGCTAATGAGGAAAGCAAGCTTTGGCCACCTAAATTACAAGTATATTTTTGATCTTAGTGAAAAAGAGATGGTCATAGGGTTGCCAAAGATAAAATTTTCCAAAAAAGTCTGTCAAGGTTGCATCCTAGGAAAACACCCAGAGCATAAATTTGAGAGAGATAGTCATGAGAGAACCTCTGCACCTCTTGAGTTGATCCACAGTGATGTTGCTGGCCCATTCCCTCATATGTCCATGAGTAAGGACAAATATGCATTGACTTTCATAGATGACTTTTCCAGGTATTGCTGGGTTTACTTCCTGAAACATAAGTCTGAAGTTTTTGGCCTCTTCAAAGTCTTTAAGGCTTTGGTTGAAAACCAGTCTGGGAGGAAACTCAAGGTCCTCAGATCTGACAATGGTGGTGAGTATGTCAAGTCTGAGTTTATTCAATATTGTGCAGATGCAGATATTCAGATGCAGCATTCTATCCCTTACACACCACAACAGAATGGTGTTGCAGAGAGGAAGAACAGATCACTGAAAGAGATGGCAACCTGCATGATGGAGGCTAAGACTTTGCCACCAAAGTACTGGGCCGAAGCTATAAACTATGCAGCCTATATCCAGAATAGGGTGCCTCATAAACAACTTGATGGTATGACTCCTTTCGAAGCATGGAGTGGGCACAAGCCAGATGTGACCCATTTCAGGATTTTTGGCTCAAGGGTTTGGGCTAGAATTCCAACAGAAAAGAGAAAGGATTTGCAACCCCAAAGCCAAGAGTGTCTATTTGTTGGGTACTCTAAAGATTTAAAAGGGTACAAGCTGATCAATTTGAGCACAAACAAAGCCTTCATTGAAAGGTGTGTTAAGTTTCAAGAAGAACCCCTAGCAGCAGTGGAAGTTGGAGAAGCCTCTTCACCACCAGAACCTCTGAATGTAAGTGAAGAGATAGTTGAACATGCTGATTCTGATATGTCTGATAGTGATGATTTTATTGCAGATCCTAACAGCCCTACAAGGGCAAAATGGGCAGCCAAGACCATTCATGCAACTGGAGAGCTAGCTGGAAATCCTAATGACCCTAGGAGGACTAGATCTCAATTTGAGAGTGCTCTATGCATGAAAGATCCTATGTTTGCTCAGAAATGCTATCTGATGGTGGAATCAGATCCTCAGACATATGAAGATGTAGCAGGATATCCAAGATGGAAAGCAGCCATGAAGGAAGAGTTCAGCTCACTCCAGAAGAGAAACACTTGGGAGCTGGTTGATCTCCCCCCAGGGAGGAAGCTAGTTCAGTGTAAGTGGGTGTACAAGACCAAATTTGCTGCTGATGGTTCACCTCTAAAGTACAAGGCCAGATTTATAGCCAAGGGCTACTCACATGTTCATGGCATAGGCTACAATGAGACCTTTGCACCAGTGGCAAAGATGGAGTCCATCAGGCTAGCCTTAGCCATTGCAGCTTCAAAGCAATGGGAGGTACATTACATGGATGTAAAGTGTGCCTTCCTGAATGGAGATATCACTGAAGAGATATACATGTAGTAGCCTCAAGGATTTTCTACTAACCCATCTCCTGTGTGCAGGCTAAAGAAGTTATTGTATGGGCTTAAGCAAGCCCCCAGGGCTTGGTATGCCAAGATTGATAGCTTTCTGCTATCACTGAATTTTGTTCGATGCAAATCAGATCCAAATGTCTATTTGAAGCTGATTAATGGTTCATTAATGATCATTTTTTTATATGTTGACGACCTTCTCATTACAGGAAGCTCAAAGGTTGAAATTGCTTCCTTGAAGGATGCAATGAACCATGTCTTCTCCATGACAGATTTGGGGCTATTGAGCCAATTCTTGGGGCTTGAGATTGCTCAAACCAAAGCTGGAATCAAGGTGCACCAGTCCAAGTATGCCTTGGATTTGCTGAACAAATTCAAAATGAAGGATTGCAAGCCAAGCAAGACTCCTTTCCTTTCAGGAGTGAAGCTTGAATAAGCTGATTCTTCACCTATGGTAAACAATGCACTGTATAGGCAATTGATTGGATGTTTGTTGTATCTTACACATACTAGACCTGATATTTATTATGCAGTAAGTGTGGCTTCTAGATACATGGATCAGCCACATGAGATCCATTGGAAAGCAGCCAAAAGGATCCTTAACTTTGTTCAGGGAACAAGGACACATGGGATCTTCTATAAAGCTAAATCTGATCTTGATTTGATTGGGTTTACTAACAGTGATTGGGCAGGTGACAGCACAGACAGAAAGTCAACATCAGGATATGTGTTCATGCTTACAGAAGGGCCAATCAGCTGGTCAAGAAAGAACCAGAGTGCAATTGCACTCTCATCTACAGAAGCATAGTACAAAGGAGTTGTAAATGCAACAACTCAATGTTTATGGTTGCAGGGGTTACTTGGAGAGTGTGGCTTCGAATCAGAATACTCAACTACTATCTACTATGATAATCAGAGTACCATTCGAATCTACAATGATCCAGTTCAGAAGCAGAGAACCAAACA
Source organism: Pseudotsuga menziesii (assembly GCA_001517045.1). Classification (NCBI taxonomy): domain Eukaryota; kingdom Viridiplantae; phylum Streptophyta; class Pinopsida; order Pinales; family Pinaceae; genus Pseudotsuga; species Pseudotsuga menziesii. Next base: position 219,522 of record LPNX010337336.1, on the reverse strand, counting down.
CATTGAGATCCATATGCACTACATCAGACAGCTTGTGCATGATGGCACCATTCACCTACTCTTTTGTTCATCTTCAGAACAAGTAGCTGATATCTTCACCAAAGCATTTTGTGAGAAGACATTCAGCAATCTCAAATCACTGCTGGGGATTGATGATCATGCTGTGAAGCATGAGTGATGACAAGATTTCCAAATTTTGTTTTACAGTCTATGTTTAAGGGAGGATTTTCCCACTGGGTTTTTGCCTCTTTCCTTGGTTAAATGGACATGCAGTATGTAAAGGGTGACTAAGCCTTGTTGCTAGGCCCTATAATTTTCTGATATATTACTCATAAGTCAGGCTTAAGGGGCGGTGTTAGAATAATCAGCCCATAGTTAGCTACCTTAGACATTAATTAATCCATTTTTGTCTTATTTGCCTAGTTTCCATATTCCACCTTATGCAAGTTGTCATCTACACATCCATAGTGGTCAAACTTGCTAATTTTGAGTCATGGAGTGCTTGGGAAACCTCATGGAATCAAATCTGCTTTATTCCTGGCCTCCTTAGCGCATGTTTGCTTTTTCTGCTTTATTGCCTGCTTTTTCAGTGTTTTAAGGTAATTGGGAAAGTTTGACTAGGTGAAGTTAACTTGTTTTTTGTCTTCCACATCCTCCACTCTTTTCTCCTATCAAAAGCATGTATGAGTTGTCCTTCCATCCACTATTAGCTTGCCTAATTAATTTTTCCAATTCGTGAGCTCCTAGACAGTTTTGGAAACTGCTTTATGCACCTATGGGGGATTTGCTTAGATTTAGTAAGCATGCTTTTGACTAGATTCGAATGGCATCTCCATGCATTCGAATCCCTCATGTAATTATTTATTGTGGCAGCCTATGACTTCACAGGGTTGGCTATTGTACACTTATTCAATACAGTTTAGTGTTCAGCTCCATATTCAGTATCTTTTGTGAGTAATTTTGCATGTGTAATTGGCAATTGATGTGAGTGTAATTGTTCTAACACTGGGTTCAATTTCCACAGGAACACCAACAAGTGAAAACATAAAAAAAACTGACACACACTCAATAATTTCCATAGGAACATTCTGCCTCAACTGTTGTAACCTGTGGGCTCTAGCATCATTTTAAACCGAAATACGAGACATATGCTCCAACATAGTGTAGGATAAATATTAATTAGAAAGCAACATTTTATAGTGATGGATTCCAGCAATATGGACCATGGTTTCATCCGCATCATAGTCCTACACATGGTTCCACCGTGTCCCAAGGGTTTTAGTTATCCAAATGCCCAGAACCCCCGTAAAAGCTATAACTTCCCACTTGCAGCATGGCAAGAAAGCACAAATGAGAGGACATGATTAAGCAAGGGTCTCGAAGAAAAAAGTGGACGAGGATTTGAATCCTGCAAGTTGTGTGTTGAAGTTTGAAGTTAGTTTGGAGGATTCTCAATAGGATTACATAACATAGAACATACATTGTGGAGTATGGTCAATGGGATTTACATTTAAAAAAATAAGAAAATCTCATAGTTGGAATCATACATGTGCTCTCTGTTGTGTCCTTAGATCTGGAATAGTTTATGCTAATATACCTTTTTTTTTGTAAACTGCAAAATATATTATATTACAGTGGTAAAAAAATTACATCCAAAACTCATGACTGTCCAAGGTTGAAAGAGGCAAAACCTCCTCCAGAGCCTCTCAAAAAATAAGACAACCATCTAACCAGATTCACGCTGGTAATGTTCTTGATTGATAGTATTGTTCATGACTGATAAACAAAGGGACTGGGTTACATGGAACCGTAAAAGACATACTAAAATTCGGTATACAAGTAGAGCCAAGCTATAAAAAAGACATGTAGGAAAGCTAAAAAACGTAAACTGTAACCATAGAGCCTGCTAGAGACAAAACAAAATAGAAACCTATTCAAAAGGAACATTAAGTCGAGGGTAATTCTTCAGTGATGGGGCAAGCCCATCATTCCTCCTGCGACACAGTAGGTGAATTTGTGGCAGCAATTGGTGCCAGAGACAGAGAAGGTGGAAGGTGCTCCGTTTGCGGGGTCGACGTGTCCTTCAGTAGTTTGAAAAGAGGTTCCACTGTAGATGAAACTGGGAACTGTTTGGTACGTGGAATTTTGGTAGAGCCACCTGATGCACTACCACCGCCACCTAGACTGGTTATGGCATGACCACCCATTTCGCTTCCACTAGCACTGCCACCCTAAGCACCATCCCCTGAGTTGTGTACGTTCAAGCTTGAAATGCTTGCCGTTCCTTTCCAAGATAAGGATTTGTCCATGGTCGTAAGTTGAGCATCTATCTTAGCGATTTTAGTCTTCATGGAGTGAACCGCAATCCGGGCTTCCACCCAATTACTAAGCATATCCTCTGCTAAATTGCAGAGCATATTTTTCAGCATCTAGTGGTGATTTATTCGACTGCCTTCCTCACCTGTCGAAAGCTTACGGTTCAACACCTTATTCTCCCATGCTTCCACCAAAACTCAAACCCGCGTAGAAATATACGGTTCATAGTCCGCTGGAACGGGAGCACTACAGCCCCTCTGGGTTTTGGCCCTCCCCGAGTTAGCACACCTAGGGGTACCTCGCTAGCGAGACATGGTCGCAGAATTGAGCCTGAAACCAATATGCAAAGGAGCGAAATCACCGTCATAAGCTCTGGAACGCGCAGCAACAACAGCAAGTCTGTAAACTTCCCACCCGACCGCGAGCCAAATGATGCTACCCTCCATAACATAATACACGAGGTGAAGTTGAGTTAACCGCCTGTCAATCACCATTAAACCTTGCAGACGAGCCATGAATGAGCCTAGGACAATGTAGCTCTGTCAGCCTAGATCGCATGCTCCGAAGGGACTAGGGAAAATTATTCCGAGCTCAGAGAATCCTGTGAAGGTTGACGGCGGTCATGAGCCGGGTGGTAAGTGATCATCCCCACACATGCTGAAGCCGGTGGTCAGAGAACAGACTGAGTGCTGCCGGAGTTAGCCGGACAGGAGACATCGGGATTGTCACGCGTGTCCGGGCAAGACAGATTAGAGTGGGCTGCCTGAGTCAGTGGCCGGAGAGCAGGGCATGTGTCACCGGAGTTGGCCGGGCATGTGTCACTAGTATTGTCACCCGCATTCGGGCTATGCTAATATACCTTTATAAACCACTAGAAATAGCAAATAGTTTTGGTAATTTACTAAATACACAACAATTAGGACTAGGGATTCGATTTGTGATCTCTTATTTACAATTCATAATTCTTAATCATTTAAATTAATTTAGAAATTGGATCCAAAATCAATTTGTACATACTAACCAGTAACTAAAAAGATACATGGTAAACTAGCAATCTGTTGGCTCTTCAACCAGAACAATGTCAGGTTCTTGTCAAGTTGTATAACTTGTTATGACATAAAACACATTAAAACCTATTAAATAATAAAAAATAAAGATAAAAAACATTAAGATACAACTAAATTTTAAAAACAAAATATTTAAAAGAAATTACACTATAATTTTAAAACATAACAAATCATTTAAAAATACAAATAATAAACTAATAAAACACCAAAACAATATAAAATAAAATAAAGAGAAGGATAAAAATAAGTAAATGCTAATATTATAACAAAGTATTTAAAAACAATATAAATAAACTAACCAAATAAATGCTAAATTTATGATAAAATATTAAAAACAATATAAAAAAAAATCATGACCATTTAAAAATGTTAATATTATAACACAATATTGTTAAAAAAGAAAAAAAAATTCAAAACACAAAATCTCACTCTCTAAATGGTAAGTTTAATGGGTTAAGAAGGAAGGTCTTAAGGGGGCTACTTGTTAAGCACCACTCCACTCCATTGGTGCTCAAGGGGTGTCCCTATTCCGAGAATCACACCATTCTTAAGAGCAACTCCTTATACACATAAAAAAAACTACTAAACATACCCTTAACACTTCATAAAACTTAAACATCTTCTTATTTTATTGTTTTTCATATATTGCTTTGAAATTTTATTATTTAATATATGTTTTATATTATATTGTTTGAAATTTAATTTTATGTTATATGTATTGTATTTCTTTTATTTATGTTTTAAATTTAATTTTATAATATAGGTTTTGTATTTGTTTCTTTAAGAGTTTTTAAATATTTTGATATAGGTTTTATAGTTTTTTGTAATTTTTTTTGGTAAATTTTTTATTAATATCTTTTGTTACTTTTAAAATATCAAATTTCACAAATTTTGGATAAGTTATTTTGGTAATATTTTCACTTAAAATTTTATTTTGAGAATAAATACTATGTTTTTAATATGTTTTTTTACAAATATATGGTATTTTTTTTCTTGAATTTATGTGAATCCTCACTTTATGGAAAATGGTGTTAATTAGTATCATTTTTATGGATAAAATAGTTGAAAATAAGTTAAAATGGTTTGAAATATCTTTATTTTCTCAAATTTTTAACAAAATTTCCCTCAAAAATGACTTATTTAAGAGAAGAGTTCAAGAAAAAACTTCCAAAATGTATATATATATTTCATTCCAAGTAGCTTCTAAATGTTAAAAAAAATTGAAAATATGTATTTTTTCCATTATAACTAGCTAAAAACCCATTGGTAAATAGGAAATATTGTTTTTTATGACCAAGAAATTTGAAAATCTCAAAAAATGGCTCAAAGTGAAAAATGGTGCTACGAGTATAGACACTTTTTGAAATGAAGGTTAAACATAGTTATTAAAATTGATGGTCAAAAAAAGGAGAACAATGTGGAGTTCTCCTCGAGTTGTATAACTTGTTGATATTGTTCCTACGGCAAGGAGTCCATATGATCTCGACAAGCAACTAAAAGATTTGAAAGATTTTTTCTCCAGTATAAGTACGTCATAGATGACTTTCCACCCAGTGAAGTCACCAACCATTCATTAATGGCTCGAAAGTTTTTATGAATATACCTGGAACGATTGGAAACGCAATGAGTCCCTTTGAAATGGACAAACGTTTCTTCTAAAATCGTTCAGTGAAATGAATCGTTTCTCTAGAAACAGATTCTTCGCTCTAGAAACGAAAATGATTGCATAAAACAATGGTTTTCGTTCCGTTTTCGTTTCTACTCCGTTTTTCCGAAAAACGCGTGCCTCTGTCATGTTTCTGGTAACACGGGTATCCAAGAACATAAAAAAAATCTCAAAAAACATCCTCTTTGCATCGTGGGAGGGGATGAGTTGTGTTTCAATAACTCAGTCGTTCTAAATTCCAATGCCTCTTCACAATATTCAACGCAATCTTTAGTGACAAGGAGAATGAAACGAGGCAATAATGATAGATCTCATTCTTCCCAAAATCCATTAGAATGATGGCGTTACTTCTTCATGAAATTCCATAAACTCTTTTACTAGATATACACATACTTCTATTGAGATAATGTGACCCAAGTAATGTCATTGTTTTTAATAAAAATCACATGAGTGGAACTTTGCAAAACAATTCTTAGAAGATTATCAGGTTCTTCTTCATATTTTGAATAAATAATTATTTAATTATTAAAAAATTACAAATAAATCCAAATATTTACTAAAGACACCATTCATAAGGCACATAAATGTGGTTGGGCCATTGGTAAAACCAAATAGTACTACCATCGAATCTTAATGGTTACAACACATTCTAAAGGCTGTGAATGTCTTTATCTTTGATTATGGGACAACAGCATCAATCTATGTTTTTTTTATGACAATTAATCATGAATTTTAGTTTGATGATAGGAGATTTCAAACATTTATGAAAAACAAGTGAAGCACTATTGCAATTATTGTGTGTTATTTCTCACTCACATGATCCAAACGAACCTACTTGAGGGTTGTGAAGTATCAAGTACAAAATCAAACAAATGGAGAGGAAACTAAACTAAATCAACTAAATCCTTAAACAAGCATGTTGGAGGGTAGGAATGCCCAAGTTTCATCATAATTTTACCAACAAAACCCTAGACATTGGCCCTTTTAGCATCACTTGTAAGAAGGCGAAGTCTCACCCTAGGTATCAAGGGGGACTGTAGGAACCAAGCTTCCGTAAAGCTAAAGGGATATAATCATATATTCGACATATCTACTATTCATTCATTTACTTCACAACATAGTATAACTCATTCATAGAAATAGATAACACATCCATAACAACAACATAGCATTGTATTCAAGCATGCAACATACATAAAAATTCACCACATTCAATATAAAGGCAGAGTATTCCATAATAGAGCTACTCATTCTCATTATCAATATGACAATCTTACATAAAGTGCAAAACATACATCTGTACTCTGTTATAATCTCCAACAACCCAACATTACACATCCAGAACAACGACTAAATAATAACTGACCACACCCATTAGCCAACATAAGCCAACTCTTTACCATTAAATCTCCTAGATATTTATACATCACAACATGGGTGGATCCCATTACAAAGTGGAAAACAATCCTAACTAATTTCTAAATAACTTTCACGTTCTGTGCGGTTTTGGTCTAATTGATCAGTTGTCACATAATCCATTTCTAGTGTGTGGCTTCCCAAACAGGTCCAAAACCTACTTCAATAGGATCCCAATAGTCACTTGTTGCTCGTCCCAAGCAACTTCAACTACTACATAGACTTCTTTGACTAAAATTATTCAATGTAGTAGCCTGAGTACTACTGCATAACACCTTTCAAACCAGAGTTGTGAGTCTCTGAGAATGGTGTTTTGAACATTAGCATGAGCAGAGTTCCAACCATCCCTCATATTTGCAAAAAATTACGTACCACCTCTTAAACAACTCAAAATCTTGTATCTTTGCCTTCACATTATCGATGGTGTCTAAGCTCACGACCTTCGAGACTCTCTCTGTAACCCATTGGTTGGTATTACCTTGGTTGCTCCATTTGATCCTACCTAAAGAAATCGTCCTTACTCATTAGGATTCTCCTTTTGGTGATACCATGGATCTCTATAATGAAACTTCTTTGGCTCTATCTCTATGGTGACTTTGTTTTCTATACCATTGACCAATTTTCACTACAAGACACGTCTACTTTGCCCGCTTTGCCCCTTATTTCTTCATCTCTACAACCTATGCCCAAAATTGCAACATATCACTCCAAACAACAAAAAGGAGTAAGTTCTTTGATGTACCTCCCGCTACCATATTAATATCTAATCTCGACATACTTCACATCACCATCCCACTATTACCTTATGATGCCTAATTTTACTTCAAATATTTGATGTTGATTTGTCATCCTTTGAAAAATTTGGCCACCAATTTCCTTCATCATGTCCACATGTGCTCTCTGATGCACATCACTTCACATATTCTTTTGTTCCACTTCCATTGTCTCTTTCATATTCTGAAGTGTTTCCTTAGCTTTTGCGACGTGCTCCTTTCCTAAGTTTCTTATTGTACAATGCCTTGCACTATCTTCGCAGCGAGCGATGCTTGCAATTATTGCTTTGTTTCTTCGATTGTCTATGTTATCCATTTTTGCATTACAGTAAGGTCTTTTGTAACTTTGTATGCTTCCTTATGTAGTTCCTCCAACTTTCACGCAAATTTCTATTGTTATTCCCTTAGCTGAATAATCTCTTCCTATTGTTTCCTATTTGCAATCAACACAACTACTTTCTCTATCATTGGAAGAGTGTTCGTTGTATCTTCCATATTTTGTACCTTCTCTTATGAAGCACGTATCTTCATATCTATTCTCTCCGACTTAGTTTCTTTCAACTGTAAAGCCCAAATCTGTGTACTTTATTCACACAGCTTTGTGCACTTCTTGTGCAAGGTCTTGATGTTTTCTACTGCGATAATTGCAGTAATTATCTACTCCCTTTCTTGTCTTTCCTCTGGTGTTGTACTTGATGTTTCTCTCGCTTCGAAATATACCATCTTTCCTAGAATCCTTTAAGTGATTCACTTCTGTTTTCAACTTTTTCTTCAACTAGGATATCCACCTCCAGTTGGTCCTCTGGAATTATGTTGTATATCCTTTTTAGAGCCTAGTACAACTTCTCATTTTCCTGGACCACCTCCTCTTTCCTCTATTATGCTACTTCTTTCTCCCTCTCTGTCTCTTGTTTCTCATTGCATAGCTTTTCATTATCCTGTTGTAGTTTCATATTTGTTATCATCCTCTTAGTCTTCTCAACTAGTGTCACATCTATGCAAAAATGGATCTCCCTTACTACTCCTGTTTGCAAAGTCCACAAGGTTTCTACAAGAATTATTGACAAAGTCAAGTTAGTTGAACATGTTGTTGATGCACATTCCTGTAGTTGAAATGTAGGGAGCTCAATGGATACCAATGCTATACTCACAATTCTCTATGTCATTGATGCATTTAATGACCGGGGAACCATTTCCCTTGGTTCTTGATTCACTGCACACTCCTCTCATGTTCATCTAGGTGTTATTTTTGCTACTTTTAGGACATGTTTTAATGCAATTAAATTCTCCTGCATACTTGTCTTTGTCACGTGCCCCAATTTTGAATTTTTTTTTATATTATTTGAGGACAATATGTTAAATTTTATGCTAAGTTGTAATTGATGACTCAGCAGGGTCAAGGATAATTAATGTAAATTCTGAATATTTTATTTATAAATAAATAAAGGAGGAAACAACAGCTTAGGAGACCTGCTAAAAGAGTGTTTACTAGTCAAATTGGTGGAGGAGACTAGGTGGAGAGAAAATTGACATGTGGCAGCATCCTCAAACCACTTCCAACTGTTGCAGGTGGCAACCTCCCTACATTTGGGGTCATGATTCCCCAAGAAAGTGGAATCAGAGCAGGTGGCTCAATTAATGACAACTGACCCAAAAGACCTAGGCAATATTTATAAAAATTCCTATTGAAGAGCACTGAGGCTACTCATTCTAGGGAAGTTATCATTCAGGTTGAACCCACTGAAAACCCTTTTTCCCTTAACCATCGCAAACAGGGAGTTTCCACTTTTTAACCGGGTCTTACCCGTTGGTCTAGAGGTCAACCAACATTGGAGAGAATCCTTCCAAGCCTGTTTATGAACTGTAATCTGCAGGAAAACCCAAAGGTTATAGTTAGAAACTGTGTATTCTAATTTTTAAAACTGTAACTTGAAATCTATAACATTAATATGATAAAATCCTTACCTGAAGGCGAAGGAATTTGGAGCCGAGGAGGAATCGAACCAGCACGATGAACATCACACTTTGAAGAACAGACCCTCGTGCTTACCTGTGACATAGGCAGCGGGGTTCACATACAAAATTACACCAACGATGGAGAAGGTTAAATGCTATGACAAGGGAAATGCAAGGAACCAACACTCAAAACTATGCACAGAGTAACACCACTCTCACGACAACACAGTGCCTCCAGAAAGAACCAAAATACGAGCTGGGTATCTTTCAACCCTCATGCAAGAGTTCCATCACTTCACTACTCACACGATGGAGTTGAAACACGAGAACACGCGAGCCCTCATGGCCACAGATAAACTAGACAGTGCAAAGCCAAACCCTCGACGAAGAATGAAGAAGATAGGGTTACATTGCAAACTTTTAAATAAGTCATTGCATGGTGGAGGCTACTCCATGTGCCCATCGAAATATTCAGTCCACAATGGGTCGAATGGTATAGTTTATACTGCACTGTCGGGAAATCAAATTATTGCCAATAATTTAAATAGCGACAACAATAATAATGTAATTACAAAGTCGAAAACATATCATTACAATGATATACCATAAAATCAAGCAATGGTAAAGAACCAAAACTTAAAATCGCATCGTTATCCTTGTTTTATGATAATCTTGTAATCTTTCTTGGTAAAACATTTATGGAAAGATCATTAGGATAGTAAAGGCCTTTGAACATGAGTCGATAGTACTACTATTGACCAATTATACCAACATAACGATGTATGACTATGTTATTAGAACTAGTTTAATGTAAACACTAATGGGTAAGAAATTAGTTTATAAATCAATAATGTGTATATAAAAATAAATAGTATTTAACCTTGGAATAACTCTTACATTTATATATATAGTCTATAGTGACTTGGTAGAAGTTAAACTGCTTGGAAGTTGGTGATCTTTTGGGTCTTCATAAGGAACCAAAACTCTAATGAATCAAACCAATGTTAGATTAGACTTAGTAAATGAATATAGTAAGACTATCCAGGATTAAAGCTAGTATCACTTATTACTATTAATAAATGATATGGTAATGAAATCTTGCTACAATACTTGTGGCATGAAGATACTTGGAAGATTAGAATCGTAACTTGACAACTATTGTGCAAGTGAACATTTATAACTATAATACAATAATAAGTTGATAAATTTCCTCTACTAGAGAATGATTAAAAGTAGAGCTAAGGGTTCTAATGTAAGCTTGTTCTTGGAAGGCCTTAGATTTATTTCCATGCTTATAAGTAGTGTTTTAAATTATAGAAATAACAACAACAGTAAACTCTTATTTCAGCAAAAGTGTTGTTATACTAAATCATGAGCTCTATGTAGAACCTGTAAGTAACTTAACTTATAGCTGGAAAGAAGAATTGTCTGAAGTAGAAGTCATTCTAATGAAAGACATTGAGTATGGCAAGGTTATTGCTCTTTACGACATAAACTTAAAATACTGTCTTAGATGCAAAACAAATAAAGAAAAGTTACTTTACCTCATAGTATCCTTGATCTCTAATAATCAATTTTTTTTACTCTAGCATTTTTTATATGCTAAAGAAGTACATCTGGATTTAACGCTTTAACAAACTCCTACTTGTTCAAAAATTTACCTGTTGAACCTGAAAGATCCAGATTTCCAGCTGAGTTAGCAATTGCTAAGTTAGCCCCAGTTAGAACATAACTTCTCACCTACTTGAAAAATCAAATCATCAGTGTAACTAGAAGGAACTGAATGCAGATCATATACATAACATATCAAAATTAATGTGGTATTAGTTTTTATGTGTTTGAAGTTAATCATTACTTTTGTTAACTGATTCATTTTTTCTCTAGCCGCTAGTAGTTATCAAACTGCGACTATAGAAAATTTATGTCACATTATTTTTTTTTAATTTTTGTGAAAATTTGGGGTTATGACACGTGGTATCAGAGCACAAGGTTCAAATACTAGGCCTTGATGAAGCCCAACTTGCTTTTATGAAACAGTGAATTTAAATTATTTTGCTAATGTTATTTTCTTTTAATGTTATTAAACAAAGAAATTGTTTCTGAATTTTAACAATAGGTATGTAAATACTAGAGGAATATGCAAAAGAATAATCTCCCTTTACTGAACAAGAAAACTTACAAAGAGACCCTATATAAGAGGACATAACCACTAATTCCTCAGAACTTTTACAAAAAGTGAAAGACTCAAAATCTGAAATGGAATCTGTTAAACGAGAAAATGAAAGGATTTTGAGAGCTTAGGAGGAGCTGAATCAGATCTTAACAGAAAGATTTTAAACTGAGGGAAGGGGTAAAAGAGCTGATTCAGAAGATATAAGTCACCAACATAAATATATAAAGATTAAACAGACTAAAAATGAAAGCAGCTCATCTTCAGAGGTATTTGGTGATCAACGTAATTTTCATTCCACCAGTGATAGTAGTGATGACAACCATTATACTAAAAAGAGAAAATATAAACCTTATGAGGAAATTTCTGGGGAGTTTAAAAAGATTAAACCACCAACATTCAATGGAGAAACTGAGAAGGGGGATGAAGCGGAATCCTGGTTATCTGGGATGAAGAAGTACTTCCAGATTTATAACTATTCTAACCAATTAAAGGCTAGAATGGCTATCTACAATCTCTCAGGGAAGGCTGATACTTGGTGGCAAGAATTAAAGAGAGTGAAGGGAATACGAGAGAAGAATGTAAATTGGAGTACCTTCAAGAAGTAATTTAAAAATAAATTTCTATCTGAGCAGTACTATGAAGAGAGAGAAATAATTCTATGAGCTTAAATTAGGTTCAATGACTATGAAATATTTGAACAACAAGTTTTTAATTCTGCTTCGGTATGTGCCATACCTTGTAGATGAAAAACTGAAGGTGTAGCAATTCCTTAGCTTTTTACCTTATCACATCAAGGATAGGATTGAATATGACAATCCAAAAACAATGGAAGAAGCTATGAGGAAAGCCAATTTTTGTTTTGAACAGAATCAAAAGAAGGAGAGCATGACCAACTGGAAGGCCAAAAAGAATAACAATCATTATGATCAAAAGAAGGAAGAGTTTGTGCCCAACCGGAATTCTAAAAATAATAAGGCCAGAAATTTTCCTAACAAGAATTTCCAAGGGAATAATAATAATTCACCAAGCAATCGGAACAATTCAAAGGGTAAAGAGGCTTCTAATAATCATGGAAATACACAAAGAAATTTTAACACAAAGAACCCATAAAGTGCTGGGAGTGTAATGGCCCACATTATGCCTCAGTTTGTCCTAATTGGAAAAAGACTGTCAGTAATATCCATACAATATAGGAGGAGATGACTATTGGAGACCTAGCAAGGGCTATGCCCAGAATCAATGCAGCCTTGTAGAATCGACAAGTATACTATCAAACTTCCATGGTGGAAGTATAAGGTATGATAAATCAAACCACTATAGCTATTTTAATTGATCTAGGAGCTAGTCTCAGTTATATTTCACCTAAATTGGTAGAAAAATGTAAGCTGCCTATTGAAAATTTTCAAAATTCTTGGTTGGTTCAGTTAGCCACTGGTGCAAAAAGGAAGGTAACTTGTTTTGTAAAGAAATGTGTAGTAGTTATGGATTAATTTGAAATTGTTGTAAAGCTTAATGTACTACCTCTTGGTTCTTATGACATACTAATCAGTATGGATTGGTTAGAGAAAAATAGGGTGATCTTAAACTGTTATGATAAAACCTTTACGTGTATAAATAATGATGGAAAACCAATAAGTGTAAAGGGAATCCCTAGAAAAACAACCATAAGGTAGATTTCTGCTCTGCAGCTTAAGAGAGCTATTAGGAAGGGTTGTAAATCTTATGCAGTAACAATAACTGATGAGGAAAATCTAAATAAAATAGACAAGTTAAAATTGGAGGACATACCAGTTTTAAGAGAGTATGCTAATGTATTTTCGGAAGAAATTCCGGGACTACCTCCGAAAATGGAACTATATTTTACCATTGAGATGGTACCTGGTGCAGTACCCAGCTCAAAGGCCCCTTATTGAATGAACATACTTGAACTTAATGAACTAAAGTCACAATTAAAAGAACTTATTGACAAGAAATATATTCGACCCAGTGTGTCTCCCTGGGGGGCACCTGTCATCTTTGTTAAGAAAAAAGATGGAACCATGCGACTTTGCATAGATTACCGTCAGTTGAATAAGATGACTATTAAAAATAGATACCCGTTGCCTCACATAGATGATATGTTTGATAAAATATGTGGAGCCTCGGTGTTTTCAAAAATTGATTTAAGATCTAGATATCTTCAAGTTAGGATTAAAGATGAAGACATCTTTAAAACAACTTTTAGAACTCGAAATGGCCATTACGAGTTTGTTGTTATGCCATTCGAGCTTACTAATGCCCCAACTATTTTTATGTGTTTATTGAACAATGTTATGGATAAGTATCTATATAAGTTTGTGGTCGTGTTTATCGACGACATATTAATCTACTTGAAAACTGAAGAAGAACATAAAGAACATTTAAAAATCGTATTGCAAGAGTTACGAGTTCATCAACTCTTTGCAAAGTTTAGTAAATGCGATTTATTTAAGGATAAAATTCAGTACTTAGGTCATGTGGTGACTAAGGAAGAGATTTCGGTGGATTCTGAAAAGATAAAGGCAATTGAAGATTGGCTGGTTCCTAAGGATGTAACTGATGTTCGATCCTTCATGGGAATTACCGGTTATTACCGGAAGTTCATTGAAGGTTTTTCGAGAATCGCAAATCCGATAAATTCTTTGTAGAAGAAAGGAAAGAAATTTGATTGGAACCAAAAATGCGAGGATAGCTTTAAAAGGTTAAAAAATTTATTAACCAGCGCACCTATTTTAAGAATAGCTGATCCAAATAAAGAATTTGTAGTGTGTACTGACACCTACAATGATGGTTTAGGCAGAGTATTGACTCCAGAAGGGCATGTTATTTCTTATGAGTCTAGGAAATTAAAAATTCATGAAAATAATTATGCAACTTATGACCTAGAATTAGCTACGGTTATACATGCTCTAAAGATGTGGCGTCATCACCTAATTGACAGAAAATTTATTCTAATGACTGATAATAAAGGACTAAAATATCTGTTAGATCAGCCTAATATAAATGCTAGACAATCTATGTGGCTAGCTTTTCTAAGTGAGTATGATTTCAAAATTCACCACATTAAAGGGAAAGAAAATAAAGTTGCCAATGCATTAAGTAGAAATGCAAGGCTGAACTTTACAGTAGTTATCAGCACTTATACAACAGATCTAGAAGAACAACTTAAAGCAGAGATAGAACAAGATGAAATTTACCAAAATTTACAAGCTAAAGCGAAAGAAAATCCAACAGAAAGCTTAAGTAAAGGGTACAATTTGAATGAAAAAGGATTTTTACTGTACAAAGACAGAATATATGTACCTAATGTACCTAAACTTAAGTTATTAATTTTAGATGAAATCCATAAAACTCCATACTCAGGTCATCCAGGTTATCAGAAGACTATAACTATGTTAATATAATAATATTTTTGGCCAAACATGAAGGTTGAACTGGAAAAATATATCCTTAGGTGTTTTGAATGTCAGTAGGTGAAAACTAAAAATCAACACCCAGCTGGATTACTTCAGCCGTTGCCCATTCCTAGCTGGAAATGGGAGATAATTAGTCTCAATTTTGTTACTGGACTGCCTAAAAATCAGAATTTAAATGATTCTATCATGGTAGTGGTTGATAAATTAAGTAAAACAGCTCACTTTATACTTGTTAAAACTACGTATGAAGCTGAAAACATAGCTGATATCTTTCTAAATCAAATTTTTCGACTACATGGAATACCAAAAGTTATAATCTCAGACAGAGACCCTAAATTTACAGGTAACTTTTGGAAATCTCTGTTTAAAGGATTAAACACTACACTAAATTTTAGTACTTCGTTCCATCCTCAAACAGATGGATAGACTGAAAAAGTAAACCAAGTATTGGAATATTTACTAAGCATGTATGTGAAAGACCAGCTAGGTAAATGGGAGGATTATTTGCATCTGGTAGAATTTGCTTATAACAATAATTATCAAGCGTCAGCCAGATTTAGTCCTTTCGAAATATTGTATGGAAGGAAATGTACTACTCCTATCTCTTGGAGTAATACGGTGGATAGATTAGTATTAGGTCCTGAACTATTGAAGGAAATGGAAGAAATTATAAAGCAGGTACAAGGTAATCTGAAAATTGCGCAGGATCGACAGAAAAGTCAAGTAGACCTTAAGAGAACTCCAAAAGAGTTTCAGGTAGGTGAACATGTGTTCATCAAGGTGGGACCCAAAAAGAGATCTTTGAGGTTGGGTAGTTGTGAAAAATTAGCACCTCGTTACTGTGGTCCATTTGAAATACTGTCCATGATTGGACAAGTAGCTTATCAATTAGCATTAGCACCAAATTTAAGAGTTCATAATGCTTTTCACATTTCTATATTAAAGAAATATGTTCATGATGCTACTCATGTTGTTAACTGGAATGATGTACAGGTGTGACCAGAAGGATATTTTCTAGTGGAACCTGACTGTATCCTTGGGTGGAGGGAGATCACACTTCGAAACTGCACCATTGGTCAGGTGAAGGTGCAATGGAAGCACCTTAGTCCAGAGGAAGCCACTTGGGAATTGGAAAGTAACATGCAGGATACATATCCAATTCTATTCCAGGATAATTATGAGGATGAAGAATAAATAACATCAAGGACAATGTTATACTTTAAGGGGGTGTGTATGTCACATGCCCCAATTTTGCAAAAACAATTTTATATTATTTGAGGACAATATGTTAAATTTTATGCTAAATTGTAATTGATGACTCAGCAGGGTCAAGGATAATTAATGTAAATTCTGAATATTTTATTTATAAATAAATAAAGGAGGAAACAACAACTTAGGAGAGCTGTTAAAAAAGTGTTTACTGGTCAAATTGGTGGAGGAGACTACATGGAGAGCAAAATGACATGTGGCAGCATCCTCAAACCACTTCCAACTGTTGCAGGTGGCAACCTCCCTACATTTGGGGTCATTATTCCCCAAGAAAGTGGAATCAGAGTAGGTGGCTCAATTAATGACAACTAACCCAAAAGACCTAGGAAATATTTATAAAAATTCCCATTGAAGAGAGCTGAGGCTACTTATTCTAGGGAAGTGATCATTCAGGTTGAATGAATGTACTTCAGAGAAATTCAATGGAAGGGAAATCTGGAAAGTGTTTGAGGGGATAACTACTGATTGATCTAGTTGCATCTTTTAAGCTGAAGATTATACTGCTGAGAGCAGAGTGTTTACTGAGATATTGAACTAGTTAGTTGACAGAGGGTTCTACTGTTTGCATTCTCCACCAGTTCTCATCCAAGAAGACCAATAACAGGCTCGGGGGTCCTGAGGAAGCGTTGTTTGAGTGCTCTCCAGGAGATTGGTAGGGAGGAATGACCCCCTAACGCTGTTTTCGTCTGTCCTAAACATGTTCTATGTTATTTGGTTTTACTGTGTTAGTTAAATAAATCTTAGTTCGACTGATATATGTGAATTTTAAAGTTCAATTTGTGAAATGTTAGAATTTAGTATTCTTTTTAGATTGTTAAATAAATGAAGTTGATTTAGAAAAGTAAGGTGTTCGAATGAAAATAAATTTGTAGACTGTGTTTTTCCACACTTGGAAAACTAGGCCGTACTCTAGCACAGTTAGAATACTTTAAATAGATGAAGACAACTATAAGAGATTGAAATTAATAGATGGGGTTCTGTATCTGTAGATAGCATAGTAATTTATTCAGTGTGTAAATTATTATGTAAGAACAATGTTATGGTTATTCATGTTCACTGTTTAATGAGTATAACTAGGTAAAAATGTTGGAAAAGAAACAATAGAACTACACTAGAGTTATAGTAAATAAATAGACTGATTCAATAAAAATTATACAATATACAGTTAAGTATCTAAAACAAGGTATCAACCACACTTAAATCTTTTATCTTAAACTATTATTTAATATATACTAGAATAGGATTATGTTTACAACCCTTTAATAAAGGTAATCAAAGTTACAGAGTTAATGTTTAAACCCTTACATAACTCTGAATGTTTACTAAGTTACAGAACAATAAACAAATGTAAATATAGATATAAACAGTAAATAGAATTAAGCTATGAATTTACCTATTTAAGAAATAATTATTTACTAGACAAGCTCTAAATCTATGTAAGTTAAACCTTAGGGTCGAAACCCTAGTTCTTCTTTTATTTTCTTTCATAAACTTATTCTATAAAAATAGGATAAAAAAATTAAACTAGAACACTATAAGTATGCACTAGACTGGGTACAGTCTTATCTCAAGAACTTACAATATTTTTTTTTACAAGCTCATTTATTTTAAAAGCAAAGAAAATATTTCATTAACAGGTTAGATAATTTCAATACCATTGTAACAATGAAAAAGAGGTAAACAGAAACCACACACAACTAATAAATTTAAGAATGTATCTATGCAAGGGTTCTTTTTCAGTAAACCCTAGTTATTCTATCTTAACTGATAAGTATAAATATATACATTTTACCTTAAGACTGAGCTTACGGCCTTCATAATAACCTGATCTAATTACAAGGGAAATCTTTATCAGTAAAAATTATTTCACTGACATTAAAGAAGAGAAAACTTCACTCATAGTAATATCCTTTATAAGACAAAGTATAATCTAACAGAGTATTCGAAACAGAGATTAAGTAAATACCACGAAGATAAGAGAACCCCCATAGATTTAAGAAACCGAGTATGATATTACTTAGCCATAAGGCTATAAATCTTTCTTTTACAAGTCAAGAAAAGTTAAATACAAGTGATGGCATTGAAGCAAGACCTACACTGCTACAAGCAAGGGTTTTTATAACAAAAACTAATTAAAAACTGAAAACCAAGCATCTAAATACTGGAGGAACCGAAGCAGTGCTTCCTTTCCACTGAAAACCCTTTTCCCCTTAACCATCGCAAACATGGAGTTTCCACATTTTAACCGGGGCTTACGTGTTGGTCTAGAGGTCAACCAACATTGGAGAGAATCCTTCCAAGCCTGTTTACAAACTATAACCTGCAGGCAAACCCAAAGGTTATAGTTAGAAGCTGTGTATTCTAATTTGTAAAACTGTAACTTGAAATATATAACATTAATATGATAAAATCATGGATAATTTTAGGGGCGAATCCCAGTGGGCTATTTTTCCATGTTTTTCTCCCAAAAAAGATTCACCATTTTGCATTTTTTGAAGCCCTGTTTCACCCAATTTTGAGGGGTTGAACTTTTTTCACGCTAAAAATTGCCAAATTGTTATATAAACGATATAAAATCCTTGGAAATTAAAATATTTTTTGAAAAATATTGCCAATCATTTTATAGTTGGTGTTTTAAGAATTGGTAATATTCACCAATATTTATACACTTTTAAATAAGTATGGTTCCTTAAAATCATCCCTGGGTAAAATCCTTACCTAAAGGCGAAGGAATCTAGAGCCGAGGAGGAATTGAACTAGTACGACAAACAACACACTTTGAAGAACAAACCCTCGTGCTCACCTGTGATAGAGGCAGTGGAGTTCACATACAAAATTACACCAACGATGGAGAAGGTTAAATGCTATGGCAAGGGCAACGCAAGGATCCCACACTCCAAACTATGGATAGAGTAACACCACTCTCACGATGACACATTTCCTGTAGAAAGAACCAAAATACGAGCTGAGCATCTTTCAACCCTCATGCAAGAGTTACAGCACTTCACTACACACACGATGGAGTTGAAACACGAGAACAAGCGAGCCCTCATGGCCGCAGAGAAACTAGATAGTGCAAATCCAAACCATCAATGAAGAATGAAGAAGATAGGGTTACATTGCAAACTTTTAAATCGTTCATTGCACGGTGGAGGCTGCTCCATGTGCCCACCAAAATATTCAGTCCATAGTGGGTTGAATGGTATAGTTTATACTGCACTGTCGGGAAATCAAATTTTTGCCAATAATTTAAATAGCGACAACAATAATAATGTAATTACAAAGTCAAAAACATATCATTACAATGATATACCATAAAATCAAGCAATGGTAAAGAACCAAAACTTATAATCGCATCGTTATCCTTGTTTTATGATAACCTTGTAATGTTTCTTGGTAAAACATTTATGGAAAGATCATTAGTATAGTAAAGGCCTTTGAACGAGTCGATATTACTACTATTGACCAATTATACCAACATAATGATGCATGACTATGTTATTAGAACTAGTTTTATGTAAACACTAATGGGTAAGAAATTAGTTTATAAATCAACAATGTGTATATAAAAATAAATAGTATTTAACCCTAGAATAACTCTTACATTTATATATATAGTCTATAGTGCCTTGGTATAAGTTAAACTTCTTGGAAGTTGGTGATATTTTGGGTCTTCATAAGGAACCAAAACTCTAAATGAATCAAACCAATGTTAGATTAGACTTAGTAAATGAAGATAGTAAGACTATCCAGGATTAAAGCTAGTATCACTTATTACTATTAGTAATGATATGGTAATGAAATATTGCTACAATACTTGTGGCATGAATAAACTTGGAAGATCGGAATCATAGCTTGATGACTATTGTGAAAGTGAACATTTATAACTATAATACAATAATAAGCTGATAAATTTCCTCTACTAGAGCATGATTAAAAGCAGAGCTAAGGGTTCTAATGTAAGCTTGTTCTTGGAAGGCCTTAGATTTATTTCCATGCTTATAAGCAGTGTTTTAAATTCTAGAAATAACAACAGCAGTAAATTCTTATTTAAGCAAAAGTGTTGTTATACTAAATCATGAGATCTATGTAGAACTTGTAAGTAACTTAACTTATAGCTGGAAAGAAGAATTGTCTGAAGTAGAAGTCATTCTAATGAAAGAAATTGAGTATGGAAAGGTTATTGGTATTTACGACATAAACTTAAAATACTGTCTTAGATGCAAAACAAATAAATAAAAGTTACTTTACCTCATAGTATCCTTGATCTCTAATAATCAATTTTTTTTACTCTAGCATTTTTTATATGCTAAAGAAGTACATCTGGATTTAACGCTTTAAAAAACTCCTACTAGTTCAAAAATTTACTTCACAATACAGTATAACTCATTCATGTAAATATATAACACATTCATAACATCAACATAACATCGTATTCAAGTGCACAACATACATAAACATTGACCACATTTAATATAAATGAAGGGTATTTCCAAACATAGCTACTCATTCTCATTATCAATATGACAACCTTTGGCATAACCTGCACAACGTGCATCAATACTTTGTTACAATCTCCAATAACCCAACATTACTCATCCAGAACAAAGACTAAAAAATAACTAACCACATCCATTATCTAAACATAAGATAACACTTTACCCTTATATCTCCTACATATTTATACATCATAGCATGGGAGGAGTCTGTTACAAAGTGAACAAAAATACTAACTAATGTTTAACAAGCTTCCACCTTCTTCATGTTGTTGGTCCAATTGATGAGCTGTCATGAGGTCCATCTCTGGTGTGTGACTTCCAAGGTATTTTGAAAACTTGCTCCAACAAAGCATGCATAGCATACTAGGATAACTATCCAAACTGAGTAAATGCAACACATGTATAGTATTGTTTGATTTTATGACAAAAAGAGAAAGAGAGTACAATAGAACCTTGTTACTGGTTGTGGATGGTAGGGGATCTATTAAACTGGTCCATGGGGGTTCTCATAAGTCCTTTGTGCCCAATCCTCCATCCAAGTGATTAGATGGTTGATTCCACAATGGTGAAAGAATGATAGAGTAATGACCCTGTCTCTTGCTTTTTGGAGGGATTTTGGAAGATTGGTAGTCATGTGAACATGGATTATGAATGGTGAACATAAGGGTTGTACTTATGGGAAATATGGTGGATAATTCTTAGATTATTCTCCAATGTCAATGATCCCCTTTACATTGATAACCTAGTAGAGAGGTTAGGCATTTGAGAACCAAATAAATGACAACTTTGTTAATAACAACTAGGGAATATCCACTTTTAACCACTACTTCTTTTTGGAAAGCACACACCAATAATGAATAACATAATTTTTACTTTTTGGATTAGGTCACACTTTTTGAAGGAAAAGGAATGACTATGTTTTGTATTTTTAGGTGAAACCACAATGTGTTTGGCATGGTCAATATTTTACTCTTCTTTTTATTTTTTGGTTATATTACAAAGGTCATTTGTAGATGGATGAGATGAAAATGGGATTAATGTTTCCAATGATGATGTATAATGGTGATGGAACTCATTACAAGGTAGGTGAGAAAATTTATGTTGTTAACATTTTCCTCCTTATGTGTGAGGTTAGGAGTTTATTGTATGCCCAAAATACATCATAGATGTTCCTTTCTTTCAGTCCACAAAGAACCATGATTGCAAGGACAAGAAACAAGGGAAAGTAATAAAAAAGAGTACCCCATCCCATGCAGACAACCCAATCAAATAGGTAAGTTGCACACAATCTCAAATATAATGATTCATACATCCCCATTCTCATATCAATGTCTCAATACTATATGGGATCAATAGAAATAGGGGCTTGATCAATATACATGAGTAACTACTGGATACAATTCATCATAAGGGCTAAAGAGGGACCGAATACAAGTACATAAATATGGCCCCACCATAGATGACCTAAAGAGCATGAGTATGAATTATAGAATCTCTATAGGATGGCAAATCATAGTAATTGAATCCCTGTTGAAATTAGAGGGGCCTAAGATCTCGGAGTGATATTATGAGACAAATATTCACAGGTGGATCAAAATTTCGAAATACTAAGCCAAAAAGGTCCAAGGAACTCTAATTGAAATTGTATCAATGTTTCCAATGCATCCCAAACACCATAAGATTAAAAAATATGAAGGGATTCCGTAATAGCCTCGAGAACTAGGGGGAATCATGAGTGTATGGGGTCTAATATAAGGGAACCACCGCATTGTATGAATCTAAATGGTGAAATATTGAACTAAATTTGAGAATGTGAGAACCAACCACTCCAATGGTAAATGAGGTCTACCCTAACTTGGTCCAAGGTAACCCATCAATAATGGTTATGGAGCCAAGGTACACTAGAATTCCTTGAGGCCTATCCTCTATAATATAGGTATTGAAGTTTAAAGTGAGACTTGCTAACAACAAAGCAATCCCATTTATTTTTTTATCAACATAATGTATGGTCCAAAGATATGATGAGAAATAGGATTGGGACACCAAAAGGGGGATAGAAGGTCATAGATTAATGGAGTCAGACTTCCTCTGTTCAAAGCATGAAAACATAGTTGACCTAGAAACATATTTGGAACTTGTGATAATATCAAGGGAGGGACACGATGGGATAACCAAGGGACATAAATGCAATTGGAAAACTCAACTCATGGGAGGGAAAGGAAGGGATTGAGGTCAACATTGTGTGGGGGATAACATTAGAAGGATACATGGATGACACATCACAAAATGATCTAAAAAAGAGAACCATGGATGTTTCCATAAGAGATCATATACAGTTTGTTGTAGTGATAAGGAACAATTCTTCAAATTGTTTCCCAAGTAAAAGGGTAATCAAGAGAATAGAAGGGGCTCAAGGAGATAAGTTTCCAAAAATGCAACTAAGTGAATCAATGGAAGATGAGGTAATATATGGAAGAGGCTAGGGGGTAGAAAAACAATGGAAATATCCTGTGGTGTAGATGAATGGTGGCATAATAATTTAATTTTTACAACATGGATGGAGTGGTGGGCTTATGAAATGTAAAATGAAACATAAAATTCCATGATACTAGAGTATGAGGGTAGTCCAATCACTGAAAATGGAGAAGCATATGTGGGTAAATTCAATATCATATACTAGATGGACTCACATTCATATGGGGAAGGAAACAACATGGGTACCAAGATACACTATGGGTGCCAATGAACGGTAACCCATGTAAGGAAATATCTATTACTGAGTTAGGGTGAATGCAAATATGGATGGGCTATGCCACTTACTTGAGAAAACATGCCCTCTAGGTGGAATGAATCAAATAAGTTTAATGCATCATATTTTTTAGAGAGGTAACATGTATATGCTAGTTTGAAGAGATATACCTGTAAGGACGATCACACATGGAGAAATGATGGGATCTCAATGCAACTGTTACATACATACATGGAAATGATACCAAAGTGTAAAATTGCATTTGGGAATATGAAATCCAAGAGTATAATGAACATATAACATAGATTGAATGACTAGATTACATGCATTACAAATAATGTGGAAATAGATAATCCCAAAAAAATTCTTCATCACACAAATTAAATTATGCAATCAAGAAGAGCATGGAACCAAGATTCCAACACAAATGACACATCAGATGGGAATCATATGAGGTTATATGAAGTTGAATAAATAAATGATCTAAATTTCTATATATAGGGTGGGTCCCATGCAATCAGGTGTCATTTTCATTATTCACCTTTGGAGGAGTTCGTGGGACCCTGATTTTTAGGCACAAATTTGATTCATTATGTTCATTAGGTTTGGATTCCACAAATTTGAAGTTAGGGGTGGTTATGGAGAAAAATTCCTATGGCTTGGGGTGTACCACAACAGATAAAGAAACCGCAGAAATCAATCCCTTCCCCATATGCCAGAGAAATATAATATCTAACACTAAAGGATCTCGAAACATACCTTATTCTGGATGGTTGAAGTAGATCCCAGTTAAGATTTTTCCAATCCCGCTTGCTTTAGCAATTTACTCTCAACAACAATAAACAAGGCAAGCATGCTATATAATATAGTGTTAGGCTTACTCTAGCAGATATAATCAATAATGCATAAGCAATTAAACGCATCCATGGATTCAATATTCATTTAAATGCACATCATTGAACATGAAAATATATTTCTATTAATAAAATCAGATATTGCATAAGTGACAACCCCTATCGGCACGCCTGTGAACCGAAGAAATTGAGTCCTCCACCTGGGCCTCGACCACCTCAATCCTCCATCTCTTGATAGGAATCTCACAAGCAAAGGAAAGCTTGGGAAGAACACAAAGTGCTCCAAGGGAGAAAGGGATGCAGGCTCAAGTACAAGCAAGCTACGACAACAATGAACTATAGTTTTCTTGCTCTTCAATTCCTCCTCCTCAATGTATCCAAGGGGTTCCTTATATAGTGCTTCAATGGGGTAATGGAACATCAAATCCGATTGATCTCAAGGCATATGGAAGGCCAAGAGACAAGTGACTCGGATCTACATCAAGGAAAACTCCAAAAATATTTGTCCTTTTGCACACATCCTGATGTACACGGTTTTAAGGGTAATATCTGCGTATATACACAACAAAGGGATTAAAATTCGTGTATAACAAATAATAGGTGTTTTTAGGGATGATCTTGGAAACATCAAAGGTACAAAAATGGTCCATGGGGTCCAAAGAGTCTATAGAGGAACATGGAAGGCCATAAAAGTGTGATCAACCATGTGTGGTAAAATCAACTGTAACAGGGGTATCTCCATTCTCTACATTTTCATCCATTTCATTTCTTATATTAAGGATTCTAAGGTCTACGAGGAACCCCAAAAGGGTTTGATCATGGGTAACAGTTTTTTAGGCCTTTTCCATGACTAGGTCACAAGAAAGGTTAAACATGAGTGCATGAGTTACATTTGGTTTAGGAAAATTGATGACTTATAGTTTCACTTAGTTATTCAAGAATTTTGAGCAATTCGTTCTTTTTGGATGAACAAGCAAAACTCTTGGGTGACGTGGAGTTGAGATTTTTTATGGAAAAATGTGACCTGATGGAAACAATTAATGGATAAAAAAATAGTGATGAGAGAGAGAGAGAGAGAGAGAGAGAGAGAGAGAGAGAGAGGGAGAGAGGCTTTGAGGGGATGTTTGGAATGATGCCATAGTGCAATAGACGCTAGCATATGTATTTCTCATATTTCTTGAGAACCCTTTGATGAAATTGGGTGATTGTAACACACCCATTGTTACACTAGATTTAAAACATGATATATATATAAATATGTATGTATGTATGTATGTGTTCATATCCATTCTTTTATCAAACACACAACAATGTGTAACAAATGCATAATATACAATTATTTTAGCCAAATCATAGAATAATCTATGAGACACTTATTCAAAAATATTGGTGCAACATAGTTTTATGTACACTTTCCAAAATATATATTAACAATAACTTACCAGGCACTAATAATTGAGCAGTAAAAATCTAACTTAAGGATTACACAATAAATTTTACAAAATTAGAGAAAATGAAATTATAAATATTTATATTGACATGTATCAAGTTATTTGATGACCATATTATTAAGACAAGGATAAACAACAATCCAACATACTTTTTTAGAAAATAAAATTATAAATATTCATATTAAGATGTATCAAGTTATTTGATTACCATATTATTAAGACAAAGATAAATAACAATCCAACATACTTTTTTTTAAAACTATGACACAGGAGTAAGAACTATGACACAAGAGTTGTGACATAGTGAACTGCCACATATTGTGACAGAGTTTGAACTATGATAGAGAGAATTATGACAGAAAGAAGTGTGATAAAGTGAATTTTGACCCAATGAAATTCCAAAGAGTGAAGTGCAAAAGAGAGGTTAACCTAAAAGGAAAAATAGTTAAATACATAAACCATTTTCAAGTTATGCATTTTTCTAATATGTTCCTTAGAACTTACTAGTATGTTGAATAACTACTAAGTGGAGTTTTCATAAATTAAATAGGAAAACATTTTCCATACTTTCCAAACATTTTTCATATTTTCCAATGCATGAAAGATAAATGACAAATTCTTGTCTAATTAGACCCATGGTAATTTGCATACAAACCTTAACATCCAATTCTTGTAATAAAAAAAAAAAATACCGCTCATTATTCGGTTATGGTATTTATTAAAATGAAGAAGTTGAACTTAGACTTGAACCTAAACATTTAAACTTATTTGATTAAGCAAACTTATCTTGTGATTTTCAAAACAAGCAAATTTTCCTATGTTTTTCAAAACAACAATACCACTTAATGCAAGGCACTAAAAACATGCCTTTGCACATGGTATTGTTTACAATCTACTTATTAAGCAAAAATTAGGTCATAATAATTTAATGTGCATCAAGAAACTTCGGGTAAAGAAATTACTTAATAATTAATTCGAACATTTCATTCCTTACTTTGGGAATAATTTCCTTCAGACTAATTTTCATTCAATTCTTTATTTACAAATAATCATCTAAGTTAAAGAATAAATAATAAAAAAGAATGGAATTCCAACTTATTTATCATTTCATATAATTTTCCAAGTATTTTAAGCTTCAACATAAATTGAATAAGCAATTCAATTATAAACCCGTAAATTAACCATTACGGTAGGAAATCATTTCTCAGACTTCGACTTAATTAAACATTTGGCAGTCATGAAATTTCCAAGCATCATCACAGAGTTAAACTTTCACTTTGTCAATACACATTAATTCAACTAAACAAAACATGAATTTATCCCTTGTATCCAAAATCATAAAAATAAATAAGGAAATCATGTAAACTTTTGCGAGTCAACAATTTAATAATATATCAGAAAGTAATCACCATTTCCAAGAATTTAGTACTTATTTGGAAAAATATTTGAATTGGGAAACTAGGTGAGTGTGAGTCAGGCTCCACCCAACTTTAGGAAATTTTGTTGATCAGAGGTAAATGTAAATGTGCAACTATCATGTGAAAAGCTCAAAGTTGATAAAACACTATAAGTAATGTTATTTATTTTTCTAAGTTGTGAATAACATTGGTAGATTTAGGAGACTCAAAGAGGTGACTCCACTACTACACAAATCCACTAAAAGGAGTTGAAAATGGAAGGAAATCCAAGAATATTGATGATGATTTCCATCTTGGTGTTAAACCTAAATTAAACTAAGTTATATTTCATTATAAATAAGTATCTTAATTTCACCATAGGATGTCTATAAATCAACTCTAGAGCTCCCAAAGGAAAGAAGCTAAGGTTTCCCTCTTTTTACTATAATCACCTTAAGTGAGAAAGATATTCCCACTTAAAGGTTATCTTAATAGTTAAATTTATATAAAAGTGCGAAAAGTCTCTTAATAATAAATATGTAAGAGACAAAAACAAAAACAAAAAAGAAAAATAGAAATATTGTCTCTAAACTTATATATAAATAATTCCTCCCCGTATTAAAGAAAATTTGAGTAATTTAAATAAATGCACATAAATATAGTGTATAGGTAATAATATTATTAATGTATCTTATTTTATATTAGGAGTGTTGGAATAATGTAGAAATGTAAGGCTGCATACTAGTGATTGGATTGTGTGCATATCATAAGATTAGGAGATCGGGTTGAGATCCATGACTATAGGATCTAATAGCTCATTTGGTTGAACATTGTTTCACTATATTTTGTAATCATTTCTCTTTGATTAATTGAATTGGTTGAGTACCATTCCTATGTGTGCATGTGAGCCTTTGGCTCTGCACATCCTCCTCTCAATTTTTTGAAGTTGGTATCGGAGCTCCAGGTGAGCGTAAGCATTGAAGGAGCCAAATGTTTTTTTATCCATTGCCATCACTGTGAAGGAGGCACCATAGCCGAAAGGTATATATTTTTTTGCAGTGATCCGTGATTATTGAAGGAGAGCTTCCCCATGAGTATATGAGGAGAGATGCCCTGAATTTATTAAAGGAGAGCTGTCATGAAGATGTCTTTTTACTGCACAAGACGTGAAGGAGAAGCGTGGAGATTCTAAGTGCACTGTAGCCACGTGTTGAGCGCAAACATTGAAGGAGGCTAAATTGTTCTTTCTCTTAGAATTGGTGTCATCACCATGAAGAAAAGAGGGAGCATCAGCGTGGACTTAGAAAATCCTAGAGAGAGCAGCATCACTATCGTGGAATCAAAGTCCATTTTTTTTCTCCCGTGTAGCAGCTGTGATCATCATGAAAGGAGAAGAGATTGTGGATTTCATATCATGGAGGCTGAAGTAGATCGTGGAAGTATTGTTTTTTGAATTGTGAAACCACCTCAAGAAGATCGCAGCCCACGTGGAAGATCATGGAGGCTGAAGTATTGTGGATTTCCTCCTCCTTGCATCCGCATGTGAATAATCCTTCTGGCACAACACCAGCCATTTCCATTACCATGCATAGAATGATAGCCAAAACTGAGCCGACTAAACTTGGGTTTAGGGCTCAGTCAATATTTAAAAGAAAATAATTTTCACTTTTTAACTCCGACCTATTTTTACTGTGACCAACCTTTTACTGCGATCAAGTTGGTGCGATCAACTTATCTGTGATCAAGTTGATGCGATCAAATTATCTGCGATCAAGTTGATGCGATCAACTTATCTGCGATTAAGTTGATGCGGCGGTCAAGTTGATGCGATCAACTTATCTGTGATCAAGTTGATGCCTGATGCAATCAACTTCTCTGCGATCAAGTTGATGCTTGATGCGATCAACTTCTCTGCGATCAAGTTGATGCCTGATGCGATCAACTTCTTTGCGACTAGGATGATAGAATATGTTTCTTAGTTTAAAGACTTAAGAAATTACAAATGATTCTACCTGTGAGTAAAATGAAATGAACTACCCACTTTTACAAATCCAAATAACTTATAATAAAAACATATGCCCAAATATATAGGAAGATTTGAATCGACCAAGGTGCCGTAAAACCTGGAACTTTCACGCGGTGAGAATTTTATGGGTTATTGTTCTTTTACTTATCAGTAATTTTAAAAGACATTTACAGAAGTAAATATGGAAATATGAGCGGCCAAATAATCATGAATTCAACCACAAACTATTTCATATATTTAACTATGAGGAAATACAAAGTAATACAAACTTGTCTGTTACAAACTCGCCAGTCTACAGAGCTTCAGCTCTTCGGCTAAATCAAATGCACAGAAGCTTGAGCTTCGACTTCACTTTCTCACCCTGAGTTCCTCTGCTTGTATCTTTTCCTGTGTTCGTGTTCTGTCTGTAAACTAAATTACAAAATGCTTCTTCTATTTATAGGCAACCTAAAGATTGCTACAGCATAGACTGACTTACTTGCTGACTTACTTTCCATTAAACACTGCAATAACTATCTACCTAACAACTTAGCTTCTGAAATAAATTCGATTGAATTACGCTGCCTACATGTGGAATTTTCCTTCTTGTCAGACTGACAGACAAGATCGTGGCATCTACAGACTCTAACAGAGTCGGCTGGAGATCAAATATAGATCTACGAATAATTACATTTTTTTCCAACACTCCCCCTTAATTATAACCAGATGGAGTTTTTTAAAACAAAATTTACAAAATGTTCCAGAGCTTAAACATGCTCTGTTTATGACAGAGTTCACTGTGGAGAACTTGTCATTCCAAGATAACTACGCAGATACTGGAATGTGTCATTTGCCAATGGCTTTGTGAAGATGTCGGCAAGTTGGTATTTAGACCTTCAAAATTCCAAACAAATTTCCTTGTCGTTTACCAACTCTCTTATAAAATGCAACCTTGTGTCGATGTGCTTGGTTCTCTTGTGAAACACATGATTCTTTGATAATGCTATAGCTGAATTGTTGTCACAGAATATTGTTGTCGGTTCTTGATGGTTCTGTGACAAGTCTTTTAAGACTCTTCTCATCTAGACAGCTTGACATGCAGCACTTGTTGCTGCAACATACTCTGCTTCAGCTGAAGATAGAGTTACTATGGGTTGTTTCTTTGAATCCCATGAAACAACACCTGTACCAAAATGAAATGTGTATCCAGATGTGATTTTCCTATCATCTATGCTGCCTCCATTATCACTGTCAGTGTAACCAATGAGTTTAAAATTTTCTGAAGTTGAATACATAATACCAAGGTCTTTTGTGCCTCTTACATACCTCAGAATTCTTTTACCTGCTTGCCAATGTGAGTCTTTTGGTGACTCCATGAACCTTGAGATAAGACTTACACCATAAATAATGTCTGGTCTTGTTGCTGTTAAATACATAAGGCTACCAACAAGCCTTTTGAACAGCGTAGGATCTACAGTGGATCCTTCATCATCCTTGCTTAATTTTAAACCTGTTATCACTGGTGTTGGGGCTGTCTTACAGTTAGACATGTTAAACCTTTTTAAAACTTCACTTGCATACTTAGACTATGATATAAAGATACCACTTTCAGACTGCTGAACTTCAATGCCCAGAAAAAACTTCATAAGCCCCAGATCAGTCATTTCAAATTCACTTTCCATGACTGTTTTAAAATCTGCTATGCCATAATCACCAGTAAATATTAAATCATCTACATACAGGCAGACAATTAACATTTTACCTTGCTCATCAACTTTGGTGTACAAAGTTGGTTCACTTTCACTTCTGTGAAATCCATTTTCAATGAGATAGGAATCAATCCGACTATACCAAGCTCTAGGAGCTTGCTTCAAACCATAGAGTGCCTTTTTCAGCCTGTACACGTTGTGCTCTTGACCTGGAAATTCATACCCTTGTGGTTGTTCCACATATACTTTCTCTTCTAGATAGCCATTTAAGAATGCCGATTTGACATCCATTTGATGAACATGCCATTTGTTTTGTGTAGCAATGGCCAAAACTGTTCTGACTGTATCCATGCGTGCAACAGGTGCAAACGTTTCATTAAAGTCGATGCCAAGTTGCTGTGTGAACCCTCTTGCTACCATTCTTGCCTTGTGCTTTTGCACATTCCCATCAGCATCTTGCTTTGTCTTATAAACCCATTTGACACTGATTACATCTTTGTCTTTTGGTACATCAACCAGTTCCCATGTCTGGTTTTTCTCAATGCATTCTATTTCTTCATCCATGGCTTGTGCCCATAATTCTTCTTCAACAACTTCTTCAAATGTTAGTGGATCATATATAGGGGAAAATAATGCAAACAGAGAGAATGAATTAGGTGTACCAGCTTCATATATCTCTCGCAGACTTCTTGTCTTCATCGGTTCTGTTGATGTCGAACTGGACGAAATGCTTGATGGAGTCTGCTGTCCTCTTGGTGTACTTGTAGGTGTAGCTTGAGCTGCTACTTGTGTCGATGGTCCTTGTGCTGAACCATGTCTTGGTGTAATGGGAGTCGACGGTTCTCCAACCGGTTGATTTTCATGTGGTATTTGAACCACTTCCTCTTCCATATCATTGTTGTCGATGTTTGACACAATCTTGACATTTGTGTCGATGGTTCCATCCCATGATTCATTCTCGACAAATTGAACATCTCGACTGATTATGACTTTCCTTGTGACGGGGTCATACAACTTGTATGCTTTTGTGTCTTCTGAATAGCCGACAAAAATACATTTCTGTCCCTTCTTGTCTAGCTTCCTTCTCAGCTCATCTGGAATATGAGCATATGCAACACAACCAAAAACTTTTAAATGTGAGACACTATGATTCATACCTGTCCATGCTTCTTGGGGAACTTTGTTCTTCACACTCTTTGTTGGACATCGGTTCATAATGTATACAGCAGTTGCGACTGCTTCACCCCAATACTCATTTGGCAAATGCTTGGCTGCCAACATGCTGCGTGCCATCTCCATGATGGTTCTGTTCTTTCTTTCGGCAATACCGTTCTGTTGAGGTGTATACCGTGCAGTGAATTATTTCTGTATGCCATGGGTCTTGCAAAAATTCAGAAATTCATTTGAAACATATTCACCTCCTCTATCAGTCCTTAAGATCTTGATGCGGTGTCCACTCTGGTTCTCCACGAGTGCCTTGAACTGCTGAAAGTAACCAAATGCATCAGATTTGTGTTTCAAGAAATATACCCATGTCTTTCTTGAGTAGTCATCAATAAAGGTTAGAAAATATTTGCAGTCACCAATGGATGATGTCTGCATTGGACCACAGATGTCAGAGTGCACAATTTCAAGTGGTGTGCGTGCTCTATAGGACTTTCCAACTGGAAATGTCTCTCTGTGCTGCTTGCCAAAAATGCAGCCTTCACAAACCGTCTCTGGTCTGTTGATCAATGGTAATCCCTTCACCATATTCTTTGTGTGCAGTAGCTTCATCCCACCAAAATTCAGATGTCCAAATATGAAATGCCACAACCAGGATTCATCCTGAACTTCTGTCTGAAATGTAGCTTGCAAATTAGCGCTGCAATTTTCTCTCTTGTCGAGGATCTCGACTGTTTCTTCACTTTCTGCCTTGAATGTAGCTCCTGTATTTGTCTTCCCTTTTATGTTGGGAACTATCCTCAATGGAAATAAGTGGTTGCTTGTCATTGGCACTTTTGCTATCAATTGGTCGCTTGGACGCTTGTCTTTGATCACACAGTGTTCATCTTCCATGTAGACTCTATAGCCCTTTTGTAACAATTGTCCAATGCTTAACAGATTATGTTTCAGACCTTCAACATGATAGATATTAGGGATATACTTACTCTCCCCCTGTTTGGTTATAATATCAACAGTGCCTTTTCCTAAGACAGTAACTTGAACATTGTTTCCAAGTGTAACATCAGTTTTAATTGAAGTATCTAGACTGGAGAATAGATTTAAATTACCAGTCATGTGGTTGCTGCATCCTGAGTCTAAGTACCATATGTCATGTGGACTTTCTTGAACAGCATTGCATTCAAGTGGAGATGTCGATGCCATTAACATTGCACCTGTCAAAGTATTGGTGCTGGTCGACTGACTTGGGCTTTGTCTTCCTTGGTCATATTGTTTCTTCCTGCATTCATATGCATAATGACCAAACTTCTTACAGTGATGACATTGAATTTTTGATTTATCAAACCTCTGGCCACTTGGCTGACTTGGGTTCTGGTTATCTCCTTTGCCACTGA
This sequence comes from Pseudotsuga menziesii, assembly GCA_001517045.1. NCBI lineage: Eukaryota > Viridiplantae > Streptophyta > Pinopsida > Pinales > Pinaceae > Pseudotsuga > Pseudotsuga menziesii. The sequence continues at coordinate 186,230 of LPNX010337336.1, read as the reverse complement.
CATTTGCAGGACTTCTTCCTCGTCCTCCTCTTGAAGAACTTATTCCTCTACCTCTGAAGTTGTTTCTCCCCCTGCCTCTACCACGACTTATGGATGACTGTGCTGCAAATGCACCTTCCAATGATGTCTGTGATCTGCTGATTCTGTGTTCATGATTGATGAGTGAAGCTTGCAGCTCATCAATGCTGAATGTTGACATGTCTATGTGTTCCTCTAAGGTCACAACCAAATTTTCAAATATTGGGGGAAGACTTCTGAGAATTTTTTCAACAACCCTTTGGTTTGATACAGGTTCTCCATGAGATTTCAGTTGGTTTATCAACCCAACAACTCTGGTGTAGAATGTGTCTACATTCTCTGAATCTTTCATGCACAAAGATTCAAAGTCTTTTCTCAGAATTTGCAGATTGGATGTCTTTACCTTATTCAAACCTTGATAGGTAGTCTCCAATTTATCCCATGCTTCCTTGGCATTAATCTTTGATTCTATTCTTGGGAGTATGCTCTCATGCATAGCTTGATGTATGAAAAACAGAGCTTTTCCATCTCTCTTCCTCTGTTCTCTCAAGACATCTTTCTGAGCCTGTGTGAGATTGTTATATGCTGTCATGTCTGCTGGTTCTGCATAACCATGTTGGACTATCTCCCAGACATCTTGTCCTCTGAATAAAGCCTTCATTGTTAAAGACCAATATTGATAATTCTTTCCTGTAAAACTTGGAGGTTGCAATGAACCAGAAGTGGAAGCCATTTTTAATTTTTAATTAACTTTCTGTAGAAAATTAATTTCCACCTTTTAAGACAAGATTTCTTTCCTAAAATATTGGGCTGTTATAAACCTTGCTCTGATATAACCTCGCTCTGATACCAGATAGCCAAAACTGAGCCGACTAAACTTGGGTTTAGGGCTCAGTCAATATTTAAAAGAAAACAATTTTCACTTTTTAACTCCGACCTGTTTTTACTGCGACCAACCTTTTACTGCGATCAAGTTGGTGCGATCAACTTATCTGTGATCAAGTTGATGCAATCAACTTATCTGTGATCAAGTTGATGCGATCAACTTATCTGTGATTAAGTTGATGCGGCGGTCAAGTTGATGCGATCAACTTATCTGCGATCAAGTTGATGCCTGATGCGATCAACTTCTCTGCGATCAAGTTGATGCAATCAAGTTGATGCTTGATGCGATCAACTTCTCTGCGATCAAGTTGATGCCTGATGCGATCAAATTCTTTGCGACTAGGATGATAGAATATGTTTCTTAGTCTAAAGACTTAAGAAATTACAAATGATTCTACCTGTGAGTAAAATGAAATGAACTACCCACTTTTACAAATCCAAATAACTTATAATAAAAACATATGCCCTAATATATAGGAAGATTTGAATCGACCAAGGTGCCGTAAAACCTGGAACTTTCACGCGGTGAGAATTTTATTGGTTCTTGTTCTTTTACTTATCAGTAAATGTAAAAGACATTTACAGAAGTAAATCTGGAAATATGAGTGACCAAATAATCATGAATTCAACCACAAACTATTTCATATATCTAACTATGCGGAAATACAAAGTAATACAAACTTGTCTGTTACAAACTCGCCCGTCTACAGAGCTTCAGCTCTTCGGCTAAATCAAATGCACAGAAGCTTGAGCTTCGACTTCACTTTCTCACTCTGAGTTCCTCTGCTTGTATCTTTTGCTGTCTGTTTTCCTGTGTTCGTGTTCTGTCTGTAAACTAAATTACAAAATGCTTCTTCTATTTCTAGGCAACCTGAAGATTGCTACAGCATAGACCGACTTACTTGCCGACTTACTTTCCATTAAACACTGCAATAACTATCTACCTAACAACTTAGCTTCTGAAATAAATTCGATTGAATTACGCTGCCTACATGTGGACTTTTCCTTCTTGTCAGACTGACAGACAAGATCGTGGCATCTACAGACTCTGACAGAGTCGGCTGGAGATCAAATATAGATCTGCGAATAATTACATTTTTTTCCAACAGAGAAGACCTGTGAAGGATCACCGTAACTGCAATGTGAAGACCGTGGAGCTGTAAGGAGCAGTGATTTTGTGAACAATCGTCGACGATTTCCTCTGTCTCTTGATCAACATGGAAAACAACGTGGAAAGTCTATACCTAGGGCGATTTCCTCCACTATTGAAGAAGCAGCGATTGCTGAGTGGTAGATCACTGTGAGAGGAGAGCATCCTTCATCGATCAGCCAGTGATGCATGAAGATCACCATTGGAGATTAGCGTTGGAGTATTTGGAGCTGATAAATTGTTTTTCGTGTCCAAGATCAGAGATCAGTGTTTGAGTTGAAGCATGGAGAACACTGGAGAAGCGGTGAGTCGAAAGGCTATAATTTTTTTTGTCTCCCATGAATAGTCTTGGCACCGCCTACCAGCCGAAGGTGAGGAGTGGTGCATGCACAAATATTGTAAAGGAAGAGCGGTGGTACCTCCTGTCCACCAAAAGAGAAGAGCGATGGCACCGCTGAATCTATGAAGAGGAAGAGCGGTGCTCAAGCCATCTCTTGCACCGAAATCGGGCATCGCCCCTAGAAACTCATGTTCCTTTTGTCATAGGTGTGGTTTTGGCCTGCTGCTGTTGTGTCTGCCTAGTGGCCTAGAGTTGAGTTGTATCTCCTGCTAATGCAGAGTGAAGCCACTTTCAGTCCCTATTGTGGTGTGAAGAACGGATTGTTGAATCCATCCACTAAGAGATAGTGATATTTAATCAGATCACTGCTTTCTTGGATTGTTTCCCAATCATAGCTGATCTAAACCTGTTGTAGTTGTTGAAATTGCTACCAGTCAACAGGGTGAAGTGAATGTTGGTCAGCTGCCTACCTAGGAGAATCATTGGAAGGATTGCTAGGAGAAGATCATGGACTAAAGATCACTTCCAATTGCTGAGAAGATTGCTAGCCGGCGCTGAGTGGAGAGCCATGGAGAGAAAAGAGCTACCTGTATAATTTCCCATTGAAGCCTGAAGAGAAGAGCAGACTGGTGTGGCTGCTGTCTTGTCTAGCTGCCGGAGTAAAGAAAAAATATTATTATGTCTTCTAATATAATGTTTAATACTGCATTAAAATTTGATTTTCAGCCTAGATATGATCAAGAATATCTAACAATAGAAGACAAAATTTCAATTAAGATGGAAATGTTTTTAATTGATAAGTTGCTGGTTGGATTTAGAGCAACAGAAGAAACAATAGTCGATTTTGAAGCAGAGTTGAAGTTTATTGCAGACTGGCTTGAAGAGCCAAAGAATACTCAAAATGTTGACTATGTAGAATGTATCAGATTTGCAGATGGTGAAGAGATAATGTTGCAAAATTACACTTCACAGAATACAGTGGATTGTAAACGAGCCTGGATGACAACTACTAAGTTTGCAGAATTTGTTAAACATAAAGGAAGATCTAGGAAAACATAGACCCAATAAAATACTAGAATGCACTATACGTCGATGTCTGAAGACTTCAAGCTCTCAAACTGGAAGAGTGGGAAACAAGAAAACATAAACAAATATTATCTAACAGCAACTAAGGCCAAGATGAAGGAGAAGAAGGACTGTAGAGTTCAAGGCTTGGAACCCTAAACTGTTAGATTGTTTTGTTAATTTGTAAGCTTGACTGAGACTAAGACCAACATGCATGTTATGTGGCATGTTATGTATTTGTCATTACAAAAAATCCATTTCTACATTAAGGGAGGATGTTGGAACAATGTAGAAATGTAAGGATGCATAATAGTGATTGGATTGTGTGCATCTCATAAGATTAGGAGATAGGGTTGAGATCCATGAGTATAGGATCTAATAGCTCATTTGGTTGAACATTGTTTCACTATATATTGTAATCATTTCTCTTTGATTAATTGAATTGGTTGAGTACCATTCTTGTGTGTGCGTGCGAGCCTTTGGCTCTGCACATCCTCCTCTCAAGTTTTCTAAGTACAAGTGTGTTTTTCTATATATGAAGGTAATGTAACAAGTAGAATATTATGAATTAATAAAGAAGTGGTTGAAGAACCCTTAAGAGCATTAAAATATTAGTTTAAAGGATTTAAAGAACAGTTAAGAAAATATCATAAAGGAGAGATTTTGGTGATTAAGAAGAGGAGAGGGAAATTTTTGAATTGGCGGTGGGAAGACATTTCTGAAAATATAATAGTTTCACAACGTTGAGAGGAGTTATAAAGGGAGCTTCCCAAGGAGTGGAGAAACCAACTTATTCTTCACAAATAATTCTGGCAAGAAAAACTTTTCATTGTATCGTTGGATTAAATGGAATGATAGTTTTTTTTTTTGAAGGAAAAATCCTAACTTTGTTATTCATAGAGAATCAAAGGACATCAGATATACATCTTGACACTAGGGCACTGTCAAACATATCAAAATATGCACTCCGCCAAACACACAACCATATACAACCTTACAAATAGAAGAAGCAAGGTAAAAAAGTGCAGTTCAACCATCCAAAGGACCGAAAATATCCCAAAAGGAAGAGACAACCTGACACAAGACATTTCCAAATCAAACCTGTACAACAGTCATATATATCGAGGAGACAAAAATACTGCACAGAGCTGAAATCAAAGAAGCCTGCTCCTAATAAGAATGATAGTTTATGAGAAGAAAGAGGGCCGAGCTATTAGTTGTGTTCAGTATGAATTTGTTTGATCTTCTCTTATTTGGTCCCCATACCCAACGGTCCTTTTCACCTTCAAGATGGATTTCCACACCTAGTGTTTCATTCACTTTCAAGCTGGATTAAAAGAAGATTTTACGATTCATTAATTATTTCTCTCATTGGGTATGGTTATTTGTGGGCTTGTGGTTTTTTATTTTTCTTTTATATGTAATGATTCTATGTATATGGAAATTGGTCAGCCTCTCCAATGAAGAGTCAAATCCTAGGAATTTGGTTAACCTATACAATGCTTCTATATGAGGAAATGTTACTGCCTTCATAGAGAATCTTCTAATTCCATAACCTTGTTTATATGCATAATAAACGATACTTCCTTCATAGAGAATCTTCTAATTCCATAATCTTGTTTATATGCATAATAAATGTTATTGCCTTGCCACTTAAGAAAAAGGGTGATTCTTGTTTAAGTCAATTTAGTAAAAGTACCACACTCAGAAAATTATGTCTCTATCTATATTCCAGTTGAGTATTAATCAGTGTTAAGTGAAACAAGAAACATACTCTTCCCAAGGAATCCAAGTCTATATAATTGAATTGACTCGTTCATCATTTTTCATACTGATTACATCAAAGACTATATATCTTTTAGTGTTAAATATTTGGTACATGATCATGCGTTGATATCTTAAGAGACGAGGATATCTTACAGTTCTGCATTGAATTTTCCTATAAAAACCAAGTTCTCAGTAACCTTTTTATAGGTGTTGCGTAAGTACTGGGTTTTTTTAATCATAATGTCAAATTGATGGAGTCTAAGCCTTTCCTTTAGACATCATAATGGGAGCCTGGTAAGGTTGTATGTGTAATTTTTTGTAATTTTCACTTGGACAGCTATAGTGAAAATATTTTGAATTTATTTCAGATAGTAATACCCATGTTTAAAAAGAAAGCCTTGTCATAAGGCTAGATAGTAATTTGATAATGTTTCTATGTGACAAAAACCTTGTGGATAAAAGGAAAGTAAAATACAGAAACCTTGTGAATAAAAGGAATGTAAATTGCAGTCAATCTGCTTCAAAATTGTAACTCTCTTGATGGATAAAATAATATAAAGATTAACAATTTTGGTGGAGGTAGCCCATATTTTGGTGAACCATGTATATTGGTGTCCCTTATGTGTTTCATCTCTACTTTATTTAACAATAGCGACACACACACACACACACACATATATAATGATTTTTATATTAAGTGTGTTCACATTCAAAATGTTGTTTGCTTAATGTAAAATTCTTTTTTTTTAAATGATTTAGCCTTAGGCAAGTTAAAAGTAACCTTCTCACAAGAATGGATAGTCGTGTGTTATGAACAAGTGCAATGACATAAACTAACAAGGAAAAATGTTAAAATTATGGAATATTAAGTAGTCTCTTAGCGTATTTATTGTCTGTAAGAGAAATATAAATGAGTTCCAATCAAGTGATGTAACATTTATTGACATGAGTTTGGATTGTCTTGTTCACCTTATTCTAATAGGTCTCAAAAGGTAAAATCTTTATAGAAAATGACTTACATAATTTTCATATGCAAAAATAAGAATTCATGAGGAATGTAGTTGTTTGTAAGCCATGCAGTCTTTGTGACTAATGTTTTGGTTCTTTCGTGAAGGAAATAACTAATCTATGATTACAATTAAAAGTGATATCTATGATTAATTCCATGTGAATGTGTATGTATCATTATGACTTATATGTATGTATTATTATATCGATGACTAAGCCTTAGCTTGGTAAGATTTTACCAAATAAGCTTTTACATGTTTTATGGTAATGAGTAACCTAAAACATTTTATTTTAGAAATTAGCTCAATTGATTTATATGTTTAATACATAAGATTTAAAGTACAAGAATTTTGACGTTTGGTAATCATTGGAATTGACATGTTGGTTGGTTTAGACGGTGTTTAAAAAAAAAATGAAATTACCTTGTCTCCTGAAATGGTAAAAGGAGACTGGGCATGTTACACCCCCCCAAGCTGAGACTCATACATTCACTAGGAAGACATAACATTACCAAAATTTCATTCCACAACTGGATTTATCATTCGATATTCCTCACAATCTGAAAGAATTTAACACAAGTTTATAGACATCTAGGAAATATTCAATGCCAATTGACACACTTACCACTTTTTCTTCTTTCCAATAGCACCACAGTGAAAACCCATCATTTTTGTTCAATTCCCAAGAATTCCACCAGAGTAATTTGTGTATAATTCACCATTTCCTTGACCACAAACAATCACTCAATCCCAGTTCAATAATGATTTAAGAAAACAATTTTGGCCACTACAGTGTAGAATTGTTCCAGGGGTCTTAGGTTCTCTTCAACGCAAAATTGCTCTTCCACTGCCTTCCCTATTCACTTGGAAACCCCATACACATGGATTTTCCTAGGATGAAGGAATGCATTTCCTTTTTCTTGCATTAGTTAAATGCATGGAAAGATGGAACCATGTGGGTTCTCCCATTATCCACCTTTTCAATTTTTTAATATATGTATTTATTTATTTGAAATATAAACATACATTCTCTTCCCTTAATCCCACTTGATCCCACTTAAATCATAATCACAACTTAAACAAGTTTTAAGTCAATTAAATGAGATTAAGACTTAATCATGACTTGGGATATTTTTGGGGACTTAAAGGATATAAAAGGGTCATAACATGGTTTCCTTGTAATCTCCCAAAATCATAATTCAAGAGATATTAACTCTATCACAAGGAATCAATAAAAAATACTCAAAACTAGGTGTTAGGAATATACTAGGACTGATTAGTTTTGCTCAAATGAGTGATGGGCTCTTCTCAATTTCATAAAGAATCAGGGAATGGATCTAAAAAGTGGTCATTAAAGGTCTAAAAAATATATCATAGGTGCATCAAAAAATAATTCATTCATAAATTAACAAGGAAGTTGCACAATCTCAAGTTTCCTTTGAACAAAGCACTAGGACCTTTTATGTTTCGAGCATCAGTGAGGCTGAATTATACCCCAAGGATTTTGGACACCCAAAAATATGAAAAATAGAAAATTTATATGGCACATATCGAATCCATAGGCTTAGATGAATTTTTATAACACTTGAAGAGTCAAAGCTTAACTATGATTACTCTAGGGCAACTCAACTAATATAGATTCAAGGCTTCTCAAGTGACATATAAGGATTTGAAAATTGCATATTAATACACACCAGATGCTAATTAATGTATTAAATAACTTCAGGAACAAAAATAATTCAAATTAATTGAGTCGAATTTTAATTATTGAAAGATCATTGAAAACTAGACAATTTCTATGCAATTCTAGAGAGGGTCTTTAAGATAGTTTTGAGATGCAAAATTCTTTGTTGAAATAATTTTAGGACTGATACAAATGGTTTAGAATTAGAAATAAAATTCATATGGGATTCCATAAGGCTTCATCATTACATCATGGCTTGAATTATTCACACAATGATAAAGAATAGAAGAGAAGAGGAGGGGATTTGGAAGATTCGAGATGGAGCTTCGTATTTCCTCTTCTTGGACTTTGAAATTGCTTGGATATTCTTCAAAACCTGAAATATATATCAGTGAAAATGGATGAATTCCATGATCCTCTCAATTGCAGGGGCACATCTCCCAACTTGGACTAGGGGCGCATCTCCCAAGTCAGAGAAGCAAAATTGTTCTCAAAGAAAACAAAAACTGTCAAAATGTGTGAAATTGATGTACTAACCTTATGTTATATAAAATATTTCTTATTTTCCAAGATACCTTGATCAATTTCTCCCTCATGAGTTAGATTAGAAAGCTTTTACTTTAGCAACTTTTTTTTTTGCTTTGCTTTCTTTCATTTTCTTTTTTTCTGCTTTTTCTTTTCTATCTTGCTTTTTTCTTTTTGCTATTTTTTCTTGCTTTTGTGCCTTATCCTACTTTTTCTTACTTTTATGCTTTGGCCTACTTTATTCTGATGCTTTCTCCTTTATTTATTCTTTTGCAAGATAATATGATTTCTCCTTTATTTCTTATTTTGCAAGGTTCCTTTGGTCAAAACTTATATCCTAATGTGCCATCATGGATCATTATCTCCATTATTTTATTAAAATAAAAACTTATTCATGAAAAATAATTAATCCAAGTGCATCTTCAATCATTAGGAAATAATAATTGCTACTACTAATTAATTAATGTTTTGTTTCAGAAATCAATCCCAAGAAATTAATGGAATTTCTTCTTAAAACCATAGGGAATAAATGGATAATAGGATGATCCATATGTCACCAAAATGGGGACATGGAAGTCCTCCCCTCCCAAAATTTGCTTGTCCTCAGGCAAGGGAAAATATGAATGATGAAACATTCAAGGAATATTTTCCACCAACTTCTTCAAGTTGCTACATACACCATTTGAACTTCATTTCCTTCATAAATGAATTTGGAAATATTTCATTTTTCATCCTTCACCATAAACTCATGAATGACCTTGCTTTAAAAATGATCCATGGATAATTATGTTGCAAGGTATGGATAGAACTTGGAACAAAATATGCAAAATGGCCGAACTCTTCTTGAAGCACTTAGGATCGGGATAATAATTCTTTTCATAATGATATGTGCTGTAAAAAAGGGCTACTACAATGATATTTCCTGAAAGAGAACTATCATGCACAAAAGGATTAGTGAAAATCATCAATTCAAGACTTGGACAATTGTACTTTACCCATTTATGCTCCTGAAGTGATAGAGAGTGTAGATGGAAAATATGATCCACTTCACATTGTTGATATGGGATGCAACCATTTTTAGGATTCAATCCTTCATCATTGATATATCTCCATATATCTCTAAGCACAATGATGGAGTGAAACCAAGTGTGGCTGACATTAAACAAGTTCCCATTACTTCCCTCATTCCTTTGAAATCTCCCAAAGTTTTCATCCCATGGGAAAAATATTATACTTCCTTGGGAAGCCATATATGTTATGAGTTGAAATTAATCTCTACATGGTGAATCATCCTTACCATGATCAATCATAGGACCAAATTTCCATATCACTATCCTTATTTCATGTTCAACAAATTCATATGCAATGTTTGCTCTACCAAAACTCAGGACATGTCATTCAAAGTTCTTCTTGCATGCACTGCTTTTCTCAATATGCCATGAGTGCAACCTAAATTTCTCTTCCATGTTGATTTGAAATATTCCATGTGGTTGCACCTCCAATATTGATGTTCATGTGCATGAGAGGTATCTAATGACTATAGAATATATCTTTGTTGTTTCTCACATGGTAAGACAATATCAGTAAAACCAAAATAATTATCATAGAAGTAAAAACAATTTTTACCTCGATGAATCTCTATCTTATCTATGTATCCATCCACCCAATCCATGGATGAATAGACACTTCGAATTTTTGATCTATCTGATATGTAATCAACCACCTTATTCAAAGCTAGAGTCTTCATTCCATACAGGCATCTTATGAGGTCTCTCTTCCAAGGAATGCATGTCAAACCATTCTCTACTGATGCAAGAAAGTTTAGTGCATCCTTGATCCTCCATTTTGTTGATATATTTATCTACCAAATACATGAATAAATAATCACATTTTATTGCTAATTCAAATGGAATGTCCTCATCTATATATCGCATAGCTAAGGAATCTTCAATGTCCTTTTGAAGCAAGACAGGTGTGTTTGTCACATCACATGGTATGTCTCTACAATCATCAATAGATACTGTGAGAGAATCTTGATCCTCATGTGGCACCAAGAGAAAGAATCATTTTATCCAATCTTCATTCCCAACTGATATGGCTGAAATACAATTGTGGGGTGAAGAAATATGAACCAATCCTTTGAAACTCTCATCCACCAAGCAAGTAGATGCATGTGCTCCTCCACTGGTTGGTTTCATAGGGGTATGATTCTCAACCTCCTTCATGAAGGTGTGACTTTCTATAAATGGAATCTCAAATGGTTGATCCTCCTCAAACATTTTCAAATCAACATATTCCTCATGTTCCAACATCACATGAGGTCCCTCCTTTGATCCAATAATGAAATCAACCATATGGGATGGGATGACAGAAGTGTAGGAGGTAATATGTCATCTCTGCAACTCTTGGTGAAGTTTCTCTATCTCCATCTTAGACTCAAAGAGGGAAATTTGAGTGATTCTCAAAGAATCTTGGGCAGTCATCAACTCATCATTAAGCTTGCAAATATCCTCATCATCCTTCAAGGATTCTCTATGCAACATATGAACAATATCATACAAGTGATCTCCATCCTAAAGCATGTATTAAAATTTACCTTGTATTATAGACATTTCTCTCTGGACATTCTCCATGGATTCAAGGAAATATGAATCTTCCAATGAAGCGTCTATCCAACATAGATTTGATACTGAAGAATGAGTGTCATGAAGAATGTGTAAGGATTTATTAATCTTATTTTCACCCAAATGTAACATCCCTACTAGGTATGAAGGCTCATGAGACTGAACCTACTCCTCATCATCTACATAATCAACCTCATGAAGATCAAGAAGTGAAGTGGAAGATGATCATGGGTATTTACTTCAGCTGCATGGTCTGTATGCTCAAAAGAATGTGTACTTGCAACAATCTTGTCAATATAAATCTCTATGTCACCAACATAGAGAGATAGACATCCATCAGTAGATGTATCCATTCCATCTTGGTACCCATCAATAGGTACATCAACCCTTAAGCACCCATTAATAGGAACCTCACCATGATACCCATAAATAGGTATCTCATCACAAAATCCATCAGTATATGCTCTACTATCCATGTATAGAATGTTTTTATCTTCTTTTACATGCCCTTCTCTTTTACTGCCAATATCTTGCAATGAATTTTGCTCCCCTTCATTAATGGTTGCTTATTTTTATTCATGGATACCACAAACAAGATGATTTCTACCCTCTTCATGCTCCTCTAAAGGTGGATCTTCAATTGTGGATGCACCCTTGTTTAAATCACTTTATTCATAAACATTTAATGTAGAATACTTTTATGATGAGACTTCATTTTGTTGAAAATATGTTCTACTCTTCTCTGATGTGAATTGCCAAAAGGATTCCTTTTTTTGAATATGATACAAATCTCAATTTCACATAACTATTGAAAATAAAATCATTCATATATCTCTTTTTTTAATGCTTTGTATCTTCGGAGGTACTCGTAAGGATCAATTTTTAGTGGCTTTCCTCCCAAGAATACCGTGCCACCAATAATATCAAACATCAGTGGTTAGGCCACTCTATAATCACTATAAAATTGTTTACTAAATTAACCATACTCATTTCGTGGTAGTCCTCCATCTATGTATATGGCCTCTTCTTCTTCTTCATATTGTTCACAGTCTTCTTCAATAAATGGGACTAGCTTCATGACTGCAAACTTGAAAGTAAAATATGAAACATCTTCTCAACTGAGAGTTTAATTTCCAAATAAGTAGATAAAATTGATATGATACCACTATAATATCCCAAAATCATATATCATGATATATTAACTCTAACACAAGGAACCAATAAAAAAGACTCAAAACTAGGTGCTAGGAATATACTAGGATTGACTATTTTTTCTCAAAATAGTGATGGTATCTTCTCAATTTCATAAAGGATAAGGGAATGGATATGGAAAATGGTAATTATAAGTCTACAAAATATATCATAGGTGCATCAGATCAGAATTCCTTCATAAGTTAACAAGGAAGTTGCACAATCTCAAGTTTCCTTTGCACAAAGCACTGAGACCTTTTATGTTTCGAGCATCAATCACTACAACAAAAACCTACGATTAGCGTCTCTTTTAGCTTCCTTTTTAGCGTCCATTATCACTTTTAGTGTATTTTTCATCTTTTTTTTGGACGAAGTGGACGCTTTTCCATGGGATGGCGCTTTTAATGGCATTATTTGCATCTCTTTTTAAAAGTTGGCGCTATTTTGGATGCTAATTAGCATCCCAATTAGTGTCCAAATTAGTGTCCTTATTAGTGTCCCAATTAGCATCCCAATAAACATCCCAATTAGCATCCCAATTAGCGTCCCCTTTTAAAAGTTGACTCTATTTTGGATGCTAATTAGCATCCCAATTAACATCCCAATTAGCATCCCAATTGGCATCCCTATTAGAATCCCAATTAGCGTTCCAATTAGCATCCCAATTAGCATCCCGTTCGAAAAGTTGGCACTATTTTGGATGCTAATTAGCATCCCAATTAACATCCCAATTAGTGCCCCAATTAGCATCCCAATTAGAATCCCAATTAGCGTCCCAATTAACATCCCAATTAGCATCCCAATTATCGTCCCTTTTTAAAAGTTGGTGCTATTTTGGACGATAATTAGCATCCCAATTAACGCCCCAATTAGCGTCCCAATTAGCATCAAAATTATCATCCCAATTATCATCCCAATTAGAATCCCAATTAGCATCCAAAAGAGAATCCCATATAACGCCAAGAATAGCCTCCAAACAACCGTCCTGAATAGCATAACACCATATATTAATCCAGGGTTAGCGACATAAATTGCGCCATGAATTTTGGCAGGACAAACATTCAACATAGTGTCAAGTATAGAGCCAGGAATTGCACCTAGGAAACATCCAACATAGCGCCAGGTATAGATCCAGATATAGTTCCTGAAATAATGTCAGAAATTTCGAAAGGAACCTCGCTAGGAATTGCACTAGGTTTAGAGGTAGGAATTGTGTTTGGAAAATGTCCAACATAACATCTGATATATCAATGTCAATGTCAATGATCAAGATTTATTTGATAGTATTTTTGGATCTTGATTTATCATAGTGGCACATAAATGATCGTAATCATGGTACTTTTGGATCTTGATTAATCCTAATGAGGGTTAAACTAGCTTAATGTCACCTAAATTGCTCTAATGGCATTTGAGTGTCCCCAACAACATTTGATAGACCCTAATGGCATATGATTGGCCCTAACAACATGACAATGATGCATTACGATAATTATGAAGGCCCGTATGGATATGATTTGATAAGTATAAGACTATATCATCCATTGTTTTGAGGTAGTATGGCTACTTGCTCGTTATTATTGCAATTATATTGATGATGACAATGATGATGACTACATCGATGATAATGATGTTGATTTATTATATGATGATGATGGCGATGTGGATGTGGATTTCAATGATAATTATGCATGTGGTATCACTTTTGGATCCTAATTGATTCTAATGGCATCTAAATGTCTGTAACGACATCTAAACAACCCTATTGTCATTGAAATGGTTGTAACGACATATAAATAACAATTACATGAAACGAATCCTATTATAATGTGCTCTATTTCATATCATTCCTAATATATATGGATCTCTTACCCATATCACGTAGGATCAAATTGCAAACCATATGTTTGAAATTTCAATGTGAATAGAATGTCAAAATATAATGCCATTTAAGAATGCTATCACTATATTACTCAGTCACAGGGCTATTTAAGGATGCAATGTAAACATTGTATGACATCAATTCCTCATAGAGTCTATTCTTATTACCTTGGTCACATCCCAGTCACATGGTATCACCTAGTGTCTAATAGGTGAATGCAAATCGATCAATGCAAATTGATGGAAGGGTTGCATGCCAACCTCACTTGGTCTGATTGCCATAAAGAGTCCCAGCAGCTTGTCAGTAGCAAGATGGGACTTCGCTTATTACATAGAAAAGAAGGTCATCAAAAGGATGGATCATATTTGTTGTGAATTTCATCATCATGGTTTTGAATTTCATCATCATGACACTATTGTGGATATCTTCTATGCGAGGACATGTCCAA
>LPNX010337336.1:140075-164917 GCA_001517045.1 Pseudotsuga menziesii | reverse complement strand
TTGGCATTTTTAACTTTAACATCCCCTTCATAGACTGTTTTCAGTTTGTCCCAAATTTCTTTTGCTGAGGAACAGTTCATTACTTTAACAAATTCTAAAGCTGCAAGGCCTCCTAGAATACCATACATAGCCTTTGAATTACTCTCATAGAGTCTTCTACTTATAGGATCTGTTGGAATAGTTGATCGAACATTATATGTATTTAAACAAGCTTGCCATACATCAACTCCTTGAGACTGTAGAAACAGTTTCATTCTTATACTCCAAAAGGAATAATTATGTCCATCAAATACAGGCAGTCCATGTTTGGTAAATTCTGATTTCTTGTCCATTGTTTAGGATCTAGATTCCAGTGGTTAAACTGATTTGAAGCAACCTGCTCTGATACCAATTGTTGGACGGATTAAAGTAACTGAGAGGGGGGGGGGGGTGAATCAGTTACATACCAAAGTGCATCTTTTAAAGGATGTTTCATATTTATTATGGACATATGTTTAAACCATTCAACATATAGCAACAAATTAAATAACAGTCAACATTCAATCACATCAATGAACACAAGACACAATGTTTTTATGAGGAAACAATAAAAACTCTTCTTCTTAAGAATGAAAGGTAAGCTCCAACTCCTCTTTACATTCTTTTATTTTTCCTGAGCTTCAACCCAGATGAGGCTACTACCTCTGGAAGCTCCAACTTCCAATTATACAAGCACCAACTTGTGTCTATTTTATGGCAACAACTAGAGGGATGCTACAACACCCCAGAGAACTCTGTTCTCCCTTGCTCCACCCTACCACCTAGAGAACTCTTTGAGTTACAGAATGAATCAAACCCTTGCAACCCCTCACTGTCTATGACTAGGCTTTATAAATCAGCATTTACAGATATTCATAACATATGTTATATTTTCTGTCTCTGTACATTTTTCTCTGTTTATCATCAAGACTAAGCACATACAAAACTCACCGAGACAGTCACTGTATCATTCATGTATTCTTTCTCATCTGGACCTGTTCATATTCTTCTACACCTATCTTCAGTTATTCTCCTTTGTTCTTCATACTCTGCAACTGTTAATCTCTATTCATCATCGTGTCCAGCTCTTCAATTCTTTTATGCAATGTGCTCAATCTCTCATATTCTAAATTACCTTCCTGAACAGCTCTCTCTACAATTTGGTCTGCTTGCTACAACATATATATATATATATATATATATATATATTTCAGTCGATTCCCATTCCCTCTGTTCATTACAGAAACGGTTATGGACTCTTAGGTCTCGAATGCTGATCTGTACCAAAACGATTCACATTCCAGGAATATCATATATTCTTAAAAGTCTCTAACTGAAAAAACTTTAAGTCCTTCAAACACCCAGTTTTTCTGACTCTCTGCATTCCACGAATAGTCATTATCTGCTATGGGGTTTTACCTTTTACAATTGATTTCCACTCTCACTTACTCCAAATCACTTCATTCTAGTCGCTACTCTGCAAGGCCATGCCACGCTACTTATTGCCAATGCCATGCCACGCTGGGGTTTTAAATTTTTAAAATCGGAGGTTTATTTGCTTATTCTTCCCTCATCGCGGAAAGATAATCGGCTTCAGTCTCGATATTCTTTTCCGATGCATTTTCCTTATTCAACTGATTGTTTGGTTTCGTGTCGAAACATTTTGTTCTTTCATTCTTTGCCGTTGCAGATCCTCAACGAGCTAACCATCCGCCATATATGTTTTGCTTGCCATGGAGCCCGTAGTCTTTCTGTCTTCCGCCGTTGCGGCTGTGAATAGGGCTATTATTCCGTAGTCTTTTATTCTTCTGCTCGTCGATATGTTTATTTTCCGCGGAGCCCGTAGTATTTCCATCTTCTGTCATTGCAGATGAGAAAGTCACTATCCTTCTGTCGTTTAGTCGTTTCTCCTCCAATGAAGAGTTTGCCCATTATCACCGCGGAGCCCGTAGTCTTTCCGGCTTCTGCTGTTGCAGATGAGAAAGACACTGTCCTTCTGTTGTTGCTGATGAGAAAGTCACTATCCTTCCGCCGTTTAGTCGTTTCTCCTCCGATGAAGATTTTTCCCATTGTCGCCGCGGAGCCTATAGTCTTTCCGGCTTCCGCTGTTGCGGATGAGAAAGACATTATCCTTCCGCATACTCTATTTCAGATTCTGTATAGTGTGATCAAACTATTCTTTTAAAGCTCTGTTTTATATGTGAATCGCTGTATAGATGTAACACTGTGTTTCAATGAGACTTCGTATGTTAAGCTCCATGGTATAGAATAACGCTGAGTTTCAATATAATGCTGTATCCATGTGTTTAGATGTGTAACATTTGACTGTGTATGCTATTGATGTATAACATGATAACTCTATGCTGATAACATATGTAACATTTGTAACATTTGATCGTTTTCATCCTTCTGTTCCATTTATTTGAATGTATAACACAATCCTTCTGTTGTAGTGAACTGTGTAATCATCCTTTTCAATATGCAGGTATTCTGTGCAACATTTAGAGCTATGACATTATTCTCATCCTGCTGTGGCTTTTCCTGTGAGTGAAACATTCAAAGTTTGGCATATGGCAACATTCAGACTGTGTAACAAAACTGGCTAACACCTCTTACAAAATCTTTAAACAATGTGCTAATTCTTCATAATAATTTTGAAGAGGGTTATACCAGCCATGAATTTATATAACCCTCATAGCTTTAATTCATTATACTTGATATGAATTTCAATGGGAATCTCTATTCTCACCGTTTTTTAAGTGACATCTACATTAATTTCATTCTGGAAGGTCGTGATACTTGTTCTATGGTGGTCTCCCGGTTCTCTCGCTTCCAATATGGCCGTCCCCACATTGAGAAGACAATCATAGAGGAAATGAAAACCATTTCAGGGAACTCGAGAAAGAAAGAGAATATTGAATTATTTGAAATTACCTTCACGGTGGAAGAGAATAAGTAGATACATTTACGCATGTTGCTTTGTCAGAGGCTCTAAGGACTTATTCTTTTGTGCCGGTGGGTCACAAAAAAATGGCTTGAAGAAGAGCACCAAGGTATTGTACATGATATTTCCATGGGATGAATGAATATAAGCATCTGAGGAAAGGACGCCAAGTATTTTATGCCTAAGACATGACTATCTAGATAATTGGTATTCATGACTGAGTCTGCTTACAAGTACATTGCTTTCAATGGAGGACCCATGATTTGTCTTGAGAAATATTTTGCATATTTTCATATGAAATGGGTTGCAACTTCTGTAATCTCTCAGTTCAGTGGTAGAGTCATTGATAGGCATCCCATGGTTCCTAACCTGGCATTGATCATGTATATGAAGCATGGCCTTGTGGTTACCTTGCATCGCACAGGACAAAAAAAAATCCAGTGGCTAAGGGAATAGTGGTAGCTGTAATATATATCATCGTTAAGAATTAGAGATATGGTTTGGGAGTTCCAGGTATGGTAAGTGGAATAGTGTCCCTCACATCCCCCAACTAGAATTCCACCGGCGTTCAAATTGAAGAACATTGGTGCACATGCGTTCGACAGAGCTTTGCTATGAACCTTTACCCTACCTTTGAGTTATCATAGTGTAAATGAAAAGAACTATATGCCTCCTATCAACCTTATAGTTCTTCGCTACTAGGATACCCTTCATTTAGAACAACTACATGAACTCATTATATAATAACCTTCACACTCTCAACCAAGAATATAACATGCCTAAGTTTACTTTGATTGAATGAAATAATGGTCAACCCTTGACCATTGATACCTTGCAAATCCTTTAACCTAATGCTGACCCTACACCTCATGTATCAAAGGTGCCCTTATGTTAAGTTGCACATAATCCAGGTGCGAGGGTTATGTTTCATTTTTCCACTTTGGGGTGTTTCGTAAATATGGTTCTATTTTTTTCTATAATTAGAATTTATGTTATTAGAATATTATATAAGTAATGATAAGGGGTGGCAAGTGCGGGTTTTCTTGGATCTTGATGGAAAGGAAGAAATGAAATTTGCATGAGTATAGGCGTAGTGACAAGTAAAACTCGTTATTGTGAAGAGTCTTCAAATACAACATATTATAATTTTTAGAAATTCGTTTCTTGTCATAAAGCATATAAAGGGGAAAAAACTTAAAGAAGGGAATACACAAGGTAAGAATTATGAGTGTATTAATTGGATCCTTCAAAGCCTCGATGACGTGAAACTTATGCACCTCACACATCTCAATAATTCAGTTGCAGATCAACTTGCCAATAATGCAATCAAGTTAGAAAAGGGAATTATAGTGTAAAATAGGGACCCCACAAAACAAAGATGGCTGCCTTATAAATTTCAATTTGGTTAGGTTTGATTCCATTTAGATTGCTAATGTTTGAAGTTAAAATGTTGTTTGGTGATAAATTGGGCATGTGTTCCATTTGGAATCTTCACCCACTCCATTGCACAACAAGTCTTGTCTCATTAATCCCAAGTGAGGGAGCCATTGCACTCACCCATGGCTTCCTCTTCTCATTTCTTCCATTTGTGCTCACTTCAAACCTTATAGCCCTTGGTTTGGATTTTTGTAATGTTAGTGGGATCTCTCTAAAAAGAAAATGTTTTCTTTGATTGACACGATGCCTCTCACAATGAAGGATCACAAGGGGGCCACTTCCATCTTGAAACGGAAGATAGATACCACACTTGCTTCTCAATTTTGGCCTTTTAAAAATGTTGCACTTGCTCTACTTACCATAAACTTTATGTTAATTCAATAATTTCACATAATGTTGTCCTTGTAAATTTCACAATGACGTTTCACAGAGGTCATATTATCATTTAATATGACAACCATATTTGTGTACAGCTCTTGAAATGTAAAAAAATTATTTTCTTAGTGGGTGAAAGCCAATTGTTCAATTTCTCTTTAAATCACATATTTATTACAAAATAGTATAAGATATATTCTTTCATTTCAAACAATATATATATATATATATATATATAGCTTCAAAGTAAACAAGATACATATGTAACTTACTCAATGTTTATATAACTACAAACACACTCAAATTCTAGGTGTTTAGGTTTCTAGCTTTTACAGTTTTTTTTACTATGTATGTTTTCACTCTTTCTTGATTAAATAAAAATATTACACAACCATTTTGGTTAAAAACAAAAATACATACAAATTTACACACTATCATTTGTATTCTATGTCATGAATCAACTTTGCTAAATTATAATTTTGACAAATAATTTCGTTCATTTTAGACAAGCGAAATTTCTGTTTCCTTTCATTTTAAACAAATCGAAGTTCATTTCGGTGTTTCATTTCCCCCACTTTGGGGTATGCTAGTTTTACAAATTGGAAACACCTTCCATGAGAAAGCCATCACCATTCACAGAAGTGAAGACCGAGGGAGAAACCCTGTCAAAACCCTATTTTCTGTAATAATGGCTGCGAGCATCAGGTTGATTACATTATTCGTATTATTCCTGTTCCCTATTTTTCACTTGGGTTTTCTCCAGAGAGTCCAACGGATCGGCACATTCACGTTCTTGTGGATGACATAGCTATCAATTCATCTCATTCAATTTTCTTCAAAACATTCATAGATGGTGGTTTTGATCTCGACTTCAAACTTGCGCATGATCCCAAGCTCGCACTGCAAAGATACGGCCAGTACTTGTACGACGGACTCAATCTCTTTTCCCCTCTGTTGATAGTAAGTTATGCTATTCTTCACCCATTAATCGCTCATTAATTCCCATTTAGGTTTTAGGTTATATATTCTCAGGGTTATATTTTAATTGCATGCATATGCAGATCTGGGGGGGCTCTTTGGATTTGTCTGCAATTTTGGACTTTGTTGATTCCGGCCATGATTTGATTCTTGCTGCTGACACGACCACCTTTGATCTCATCTGTGATATCACTGCTGACTTTTGGGTTGATTTTGATGAAGTGGCTCAATGATTTTGTCATTATAAACATTATTTAAGTTGGTTCGGATAATTCATAGTAGTGACCTTAGAAAAAAATATTGTTGATGTATGCAAATTGTATAGCTATTTGGGTTGCGATGTAGAGGTATATTGGTGGGGAGTTTAAGATAACTATCCCACTTCAATTCTTAGTGCATTCCAATAAGGTCTATTCTTGAGAACCCCAAAAGCGACCTGTACCAGGAGAGTTTTCATCCAACTTCGGCCAAAAATTGGGTTGTTTCTATCTTGTAAAATTAAAAGCCGACAAATGTATAAGTGAGTGTGGGTGACACTGTATAATGAAAGAAGAGTGTAATATGTTGCCTCTATCCACTGAAACATTAAATAAATTAAAACTATCTGCACCTAAACCATCATATGGTTGTTATATGCCTAAATGGATGAGCATGAAATCAGTTACAACCAAAACCAAAATAATTACAAGAAAATCCAAAATTGAAATCTAGACAATCATATGGTTGTTCTAGGCTTGAGTGAATATCCATGAAATCAAGTACAACCAAAATCAAACTAATTACAGGAAAATACAAATTTTCAAATATTGTTTACCTAAAAAACAAGAATACCTTACCTGCAGAGTGGCGTTGCACGGCTTGTTCTGCTTGATGTAAAACTCACCCAAATCATTTGTTTATCCTGAGTTTTTTTACATCTTTGTCCAAGGCTTGGAAACCCTCACTGAAGATCTCAATATGAATCAGAAGAAGAGTTCAATGAGTGGGAAAGTGAATAACATGAGATGAAGGAGTTAGCTCCATGATAAATGATTATTTTTAAGTATTTGTTGTACATCCTTGTAAATTATGGCCATATTTTGCTGCTGCTGCACAAATTCCAAATGAAGTTCTTCAATTGTCTTTAAGGACTTCTCATGGTTCACTTCCCTCCTTGACTGAGGTATTAACTAACTATATTTTTGTACAACATTCCCACTGGAAGAATGATTATCTTTAAGCCCTCCTGCAAGGAGAGTCGGCACTCCTGTAGGTTGTTGCATAGACATATAAGACTTGTCTCTATTGGCATGGAATGCTCCCATAGGTTGATGAGCTGGAAATTTTTCATTGCCTGGAAGAGAATCATTAGGTTTATTTTTCTAAACACTTCTAGGTTCAAAAGACCAATCTTGTGATAAATCCTTTTGTGATCCATATAAATGTGATGGCACATACCTACTCTACTCTCTTACGTATGTATATGCACTACCTTGAGAGCCACTTGCTTTATTAATTGGATATTCTCTTCCCAGGGAATTCCAATTATAAGTGCTTTGATCTTTACTAAGATGAAATCTCTGACCAAATGATTTTTCTTCCAATGATTTCTTTGCAGGAATGGCATTTTCATTATTCTCTAATCCATAATGAGGGAAGTCACAGAATTGCCTCTTCTTAGGTGACAATGCTTAAGCACCCAACTTGAATTCAGAATTGAAGGGCTTGTCATTGACATTATCCATATCATCATCAAACAGGCCATCCTCTATGAGTAATTCTTCCTCACGTGAGGCCGCAAATCGTTGCCTTTTGTTACTCATGGCATCATCTTTCTTTGTCTGATCCATAAAGAAAGAACCAACTCTATCACTATGCATGTGATTCAAATATTGTATATTATGCTTGTATTTAGACGAAAGTGAATGAAGATGACCCTCATTTCCTAAAAATATCTTATCAAGTGTTCCATCTTTCCCTTTAAGTAATACTTCCCTCGCCATGGTCCTTTCAAAAAACCCACCATCTCTTGGACCATGCATATATTTTCCTCCATCCATTCAGACTCTATTTCGTGCTCCCTACAGAAATTCTAAGTGCAGAGCTTAAGAATCCCTATGCTCGTCAGGTCTTTGATGCCCATTTCATTATCCCTATTCATGACATGATCACCATGTTCCATGTGTTGCATACCAATATCTGTAGCATCATTTCCTCTCTTAAAAGTTGTCTCCCCAATGCGTCCAAAAGGTACACTCACACCTTGAACCCTTTCTTATGTAGGTTTTAAATATATATATATATATATATTGGTGGAAGGATGTATAATGAGTGTGTGTCTTACTGTGTATAGATAGATCTACTTGTGTTGTGTGTCGTGTAAGTGAATTCGTTGTCCACAAGAGGAGATCTTCCCATCTGCATGGTTTTTGTTGAAAGAAAGAAGGGTATGCTGCAAAGGAGGTGCAATCTGGTGAATATTGGAGGATCTGCACTCTCTAATTAGAGTTGATTGCTGATGTTGGTGCTGAAATGGGAAATGGAGATCCATAAAAATTGATAAAATATTTTTGAAATGGAAAAGTGTTAGTTTCTCATCATTCTCTTATGCTATTTGATGTCGCCTCTGTGCATGATAAGAAAGGCTCTGTATCTGCATTGTGGTTGGGATGGATATGAAACATATTGTGGGAAATTTGTCTAAAGTTTTTGACAGATTTCAGCTGTGAGGGTTGAGTCGCTAGTTAAAATGTCCATGAGATCAGAATTGATATTATTCTAACCAACCTTTATAACTTCGGGACACTTTTTTCCACTACCATGGTTCCCTCATCCTACTCACCGCCACTATCCCCTACTACACTCTACCCATCCTCTGCACTATCATTAGGACTAAAGTATCTAGACTCCTTAATAATTTGGATATAAAATGAGATACTTACCCTATGTTTCCACTTCCCAACACTTCTTCTAGACGACCAACCACTGGGACTTCTTCCACAATCTGGGAGCCCATATTTGGCTAATTAGTAATTGTGAAAAATATTGTGCTGAATGTGACGGGAGGCTTTACCAATGCCGTGGATCTATTAGTAGTAGAAATGGGAGCATTTCAGCATGCTTAGTGTTTCCTTCCTTGACCTCTGCATAATATAATGCTCTTATGTACAACTCCTATTGCTCATTATTTTTGTCACACAATATACACACTAAGCTTTGAGACTCAAATAAATTTGAAACTAATTGAAGGGAATCATGGAATTTAGTGGGCTCTGAGCAGGCGTTGCAAGTCTCAAATTCTAGGGATAGCTTCTATCCATGCACCAAGTTTTCCATCTAATATATTTTTATTTGTAGTGGCAACTTCGACCATATTTATCTCTTACTATTTTTTAGAGTTGTTGATGCTCCATGAAATATGGTTTAGAAGGCTATCTACCAGATGAGCAAATGTACTAGCACGTGCTTGGGAAATGTTTGTTGAGTAGTGGATCTCCATATATATCTATAGAGACTTACCTCCATTAAGTGCCAGTAACCTATTTCCTTTAGCACTTTAATAGACTCTGTAGAAAAGCATGGGCACTTCCGACCATGTATCCTTCTTTAGTATAATGGAGCTAATACGAAGTTGCATATCTTAGAATACTCTCGTGCGTCTTGGGTGACCCATAGATCTTGAAAGTAATCATGCACTAGTGTGAAGTATGGCTTCCATGTATGTTCAAAATAGGATAAATATGATTATGCACATATGTAGTCCATTAGATATGATGCCATATAGAAGGGGGCACCACAATGCGTGGGTGATTTAGCCTCCTAGATACATTGTACAAGGTTATTTGATATGGGGTCTGCCCAACAATTGAACACTGTCCCATTATTCTGCACTTCATTAATGATTAGAATCAAACTTAATCATATGTGCTTGGTGCCCAGTCTCCCATACAAGTGATTTATTAGCATCGCCAAGTCTTTGAATTCTACTTGCATATTTTGGACCAAGTACACCTTACTTGAGGTAGTCTGGAATGGTTCAACCCTTAATGATGTCATGTAAATTATGCACCTTCTATATTATTGTAACCATTTGGGGTTCACTGACATTGTGCAAGGTGGTAAATTATAGATTGCCTGAAGAGTGGTGGCAATGAATCACCTAATTTTTTTCCTGCTCTATGACTTAAAGGTTCGGTTGTCTACATTAGTATTCTCAATCAGATATTTTATTATGTCTCTACATGGAAACAAATCCTCCTTGGCTACTACTTTGTGCAACTGTTAGATCTTGACATTTTAGTCTCTGTGGTTTTATCTTTGGTTTATCTGTCTACCAGTGCTAGTTTGTGGCAATACAATGTCATTGTACATGTTGTAGAGAGAATAAGAAGTTGGTTTATAGGAGGTTCATAGCAATAACATTATGTCCTTGAACAATTAATCTGAATCCAATCTTCACATGTATTCAATCATTCAAACACTTTAAACTTACCTATTAGATCATCCTTAAGTTCAGTACCCAAAATTGATCTCACAACCCTTTTTAGAAGGAAGGTGTAGACAAGTTGGTCTATATCTTGACACCTATATCAATTGTCGCAATTGGTCCATTTGAAAATGGTAAACGCTCTTCCAACTGATAAATGTCTAAAACTGACACTTCTCTTGCTACTTTAATCCCACTACTGTAAGCATTTATCGCGAACATACTTTTTCTACTAGAAGTCTGGAATTCAAGATTACCGTCTAGTTACTATTGGCATAGAAAAATGGGAAAAATGATAAATGTAGAGCACAATTGTTTATGGTATAATATAGTAAATGTTTAGTCCCGCAATTGATGGATATGGATAATGCAGTGCTCCTATTGCATTGATTTGTCTTACAAATGTTGTCTATGTGATATTTGTTAATACATCCTATTTTCAACAATAAACTTTTGTTATTCCTTATTAAGAAAAACCAAGTTAGAGGTATTGTCTGTTTCATAATTTCAAATTTAGTTATTTTTTGATTGGTGTTCACTTTTCAGTCTGGAGTAGCAAAGCATGAGTGTCTTTCTTGTCTTTGTGTGAGAAAAAAAACCTTAAATTATAAACTAAGTTATGATTTTTTAAAATTCAGATTATTTCATATGTTTATAATCCGCACACAATGCAAATATAGATAACATAGGAAAAGACAAAGGGATGGTTCTTGCAAGTGGTTTGAACATAAATTTTATGGAACTGTAACTTACATATTTTTTGTTATCAATTTATTCATCTACCTGTAACCCCTTGTATCCACAAAGTACTCTTGCATTCGACTTTTCAAGGTATGATGAACATATATGTGTGTGAGAAAGTCCTTGTAGGGGATTCTTAACTCAATGGAAATCCAAATACTCCAAACCAATAGCATGTTTCTTGCTAATTTTGCACAGACATATATCACATTCTAAAAGATGAAATCAAAATCCAACAAATCTCCCTTTAACTGTTCCATTGAGCATGAATTCATAAAATTTGATGCATGCAAAGCAGAGTATAAAATATCTTAAAAGATTTCTGATGCTTGTTTGCTTGTGTTCCAACTTCCAAGTAAAAAAACTACAGCAAATTGACATCTTTACAATATGCACCAAGTGGATATCACAAGTCTATGTTAACATAATAGGATGTCCAATTCCTTTTTATCTGGTCTAAAGATCACCCCTTTGCATTCAGTACACTTTGCAAGCATTTAATTTAATGGTCGATATGTTCATACCATGGAAGTATTTTTTATCAACAATTGTAATTGTCACAAGTGGTTGAGATGGTTTGATCTTATGACCATTATTTCACTCTCTTTGGAATGTTTGAATTTGTAATAGTAGTATTCTAGGTGTATAAGAAAATCTGGTATTCATAGAGTGTCAATGTAAATTGGGATGTCCACTTATTTTGGGAGTTACTGTCTGATATTATGCATTTTTTTCAGGAAACAAGTGGCACCACAGGATGGTAGACAGGAATATAATTGAAATCATAATTGCTGAAAGAGATCGAGGTGAATGTTCAGATGCAATAGTTGAGATAAAGGTTAACACGTTGGATTCACAGACTTACACTTTAAGAGTCGACAAGTGTGTAAGTATTTTTATTTCCTGGTCATCAATGCTTTTAATTTTATTTGGAGTTAAAAATGGATGAGGTCATAATAATTCTAAAGTTGTTAGGCTCCAAATGCTTATATTCTGTTACAACTTTTCTGATAGCATTCAGAAAAGAAAAGCGCAAAGTGGAGGGAACATTAGAATATTATAATTTTTTACTTATTTATTTATGTATCTTACTTCAAGGTGTTCGCTGCATGATATCATTACATTTTCTCTATTGCTGAAAAGACATTATCTTTTTATTTTTCAAATATTGTTCTTTCAAATCTGACTTGGCTTGTATAATGCATTTCTATAATTTCCTTAGTCATCATCAATTGACTTTCAAGGTTTAATACTTTTGAAATTATGTTGCACCTGTGATCTATCTATCCTGAATCCCAATGTAAAATTTTGATCCTTCTCATGGAGAGATTCAAGTTTTATATCAGATGTTCAACATGTGTGTTAGGGTTATTCTAAAAATAACAGATGTTTGTTCCCTAGGTTGGATTTCATTGTAAAACTAGTTAGCAATATTTTATATCTGGACACTAGAAGAAGAGAACTGAATGCCATTCTCTTTCAATTTCTTCTGTTTGGACCATAGTCACTAGACTCGGAATCATCAATAAATTGACATGGCAAAATAATCAAAGTTTTGAATTGGATCAAGAAATAATCAGCAAGTATAAAATAAATATATACAAATATTTTGAATTAAAAACACTTTTCATTGATATTTGAAATAGCCATGTCCATATATTACAAGATTTCAATAGATCTTCAAAATTTCATAATGAATAGGTATCATCTATAATATGATGATAATCTTGATTCTCATTCGTAAGGTGAGTCTAGAATCTAGATAAAAATTTGTCCGAGTTCCTACCCAGGTAGCTGTTGAAATATTGTAACTTCGAAGAATATTCTTTATGTATCTTTTGTGGTCCCCGATGGTCCAACCGGGAGAACCACTTGTATTAAATTGTACCCTGATGCTCCTAATTGGAAGAACTAATAAGAGTCATGAGGTAGTCCCCTCTAATTGTAAAGGTGGGTCATCAGCACCCGAGTGTGGTTACTTGAGCCTACATGTGTAACTCGAGCCTACATGAGTTAACTTAAGCCGACATGTTAATTGAGTAAACTTTAAGTAAACGGATGGATATAAATAGAGGTGTAGTGCTCCTCATTTGAGACACACACACTCACTTGGAATAACGCACTTATGGAGGAGAGAAGTTGCTGGAGAAGGAGGAGAATCAGGTTTTTGATCTCCTTGTTGGTTTTACCTTTTTCCCTTTTGGGGCATCTATATTGAGGAAGATTTTGGTGGGTTTTTCCCTTTAGGGTTTTCCCAGGATAAATTTGTGTTGTTCTTGTGATACTGTTTCTTTCAGTGATCCTATTTTATATGCTTTTATTATGAAAAATGAAATGATATACTGATGTCTTAGCTAAGCATATGAAAATTTAACATGGTATCAGAGCTAACATGAATAGGGCAGCTTTCACAAGTTACAGAAGCTAGGGATTCTTATTTTTTCGTTCTCTCTCCACAATCAATCAGCAAAAGAAGGCTAGGCTGATTCTCCTTTGAAGGGTGCATCGTCCTGTCGAAGCGGAATTCGATTCCGAGCATTTTCAATTTTCGATGTGGAAATTAGGGCTTTCTACAGAAGAGGAATTTTTGAGTCAGACCAGCATAGGATTGTTCTCCTCATCAAAACCGAAGTTTAGAGACCTGGATCAAGAATTTTGGTTGGGTGAATCTCCAGGAAAGTCAAACCCTAGTTTGACCTCGAGCTAGAAAAACCCTAAATACTAAAACTGCTACGTTTTTGCACATTCACTATATTCCAAGATTGGCGAAGGATCAGGAGCTGAAAATTGCAGGGGCCGAATATAAAATCCTGATGAACACTTTTTCCAAAGTTCATCTTCCGATTCGCTGTATTCCAGGATATATGTTCTCTCCAAGTTAGGGTTCCAGCCTCTTCCAGAATTCATCCCTAAACATGACACCTAGGGAGAATTTCAATATCTTGGGCTACATAGGTCCAAATGGAATTCTTGAAGATGTTCCAAAACGGGCATGGAATGTAATTTCGGTGGTCCAAATTTCAGACTCAGAAGATGAACCAGTGACACGTGGCATGCTGTACAACTTCGATGTTCTGAACAGTCCTGTAACAGGTCACCTTGGGAAAAGGATCATAAATCCAAAATGGTGAAACTAATTCTGATGAAACCTATGTTTGTGGATCAGAAACATGTGAAGTTACCTCAATACAAAAGTTCAGACATATAGGAGCATAAATTTCAGAGATATCATAGAAACAGTAATAGGCATTTCTGTAGAAGAAATTGGAAAATTAGGGCTTCCTGTTCCGAGAGCTTACCTCCACTGTTTTCAGAAATGGAGTACATTGGACAGCTCCATTTGAAGAGATCTATCTGTCTACCCAATCAGATCTGAAATATTCCAAGTTTTTTAAATTAGGGTTTCTGTGACAAGCCCTAGATCAGTCAGCTCCGGAACCAGGACGGACACCTCAAATCTGTAAGATCTAATCCTTTGCTATGTTCATTTGAGGTTCTCTTTTCAAAGTGATCTATGACATCATCTTGATGATAAGCTTGGTGAAGTTGACAACTTCCAAGCCTAGAAGTATATGATCTCTCTGAAGAAAATGGATTGGACACCTACATGAGCATAGAGGTTCCAGTTTCAGAGGGAGATGAGGCTAGAAGCCTTTCTCAAGAAGAACTTGGTCAAATCCTAGAAGATCATTGATGATTCAGTTACGAATAAACTTGTACTACAAGTGTATTCCCTAAAGACATCGATGAGGGTTGATTTCTTAACCAAGCTATTTGAAGGGAAGAACATAGATCAGAATATGACCTTAAGAAACCAGCTGAAGAATGTGAAGATCCAGAATGCAGAGACCATGCAGTCATGAGGATATCTCAAATCAAATAACAACTTCAAGTGGGGATATAAGAAGTGAAGAATGCAGAAGTGGTGATGGCCACCTTGAATGGCCTCCCAGGATCATATAATTCATTCATTTAAGAAATGTGTCCAGAAGGAAGTGATTACTTTCAGCAGACTTTGGGAAGAAGAAGAAGCTCGTCTCTGAAGATCAAGCTCTCATCTTCCAAAGAAGATTCCTCAATCAATGAGAAATATGAAGATCTCAACTCTTGAAGAAATTCTTATCCACCTCAGCATTTGGATAAGAAACGATGCTGAAGAAGACGATGAAGCTGAAGACTCAAGAAGGAATATACCCATGAAACAAATAAAGATAAGTATTCAATTGTCATTTCATGATATTGTTTTGTTATACATTTGATTATATTCAGTGATGTGTTATGCATGATAGATTGTTTTCATTAATCACTGTATACTACTAATATGCATGTGATGGGTAAGTAGCTCATGGTGCTATACAACTCTCCATTGTTTCTTATCAAACCTTTTTGCTGACATATTGGATTAGTGCACAATATCAATAATGTCATGGTGGAAATGGAAGGCATCTAGAAATTTTATGTGAGATATGGATGAATATTGTATTGACTAAACAATTGCATGATGCATAAGCATTTGTCGTTATGCATATTTTTTATGAAATAGTTCTAACCATGCAACTGGTGCATTTGAATTGCAGGAAAGGTCATGAACAACCTCCTACAAGAAAAGAAGGATGAGACTTGTTCCGAAGAACACGTGATGACAATTCAAGATCCACTCCAATAAACATCAATCTAAGGCTCCCAGGGTCAAAGACACCATGACAGAAGAAAGAGCTTCAGAGAGTGGTAGATCCACCTTGAAGGATGAATACCACCATGGGTACAAGAGATAACTCAAGATGAAGGAAAGAATGCAATGAAATAATCTATGATCAAAGAATAACAATTGATCATGGGGAATGATGTATACGATATGATGGAACAAGTGTAGAAAGCAAGGTTCATGATTCTCCCCAGAAAGAATAGACTATGACATGACATACTCTATTTACCAGTATATATCAAGCATATAACCATCTGTACAGAATGAAGAGTGAAGATGATACTCCACTTCAGGGGGAGTGACTACAGAAAATTATATCTGAGTTCGACATGGTACGACATGATGGATAGCTTTGTGATGGATTGAGACTTTACCAAGAGTAAAGTGGGTTCCAACCTTCAAGGTTGATTGCAGAAGACTAGGATATGTTGATGACCTGAGAAGACAAACTCATAGAAGATGTTGTGATACTAGAATGATGTTTGGGATATAGTACTCAAACCGGAGAGCAAGAATGTGGTATCTTCCAAATGGATTTCCAAGATAAGATATGTTGCTGATAGAAGTAAGGTAAGAGTTGTGGCTAGAGGTCTCTATCAGAAAGAGGGAATTAATTCTGAAGAGACACTTACTCCAGGAAGCAAGGTACAATTCCTTCAAAACTATCATGGTAGTTTCTTCCATGATGAAGTAAAGACAAGCCTTCCTTAATGGTATGATTGAGGAAGAGTTTTACATCGAATAGTCACGAGGATTTGAAGTTGAAGACAGAAGGAATCAAGTATGCAAGTTGAAGAAGGCCCTCTATGGCCTGAATCAAGCTCCCAGAGCTTGATATGAAAGAATAGATAGTTTCTTGATGAGCATGGGCTTTGCCAAGAATAAATTCGATCATAAACTTTCCTACAAGGTTGGAAAATTTGTACCTATCATTCTATTACTATATGTGGATGACTTATTCTTGACAGGGAATGAGAAATAGATCATGGAAAGCAAGAAGAAACTAACAGAAGAATTTGAGATGAAAAACCTTGGGTTAATGCATTATTTCCTAGGTTTGGAAGTATGGCAAAGTTCAGAAGGAATCTTTCTCAACTAGGGAAAGTATGTGGTAGAGATGCAAAGTCATGGCCACACCCATGGACTCCAACCTGAAGCTGTTAGCTGATGACTCATTAGAGTTAGTGGTTGTGACTCACTACAAATAGATTATTGGGTCATTGATGTACTTAAGAAATACCAAGACCAAACATTTGTTTTGCTGTGAACACCTTAAGTCAATAACTTGTTCAACCAAGACCGGTTCACCTAGTAGCTGCAAAACATGTGATGAGATATCTGAAAGGGACTATAGGCTTTGGTCTATACTACGATGGTAGCCAAGAGTATAGATTGTATGGCTACACAGATGCAGATTGGGATGGAAGTATCTCAGAAAGGAAAATCACATCAGGTATATGCTTTTGTTTGAGGTCTACTATGAGTTCATGGTTTAGCAGGAAACAGTCCAGTGTTTCTCTTAGCACGGTTGAAGCAGAATACATAGCAGATTGCTCTACTAAGTTGTGAAGCCATATGGATTTAGAAGCTGATATCAGGTCTCTTTGACCTGAATATGGACACAACAATGATTCTATGTGATAACCGCAATTGTGATGACAAAGAACCCTGTGTTCCACGTAACACGTAGAAATCCGGTATTTCTACATACAAGATAAGATGAAGATAATGATACTATAGATGCAGATGATGGTGATTTAGTATTTCTATACTGAATGTAGAGATGATGATGTTTCAGTATTCCCATATTAAAGATATAGATGATGATGGTTTTTAGTATTCCCATACTAAAGATATAGATGATATTTCAGTATTTACATATTGTAGATATAGATGATGGTGATTCCGTATTTCTATACTAAATATAGAGATGATGATGATCTATAGTATACTGAAGATATAGATGATGATGCTTTTAGTATTCACATACTAGAGATATAGATTGTGATAGATCAGTATTCAGATATTGAAAATGTGGATGATGATGGTTTGGATGATGATGTACTAATGAAGGCTCTACATCGAGTAGAGTTTGAACACTTTCGAGACAAGCTTGGTGTTGTTCAGAAAGACCTTCCTCGAAAATGGGAGTAGTGATGTTGCAGTGGGATTGTATCATCCCTGGGCATTTTCCCTAAAGTGATCTGGAGACCTCGGTCTTCGAGAATGAAGAGGGATTGTATCATCCCGGGACATCTGTCCATAATAGATCCGGTGACCTCGGTCATTGAGAACGTGATGGGATTGTATCATCCTTGGGCACCTTCCCTAAAGTGATCCGGAGACCTCGGTCTTCGAGAATGAAGAGGGATTGTATCATCCTGGGAAATCTGTCCATAATAGATCCGGTGGCTTCAGTCCTCAAGAATGTGGTAGGATTGCATCATCCTTGGACATATTCCTAAAGTGATAGGGAGTGATTATCCCGTAATTGTATCCGGTGACTTCGGTCGTTGAGAATGTGGTAGGATTGCATCATCCTTGGACTCAAGTCCTAAGGTGATAGGGAGTGATTATCCCGTAATTGTATCTGGTGACTTCGGTCGTCGAGAATGTGGTAGGATTGCATCATCCTTGGACTCAAGTCCTAAAGTGATAGGGAGTGATTATCCCGTAATTGTATCCGGTGACTTCGGTCGTCGAGAATGTGGTAGGATTGCATCGTCCTTGGACTTAGTCCTAAAGTGATAGGGACTGATTCTCCCGTAATCAATCCAGTAACTTCGGTTGTCGAGAATGTGGTGGGATTGTATCATCCCTGGACTTTAAGTCCAAAAGTGATCTAAAGAATTTTTGTCTTTGAGTTGTGGATTGCAGGTTATTGCTGATGATGATGATGCCGTACTGATTGAAAGATCAGAGTATGATGATGATGACATACTAATCTAAAAGATCAGAGTATGATGATGACGCACTATGATTATGATGTTTCTGATCGAAAGATTAGAGTATGATGATGATGTTTCTGATCGAAAGATCAGAGTATGATGATGATGTTTCTGATCGAAAGATCAGAGTATGATGATGATTTTTCTGATTGAAAGATCAGAATGTGATGATGATTATGATCGATAGATCAGAATATGATGATGATGATGTTGCTGCTGATCGAAAGGTCAAGGTGTTGAATATGTTGTTGTTGATCGAAAAGTCAAAATGCTGAATATGTTGCTGATCAAAAGGACAAAATGTTGAAGATGTTGTTGCTGATCGAAAAATCAAAGGGCTTAAGATGTTGCTGATCGAAAGTTCAAAATGCTGAAGATGTTGTTGCTGATCGAATAGTCAAAGTGCTGAAGATGTTGTTGATCGAAAGGTCCAAGTGCTGAAGATGTCGTTGCTAATTGAAAGATCAAAATGCTGAAGATGTTGTTGCTGATCGAACCAGTCAAAGTGCTGAAGATGTTGCTGATCGAAAGGTCCAAGTGCTGAATATGTTGCTGCAAATTGAAAGATCAAAATGCTGAAGATGTTGTTGATGATGAAGACTGAAGATTGAAGATGAATACTACATGATGTTGAAAAGCTTCCAATGATTTATAGATGTGTTACCTTGCTGATGTTGATGATGTCCACTATCTCTACTCTTGTTGTTGTTGATGTAGAATACCCTTCTCATTAAGGGGGGGTGTTGAAATATTGTAACTTCGAAGAATATTCTTTATGTATCTTTTGTGGTCCCCGATGGTCCAATTGGGAGAACCACTTGTATTACATTGTACCGCGATGCTCCTAATTGGAAGAACTAATAAGAGTCATGAGGTAGTCCCCTCTAATTGTAAAGGTGGGTCATCAGCACCCTAGTGTGGTTACTTGAGCCACATGTGTAACTCGAGCCTACATGAGTTAACTTAAGCTGACATGTTAATTGAGTAAACTTTAAGTAAACGGATGGATATAAATAGAGGTGTAGTGCTCCTCATTTGAGACACACTCACTCACTTGGAATAGCGCACTTATGGAGGAGAGAAGTTGCTGCAGAAGGAGGAGAATCAGGTTTTTGATCTCCTTGTTGGTTTTACCTTTTTCCCTTTTGGGGCATCTATATTGAGGAAGCTTTTGCTGGGTTTTTCCCTTTAGGGTTTTCCCAGGATAAATCTGTGTTGTTCTTGTGATACTGTTTCTTTCAGTGATCCTATTTTATATGCTTTTATTATGAAAAATGAAATGATATACTGATGTCTTAGCTAAGCATATGAAAATTTAACAGTAGCCTCTTTTTGGATGATTTGGTCACTATCCCTTCACACTAGAAAGTAGAAAACACCTCCATCAAGCAAAAGAATGAGAACCAATAGTGAAAATTGGGTTTAAAACCTTTTCCTAGGTGCAGACTTACATAAATTGCTAGTCAAGGGTTAAGTCATGTGTTTGACTTGTGATGACTGAGCCAACTTGGTCAACCCAAGTCAAACTTATAAAGTTTTGAAATGGATCTTTTGACTGCAGAGTCCAATTTAAATCAGAAAATCGCAATTTGACTCACGATTCCTGTAACTTCAGTCTGGACTCTTTGATGCTACATTGCAGGGAAGCCCTGGCCTCTCACACTTTGTTCTCGAAGCATGCTCCGAGAGGGAGTGTTTAGGAAGTGCCCTTAGGAGTATTCTCTCATGGTCTTTGAGGTGCTTCCAGGGTGCTCCCTAAATGATAACATAACATTCTTAATGTATAAGGGTAGAAAGAGAAAATCCTTAAATTTTTTATATTATTATTAATTGTTTCAGGATGTTTGATATGGGTTCCAACCTCATCAGACCTCATTTGAAGAAAATAGCATCCCATCCAAAATTTTAAATTCAACAAAAATAACAGTTTTTAGCACTCCAACAAACAAAATTGCACCGAACCAAAGAGAAGTCCACTAAACCATCAAAAGACACTAAATGCCACTATGCCTTTTTGCTAGTACATGTCATCTTACTTAAGGAGAATTGACCTCCACAAATATAGGAACTGAGGAATATCTATATTTTCCTTTTAAGGACTTGTTTCTAACATCATGCACTCAAAACGATGGTTAAGAAAGAGCCAAAGTTATATTATTTCTTGTAGAACAACTGAAATATTGTAATTGCGGTCTTGGAAAGGATAATAGCATGTTTTCCCTGCCTTCTCATGTTTTGGATCTAATTTTACATGAATACAATACATCTTGTGAAATTGCTGTTGACAATGGTCTTGTTAGTGTTTTGTTGTATATCTTGTCTAGTTTTTACTTGGATCCATCAAAAAGTGACAGCCTTCCAAATTTTAAGTATGTGATCCCCATGCTACTAGTTGTTGATAATTTTTTATAGTTGAAGCAAAAATTTGATTCTAATATTATGATATTTAAACAATCCAAGAAAAAATATGGTGATGTTGAGAATACTAAGAATTTGGAGTCTAATCATCTAAATTGTACAACGCACATGTTGGTTTTTCCTAAAGGGTACATAACTACTGAAGAGTAGAAAAAAACTATTAACATAGTATGCAACTTCATTTAGATGAATCTTACCTCAACTGTTGTACAAGCTCTTCTCCAACTATGTGCAAGGCTAAAAAGGATGTGTGCCATAGCTTTGTGTTTCCTTGAAATAGGTGGATTAGTTTCTTTGCTCATATTTCCTACTAGTTGCTTATTTTCAGTGTTTAACAGTGTTACATCAACTACTGTTTGTCATATTCTTGAGGATCCTCATACGCTTCAGGAAGATATGGAGTCAAAAATTTGACAAGATATTGTAGCTTCTTTAAATCAAAATATAAGTGGAAGGTTGAGTCATCATACTTTTATCTCAAAATTAGCTCTTGTTATCTCAAACTTAGCTTGGTTGAGGTGAAGGTGATTTTCTTTTTGATCCATTTCATATGATGCCTATTGCAAAAGTTTTTTGGGGAAAATCAACGATAGGGAAGTACTACCTCTATCTATAATCTTATAGGAAGGACTGGTGATTGTGGAATGACATTTCAACATCCAATTATCATTAGAACATCTACCCCATTTAGATCAGTTTTTCGTTGAGCAATATGTAATTTTTAAAATTTCTGGTTGTTGAACATCTGCTAGATTACAAATTATTTTTCTTGGATTCGAACTTTAGAATTCATAGTTTAAGGACATATATAACGGAATGTGTCTATGATTTCAGATAATGATAGGGTTGTAGTAGAGAGTACTATTGAAATTACTTCAAATCCATCCCATTTGGATTATATTTACTAAACACTTTGAAGTGGGTGGCCAATAAATCATTTGAGTAGCTGGGTTGATGATAGTCAGCGACTTAGAGGACTGAGTGGCACTACAATAGAATTAGGAATTGAGGATAATTTTGTTTCTTAGCTATAGAGGGCTCAACTAGTTGATGAACTCGATCAGATTAGGCCCATGATACCACCATATCACAGGAAAAAGGTGATTTTACTTCCTCACAAGCTACAGATGTTGGTACTATAATGATAGAAACTTTACAATCATAGGAAATGATATACAGAGAACCAAGGAATGTAATCAATCCCATGTTGAATATAATACAATCTTTCATCCTTTGTCAACCATTAGATACTCAAAGTAGTGTATTGATACTTTTTACCATTATAGAGGACTCTGTAAGTTAGGTTCCCAAATTCATAAAAGGTTCCAGCTCAATGGAAGAGCACCTGCCTTACAAGCAGGAGGTTGGTGGTTTGATTCCTCCATGACCTAAAGCTATTATAATATTGGTTAAAAACTATAAAATTAGTAATAAAAAAAAAGAGATAGGTGACCAAACAAAATGACCAAAAATCGTATATAAAATTTACTAAAAATGACTAAATTAGTGACCAAAACATGAGAGATGCGAAACTAGGCATTAAAAAGGATGCAACACATGGCGCTAATGATGAAGCCAAACATGACGTTGATATAGTAGAAAAATAAGACATTACTTTGGATGGAAAACATGGTGCTACATAGGAAGCAAAATATGGTGCAATAATAGAAGAAATATTTGGCGTCATTTTGGTAGAAAAACATGATGCAAAAAAGGAAGAAAAAATTGGTGCAAATTTGGAAGCGAAAATTGGCACATATTTGGAAGTAAAACATGGTGCAAAATGGGATGCTAAAGTGGTAGCAAAGATGGATGCAATATTGGATGCTAACATGGTGCTATTAAGGATGCAAATATGGTGCTAACAGGGGTGTCATTTAAGAAGCAAAATCAGACACTCACTAGGAAGCAAAATATGACGTTATTTAGGAAGCAAACCTTGGCGTTGTTTCGGAAGAAAAGTTGGACGCTGTTCTGGAAGCAAACCTCGACGTTGTTTAGGAAGAAAAGTTGGACGATATTCTGGAAGCAAAAAAAGAGACGGTATTTTGGACGCCATAAAGGATGCTATTTAGGAAGCAAAAAAAGACATTTTTTGAGACTCTTTAAGTTTTGTCCATGACGCATCCCATTTAGCGTCTAGTTTGACCACTCAGTGTAAAAAAAGGTTACACTAAAAAGGGACGCTAAATGGGACGCTAATTCCAGGATTTGTTGTAGTGAATGAGGCTGAAGTATACTCCAAGGATCATAGGCACCCCATAATATTAAAAATATAACCTTTATATGGAATAGTTCAAATCCAGAGGCCTAGAGGATTTTTTAGCACAATTGAAGCGTCAAATTTAATTAGTATTACTCTAGGGCAACTCAGCTAGTCTTAATTTAGGGCTTCTTGAGTGACATCTAAGGATTTAGAAATTGCATATTAATACATATCATATTTTAATTAAGTTATTAAATAAATATATAAACATAAATCATTCGAATTCATTGAGTATAAGTTTAATTTTTGAAATATCATTGAAAACTAGACAATTTCTATGTGATTCTAGAGAGGGTATTGGAGATAGTTTTGGAGATGCAAACTTCTTTATTGAAATCCTTTTAAGACTGATAAAAATGGTTCAGAATCATAAATAAACTTCATATTGGATTCCATAAGGATTTTCCATTACATCATGTCTTGACTTCTTCATAGAATGATAGAAAATAGAAGAAAAGAGGAGGGGATTTGGAAGATTCGAACTTGCTTGGATATTCTTCAAAACCTGAAATACATCCCAATGACAATGGCTAAATTTCATCATCCTCTCAATTGCAGGGGCACATCTCCAAGCTTGGACTAGGGGCACATCTCCCAAGTCAGAGAAGCAAAATTTTTCTCAATGCAAATACAAACTGTCAAAACATGTGAAAGTGATGCACTAGCATTATTTTATAGAAAATATTGCTTCTTTTCCAAGCTTCATTGACCAATTTTCTCCTCATGAATTATATTAGAAATATTTTTATTTAGGATCTTTTCTTTTTTCTTTTCTATCCTTGTTTTTTCTTTTTCCTATTTTTCCATTCTTTTCCGCCTTATCCTGTTTTTTCCTACTTTTCTTCCTTATTATACTTTTTCTTGCTTTTCTACTTTATCTTGATTTTTGATTTATTTTGGTTTCTGCTTTAATATAGCTTTCACTGCTTTGTCTTATTCCTTCTTTTTTCCTTCTTTCCAACTTTAATGTGCTTTCTCATTTCTTTCTTCTTTTGCAACATAAGAAGCTTTCTCCTTTATTTCTTCTTTTGCAAGGTTCCTTTGGTCAAACCTTATCTCCTAAAGTGCCATCATGGCCCATTATCTCCATTATTTTATTAAAATAAAAATTTATTCAAAGTGCATCTTTAATCATTAGGAAATGATAATTGCTACTACTAATTAATTAACGTTTTGTTTCAGAAATTAATCCCATGCAATAAGAATCTTCTCTTAAAAAATATAGGGAATACATGGCTAATAAGATGATCCATATTTCACCAATATGGGGACATGACATTCCTTCCTATGAAACTTTCAACCACCTCATAGTCTCTGGTGAATACATGAGTCCCTCACCTCTCCAATGTACTGCCTCTGCACAACAAGTTATATATTATATTAATAAACTCAAAATTACATCTATTATGCCATACAAACATTACATATCAGCACTTAAATCATACACATGATAAATTCAGGGGCCTCAACTAGGGGTATTGCAAATATCCTTGAGTTCTAAGACCCAAACATGATGGAATTCGTCATACAAGGTGGAAAGATCAATC
>LPNX010337336.1:128571-132413 GCA_001517045.1 Pseudotsuga menziesii | reverse complement strand
ATGCAATGGTTGTATGGACAATACATGATGCCCCTGGGTTAACTTCATTTTGTGGTTTGTATTTTTAAGTTCCACTTTAATTGCATTTAATTATATGGAGAAGTTAGAATAGTTTATATATGATTATAATTAACATAGATATTCCATATCTAAATATTGTAGGCCTTCAGACAAAGGGTAAATTTGCATTTCCAGTTTGTGGTCCTAAGATAACATCTCGTCGCTCAAAAAGCTTAAGAAAGGAGGTGTTTGATGAGTATAGGAATTTCCTCTCTAATAATCACAGGTATAGAACAACCGATTTTTTTTTTCAATGGGAAGTAGGAGACTGCATTAAAACCATGGAGAATGACACCTCACATTTGGAATATGCAATACAATAGAAATCGTCATCAAGGTGCGTATGGATCATCGTATATGAATTGTTATGTATTTTAATTTTTATTGTGAGTTGTTTACTGTAGTGGCCATATTCGATTTATGATGTAATTGATTTATAAAATAATATTCATGATTTCCATCGTGATCATTAAGGAATTAATGGGATTCCACGAGGAATGAAAAGTTATCATATTCAATTTAGCAGGTTTCCCTACTATGAGCATCTACAAATTTCTCATTTATTTGATACAATGCACATTGGAAAGAATGTTACTGAAACATTATGGTGACTACTGGAGCTAATGAGGGAGAAAGATAAATTTGTGAAATCTTGAAAAGAAATTCAAGAAAGAAACCATGCAATGAAAGATGTCATCCAATTTCATAGCAACGGAGACCAAGTTAATATAAACTCAATTCCATGGATGTTTACAGAACAACAAAGTAATGTTGTCAAAGAAGTAATGCAGAAAATTAAATTTCCCACTAGATTTTGTGTGAAGTTGAATAATATCATAACAAAAAAAAGTTGATTTTGCGGGGGTCAAAACACATGATTGGCACATCTTCATCAAGGTAATTATTTTTTTATGTCCATATAATTTTTTCTTCATTTTATTGCATATATTTTTGTTTTCTTGTTTGTATACTATTTGTTTAATAAATGGAGTGGTTTGTATATTAATACAGTATGTTGTACCTCTCTCTCTCCCGAAAAAATTCAACAACAATGTCAAACAAGTTATATATAATCTTGGTAAATACATGAGGTAACTAGCGATTAATTTCATGTGCTTAGTGTTTCTTTAATTCTTCGTATAATTTATATTTGTTTTTTTGTGCACTGTTTCATCATATGTAATTTAATGTTTTTTTTTTGTTAAATATCGTTATTGGTTTGTGTCACTTGTATATGGTTGACATATAAAGAAATACATAAAGAATATATAAAGTATTGGAGGAGAGAAATTTCTTGTCTCATGTGTGAAATGTAGAAGAATCTACCTTCGGCATTTTTTAATGCACAGGAACACTACCTCATACACCAAGTTGAGGAGATTGAGTTGTGTGGACCTGTGCACTCAAGGTCCATGTGGATGGTTGAGAGGCACTTGAAATTTATGAAGCGTTTGGTAAGACAACGAGCACATGTTAAGGGTTCTATGATGGAAGGATATACGGTATACCAAAACATGTTGTATGTTAGTGAATATCTTCCTATTTTAGCGTCAAAGCTCAATTTACGTCGCATTTGTGATCTGGACTCCAATAACAAATTTGAAGGGGAGAAACTGAAGGGGAAAGGTAGATTGAGGAAGCTGAAAGGTAATTATTATCTAGTGGATGTTTATTATATCGTTCATATTCTAATTGTATTTTCTAGTTATTGCATCAATTAAGAGCATATACTTTGTTCAGGAGATTTACACCTGTCTTTTATTTTAATGGTTATTGTCATCAAACAGTTGGTCGAGAATGGGATGTAATTCATTTGTACATCGCAAACAATATTGAATTGATGAAGGTATGGATTGAACGATGTGAACAATCAGTTCATGGAATATCATGGGAAGGTGTGGCTTCATTGGTAAAAGCAGTAGAACGTAATGGAGATAGAAATTTAACAGAAAGGGAAATCGATATGGAATATGGTTTAAAAGATAAAATGGCAAGCATATTAATAAATCCCTCTAAATCTTTTATTTTGCAAATTACATTTTGACGTACATGTTGTTCTTTCCCATGTATTGCTGCATAACTACTGAATGGTTGTGTAATATTTTTTTGTATTGCTTATTGCAGGTAAAACACCATAAGGATATGGTCTACAATGGTGGTAGATATTGGATAAAAAATTTGGATGAAACAAAGAAAACATCATATTCTGGGATATCTGTTGTCTTTGAGGTGACCAATGTTTCATATAGAAATGGAAGACATCCAGAAGTCTCAGAAAATCGATACTATGGGTATTTGGAAGATATTATACAGTGTGAATTTAAATCCTTTAAGGTAGTTCTATTCGTTGTCAAATAGTATAGGTTACGATTGAATCAACGTGATCTCAATAGAACTATTATTGAACATGATAATGGATTTACCATGGTAAATACAAGGTTCTTTGAGATAGGAACAGAGCCCTATGTTCTTCCAAGCCAATGTGAACATGTATTTTACTCAGAGGTTCCAGGTAGAGTGGGTTGGTCATTTTTTGTGAGACACGATCCAATGGGAAGGCCAGTAAAGTATAACCTAAACGATGCTAATGAAGAGGGCTCTCTAGAAGAAGCAAACGATTAGGAAGAGCATGATCAACATGAGTTAGGTGATGATGATGATCTAGTAGAAGATATCCAAGAAATAGTTGAATCAGATGATGTAGCAAATAATGACGATGAAGATTATACTGATCATTAAATGATGAGCGTAACTGATGATGATGACAATGATGATATGGAAAACCCTTACAATGTTGACTCTGGATCTGATGATACAAATGATGACTTGGATGAAGAAGATGATGAAATATATTAAAAGATAATATTTAATTAGACATATTCTTTTATCTTATTTTTTTTAAAAAGAGTTATTGACATCATCACCATCATCATCATGTTGATCATCATCGTCATCGTCATCATCTTCATCATCATCATCATCACCATCATCATCATCGTCGTCGTCATCATCACACGTCATCATCTTCATCATCATCACACATCATCATCATCATAATAATCATCATCATCGTCATCTTCATGATGATGATAATCATCATCAACATAATCATCACCATCATCATCATCTTCATCATCATTGTCATCATCATCATCGTTATTCTCATGATCATGATCATGATCATCATCATTGGTATCGTCGTCATCAACATCATAATCATCATCATCATCATATTTGTCATTCTTTTCATCGTCATCATCATCATTGTCTTCATCATCATCATCGTCATCATCACACATCATCATCTTCAACATCATCGTCATCATCATCACACATCATCATCATCATGAACATCATCATCATCATCATCATCGTTGTCATCTTCATCATTGTTGTCTTCATCATCATTACCACCATCATCATCGTGGTCATCATCATCTCATCATCATCATCATCATCATCATCTTATCATCATCATCACCATCATCATCTTCATCATCATCATCATCATCATCATCATCATCATCTTATTATCGTCATCATCACCATCATCATCATCATCATCATCATCATCATAGACTTATTCTTTTATCTTATTTTTTTTAAAGAGTTATAACTAACATAATCATCATCATATATAATCATCATCATCACCATAATCATCATCATCATCATCATCATAATCATCATCATCATCATCATCATAATCATCATCATAAAATCACCATCACCATCATCATCATCATCATCACACATCATCATCATCATCATCATCATCATCA
>LPNX010337336.1:48571-123571 GCA_001517045.1 Pseudotsuga menziesii | reverse complement strand
GATGTTGTTATAGTTGATAGCTAGTATAATATGGTTAAATAGTAGAAGGGTGTTGCAGTTGCTTGAATTGTAAGGCTTTTGGGATAATAGTGGATAGTCATTCTTGTAATATGATCTGTACTAGACTTGTTATATTTATGTTCTGAGGATGTATTGGATTATGACGAATATTAATGGAATGAGACTCCCATTCCAAATATTTGGTTGGTTCCTTTTATATACAAACTATGTGTTTCAAACTATGCAAACTATGACTTGGTATGAGAATGAGTTGCAGTTGAATGAATGGGGGCTTGCATAAGTAAATAAAGGAACCCTATATGGTGGATCAAGCATTGTTCATGATGTCCATGTTGCATTAGAGTCATATAGAATTTAGTGTCGTGTGATGCTTTGGGTTAGACCTTCCCCTCTCTAAGCATTGAATATGCCAATGCTTGGAATATAATAGACCACCTTTGTTGGACACTAATGCAAAC
Source organism: Pseudotsuga menziesii (assembly GCA_001517045.1). Taxonomy (NCBI): domain Eukaryota; kingdom Viridiplantae; phylum Streptophyta; class Pinopsida; order Pinales; family Pinaceae; genus Pseudotsuga; species Pseudotsuga menziesii. Next base: position 123,092 of record LPNX010337336.1, on the reverse strand, counting down.
CCGTGTATGATTTTGAGCCAACATTTACATCCACTTTACAGTATCTATAGAGAACTAACATCATTATTTTCCCATTACTATAAAGGAGATGTATTAGCATATTTTCCTGTACTTGTTTATTTCATCGTTAAGTTGAACCTAAATGATAAACAGAGAGGAGCACTAAGCAAGCTACAACACTTTGTAGGAAATCGAATGAGTAGAGATATAATGATCTTAGTTCTTGGAGATAATGTAGAGTGGATGCTTGGTTTCTCTATAGGTTCCAAATATTTAGGCTCCCCAGTAGATGCTTCACTATATGAATCATATATGGGGCCCCCAAAACTATGATTATTGATTTCAAATATAAAATCCAACTCTTCATGAAATGGATAAATGCATGCATTTTCCATCTCATCATCAAACAAGGGTTTTCCTACAAAATACTCCTCATCAGAATCTCAACAAGATGGACCATCTAATTCAGATTCTTGGGATGAGTTAATATAATAGGAGAATGGGTTATTTCATAAATAGGGCCTTCTTCAAAGGAATATTCATGGATTTTTTCAAGGGCTTGATTTTGTGGAGGGTAAACTGGATCCTCAACAGAGTCCTCATCAAGAATAGGATCCCATATCTTGTATAACAACTTGAGAATATTTACAATTGAGTATACACCCTTACTAGGAATCCATATATACCAAATTCTTATGTCACGTTTTTTCAAGTTAAGATATATATTGAACACATTCATCTTAATATCCTCAGGGCCACATTCAACCTTGGAAGAGATTCAATATGTAATTCAACATGAACCCTAGAGGATTGTTATTTCCCATGGAATTTCAGAATGCATTCCTGCCATCTATCATTATGAAATTGATTAGGATACCCCAAGATGTCCAAGAAAACCATTAGAAACTTCTCTGAAGTGTTGGGTTATGCACTATAGAGTAGCACTAAAGAGGTTAAAACATCCACTCTATAGGATCTCCAGAGAACTAACATCATTATTTGTTCATTACTATAAAGGAGATGTACTAGAAGATTTGTTTGGACTTGTTGATTTCACCGTTAAGTTGAACCTAAATGATAAATAGAGAGGAGCACTAAGAAATCTACAACACTTTGTAGGAAATCGAATGAGTAGAGATATAATGTCTACACCAGTCTGCATACATCCATAAGTTTAATTATGTTATTTCTTGAAGATCATGTAGAGTGGATGCTTGGTTGTTTCTTGGATTTTATAATTTTTTGTAAAGTACTGTACTTTCTTAGCATAATCCTTTAAGTTTTCATCAACAGAATTCAGACATGTAGAATTCAATATAAGTCACAACATCTTTTTGAATCCTAATATACATAATTTTGTGGACCTTTTCAGAGATAATTTTGCACACTTTTAAATGGATAACAGCATGTTAATTCTTGGATATCCTGTAGAGTGGATGATTGGTTTTTCTATAGGTTCCAAATATTTAGGTTCCTCATTAGATGCTTCACTATATGAATCATATATGGGGTCCCCAAAACTATGATTATTGATTTCAAATATAACATCCAACTCTTCATGAAATGGATAAATGCATGAATTTTCCATCTCATCATCAAACAAGGGTTTTCCTACAAAATCTCAACAATATGGATCATCTAATTCAGATTCTTGGGATGAGGTAATATAATAGGAGAATGGGTTCTTTCATAAATATGGCCTTCTTCAAAGGAATCTTCATGGATTTTTTCAAGGGCTTCATATTGTGGAGGGTAAAATGGATCCTCAACAGATTCCTCATCAAGAATAGGATCCCATATATTGTATAACAACTTGAGAATATATACAATTGAGTATACACCCTTACTAGGAATCCATATATACCAATTTATTATGTCACGTTTTTGCAAGTTAAGATATTATATATTGAACATATTCATCTTAATATTCTCATGGCCACATTCAACCTTGGAAGAGATTCAATATGTAATTAAACATGAAACCTATGAGATTCCTATTGCCCATGGAATTTTGGAATGCATTCCTCCCATATACCATTATGAAATTGATTAGGATACCCCAAGATGTCCAAGAAAACCATTAGAATCTTCTCTGAAGTGATGGGTTATGCACTACAGAGTAGCACTGAATAGGTTAAAACATCCACTCTACAGGATCTCCAAGAACTAACATAATTATTTTTCCATTACTATAAAGGAGATGTACTAGAGGATTTTCCTGGACTTGTTTATTTCACCGTTAAGTTGAACCTAAATGATAAATAGAGAGGAGCACTAAGCAAGCTACAATACTTTATAGGAAATCGAATGAGTAGAGATATAATGTCTACACCAGTCTGCATACATCCATAAGTTTAATTATGTTATTTCTTGAAGATCCTATAGAGTGGATGCCTGGTTGCTTCTTGGATTTTATAATTTTTTGTAAAGTACTGTACTTTCTTAGCATAATCCTTTAAGTTTTCATCAATATAATTCAGACATGTAGAATTCAATAGAAGTCACAACATCTTTTTGAAGCCTAATATACATAATTCTGTGGACCTTTTCGGAGATAATTTTGCACACTTTTAAATGGATAACAGCATGTTAATGATAATTCTAGGCGGTGATAAAAATAATAATACATAAGTAAAACTTCACCCTCATCACTTTTAATCCTGGGAAATGATTAAGAATTTCAGATGTGTTTGGACAGTCCATCCACCCTCTACCCTAAGTCGTTTCCTCAAATTAATTCTCAACAAACCACAAAAAATTTAATTTTGGGTGCAATCTCAGCATAAATAACATCAATCTTGGGTTTGTTGCAACCATGGAGAAGGAACCCTAGGCATAAAAAAGGGACTACTATGTACATTTAGGCAAATTGGAGCTGCATATAATGATGAACCTGCATGTAAGGTGATGATCAACAATTGGAGGCTACCCTAATCAAGTCATTCCTTCAAAAATATACCTCAGATAGGTCAGATCATTGATGTATCTCAAGATACTGTCAACAACAATAACATCCACCTTCAACCCTGTCCCAAAGAATGGCAACCTTGTTTCAATAGTGAAAAAAAAGGTAGGTCGGATTGATTCTTTTATTATGAAAGAAGGTAGGTTAGATTGATGGTTGTACTCCTAAATTTTTTTGAAGATGTTAATCCAACAAAATGGCCATTTTGATTTTTCCACCACTTAATTTAGGGTTCTTCCCCTCGGCCTTTGAAATTTTTTTGATGCAATTTATGTAACTTCGATTCTTCAAATTCATGGTATAGCAAGCCTTGGGCATACACATTTTGTATATAACTCAAATGATAGATGGATTGTGCAATGAACTTGGCCCAATATCCTAATTCGACCGTGAGGTTCTTAGTTCACAGGAAATTGGGTTAGGTGATACTTGGCCATTAATGGACAATCATGAATATTATGGTTTATGCTTTGGATCTTGAAGAAAGTACTAGGTATTTTGATGTACTCCATTTGTTATTTGAACATTTTATGTCAATTGTCATTGTGTCTGGTTTTTGTTTGCCCCTATTACATTTAACATGAGAAGATGACCTTTGTGGTTTAGACAATTGGTTAGCTTTAGAATTATTCCCTGGCGTGAGTGATATTTGATTTTTCCTTGCCATTTTTCCATCCCCCTAGTTTACAAAATCAAACAGTTCTTCATATGTTTGTAGAATATTTCTCTTGATTTGACTGAAGCTCCTAGTACATATAATAGACTGTTCTGTTGGTAGAGACTGTTGAAGATTAAAAAGGTTTAATTTATCCCCAGACAATTATAGTGAACCTATATGTGGTGTTGAAGAAGCTAACCTCAACCTATTTGATGATGGAGTAGAGAAGGACAAATTCGAGCTTCTTTTCTTGAATCCTTCTGTATATGCTTAATAATCTCAACACAAACCAATTGATGCATCTCTCAAAGAGTCTATAAGACTAAAATTTGTTTCAAACCTCAAGTTTGTGAAAATGACAACAATATCTTACACAAATGATAAGATAATAATAAAAGATCAACAAGCATTAGTGTCACTTGAAACATAGAGCATAGAAGCTAATGATAAAGAAGACGATGGTGTTCTTGTTGACAACACTAGGTTAATATATGCCTCCTTGATGAGTGATCACAAAAGGATAAGAACTTGGGTCGAAGTTGGAGGTGAACCAAACCATTTGCTAATTTTTCTCCAAGTGGAAAGAGAGGAAAGGTCCAAAACCCATTCAAGTTTAATATGGTTGGTTGGATAAAAATACTTCGTCAGATTGATCAAAGTAGAATGCAAGACATTTAATGCCACCCTATTAGGAAATTGACAAGAGAATAACACAGGATAAACAAAATTAGCATCACTTGAAACACATATCATAGAAATTAATGATAAAGAGAAAAGGCAACAATCTCTTTAGGTAAGTTTTTTGAGCCTTGTATCACTATATTTAAAATACAATTTCAAAGGAGTCATCAAATCATTGAGGAAGGCATGATACAATTAATTTAAGAGCCTTTTTATTTGTGCAGAATATTCTTTTTTGGTTCTTTCTACTATGGCATTGCCTTAGGGTTTCCTTAGGGTTGAAAATTAATATGGGAAAACAAGTATCATCATGAAAAGCTAAAAGGAATAAATCAGCGAATATTATAGACTGATAAAAATGTATTTAAAACATTGTTTTCATTCCTGAATGTGCCAAGTAGAAGATATGGAATTCTCTCCTCTTCACTACCATGGATTAGACATATATATATATATGATTGTTGTAGGTTACCACTGGGAATTATGCCTCCAAGAATGCCTGTAGTAGCTGGTCTGATTTCTTCCATTATTGTGGTGCTACCGATTTGAAATCCCCCAATGTTGTTCAAGTTAGTGTTGCCTTAGGGTTGAAAATTGATATGTTAATGTTATACCATAAATTACTCTCCAATATTGTCTTAACGATGGGATGGAACATTATAAAATCATATTTCCAAATCAACACTACCTTCTAAGGTTCCATATTAGTCTACAAGGTAGAACTTGTGACATGAAGATACATACTAGATTGGCATAAAATTGTGTTGCTTTGAGCAGTATGGGTGAAAAATAGAAGACTACAAATCAATGATAAGTTAGGTATAATATTCATTATAAAAGGACCTTTGGTAGGAAGAACAGGGCATCAAATCATCCTCCATTGGAGTCCTTCAACCATTCATCTCTCTCCCCTTTGTTCGTAGGTCTCAACATATTTACTTTGGGAACAAAGTACTTATACAGTTCGATCAAAGCCATCAGCTGAAAGTAAGGATATTGTTTCATGTTTCACTTTTGTTGTCAAAAGGAAGAGTGAAAAGCTAGGAAGTACCAAAGCTAGTCATTATGTGCACATGGACTTAATGTAGGGAGAAAAGTCATGTCTACATTTTTGTTCAAATGGGAGCAATGATGAGACCACAATAGTGGTTTATAGATGGATATTTAATAACCATGGGAAGATTCATGAGTTAGTCATAAGAAATTCCAGTGTACTATTGTAGGATTTCCACTATGAAAATAAGGCATTGACTTGATAGTCATAATCGCATTAGTATGATAAATTATGGGAGAGAGAAAAACATCCCTACACAAATATTAACTGATAAGTATGGTTTTGGTGTATCATTTGGAGAATAACATCCTCTAAATATAGTTGTTATTATGACTCTTAAAGGGTCCTACATGAGATCTGGGCACTTTTAGGCCCATGAGATTTCAAGCTTAACAAGCCATAAACAACAGGTATGTGCAGCCTAGCAATGATGGAAAAGATCATAAAACATATTAGGAAAAATAGATAATCATTCACAACATCACAACAGCATTCATGGGAAAACTAAAAACCAGTTACAACCATCAAAAGTAAGGTTTACAACAACAACGAGTGTAGAGTATGGAGAGAGGAGTGGCCAAGAAATTGAATAATCAGGCCAATGTAGAGTGGAGAAGTGACCTAGAAGTTTGGAAGAAGAGATTAACCAATATTCCTTGAAAAAGGAACTCATGTCAAAGATGATTTTTGAGAGAAGTGACCAACAGAACAACTCCGTATCACTTATATCTAAAGTAAATGTAGATGAATGCAAAGATATGTTCTTTCAAGGAGATAGTCCATTAAAGGAGAACCTATAGGCCTTGCACAAACATATATCAGCATAAATTGCAGTGTTATATTTTCTGCATATGCATAATAGTTCGTCTCAAGCTTGACAACGTTGAAAGGCCAAAGTCCAATGGGCACACACATACATATTTGGAACTCCTCTGAATTAAGTTTGTGTAGTGTTTGTTGTTATGTATTACAGAGACCTATGCATTGGCTCCTTGAATGTAATGAGGACCAAGAGCATTAGACATAGACTCATTAAATCTGCAAATATAATTGTTGAAAGGGGGTTAGGATAGTAATAAGAACACCTACATATCCAAATACACAACCACCATAATTGCTCCAACATTCTACATGTCATCATACTTTCTATATGTGATGAATGTTTCTAACATATTTCCAGAGACGTGAAAGCATTGGTGACCAAGCATAGTGCCCATTCATGTATATTTCCAAATCCTTTAGGAACACACATTTATTATACATTATATAAATATTTGTGAGCATATCATAGTGCCCATGTATAACATGATATTTTGTGAGCCTACCCAATACATGTTAGGAAAAGGAAATGCAAGCAATAAGTAAGAATGGATACTTGTATGTAACTAAAAGAGGGGCATACATTAGAATTTTTAGGGCTACTAAATGCCCACACCTATTACCCAAACTCATTCTTGACAAGCTTTTTCTTTAGGAAGTAGGAAAATTTTACAAGTTTTTTGCTTATAAGACTTTCTAAGTTTTTTGCTAGTATTTTGCTATGTTTTTTCCAAATTTTTTTTCCGGCCATGGTGCAGGTAGAACCAAACAAGAACTTTTTAGACCTCTCTTCCTCCAGTGAGGGGTGTTTGGGAAGGCTAGAGGAAAGTGAGACATCCAGTAGGTCTACAAGGGCTAGATCAACTAGATGTCATAAGATCATAAGAAAATTCAATAAATGCATGAAATTTTTTCTCAAAGGAGGGGGGTCATGTTCCTATGATGAGGAGACAGTGGGAGACCTCAAGGTGCCCTTAAGGTACAAACACCTAGTGAAATAATGGGTTCCTAGGGATCTTCCTCAAGTAAACACTGATTTTTGTGTGAATGAGAGGATATATAGAATTGCACCATCGTCATTGCATAGATTGGGGTTGTTTTGTATGGAGGCAGCATGAGCAGCAAAGGATGACAAAGGCATATAAAAATGATACTCATGAAATAAGGGCCCTAGCCATGGAAGAACAATGGTAGAGACAAGGGACTAATGGCATAGAATACCATAGTCCGTGGCAAAATGTTAAATACTAAGGTTAATGTGGAGTGATAAGATGCCAACATGTGTTGGAAATAGTGAAACCACCCTATGAGAGCAACAACATTCTGTAAAAGTTGATAAACCTGTTCCAGGGGACAAAAGTATGGTATTAGTTAATTAGCATTTCAAACTATAGGATAAAAACCCACTTTTTGAAATATTATTTCTATAAATAGAATGAAAATTAAAACATTTCATACCATTTGAACTTTTTGAACCATAAAGAGCAAGAATATCTTCTACCTTTGATCGATCACCGAAGACAATTGGACCATCAGAATCAGGAACCGTCACCTTCAGGTAACTCTACACCCTAAGCCCTTTAATTTGATCCAAGCAAATTTTAAAATTAATGGTGAATTCATTATTTATGAGCATCCCAAAAATACCACAGTGCGCATTCACGGGTTGCTACATAGGAGAGTCACGAATGCGCGTTTCATTCGCGGGTTGTCCGACTGGACAGTCGCGAATGATTCGCGACCTGTCTAAAGGGATAGTTGCGAATGCTACGCAAAAGGGCAAAGCTTTAAAAATGGACAAAATTTTTAAATTTTGATTGTGAAATACTGAATCCAAATTATTTGTATTTTCCAGGAAAACATGGTTCTGGAGTGGAGAGAGAGAGAGCATGAAGCAATGGATCATGTGGCGCTCCAAAGCTTGCCCACCATACAAGCATTGAGAACTTGTGGTTTGCTGAAGTTCTTTTGTACCTCTCCCATGTGGGCCAATGTCTGCATATTGAAATTCTTGGTCAATTACTGGGACCATGAGTTGGGTATGTTCAATCTTCAGGGTGAGACCTTAGAGCTTACCGTGGAAGATATCTACTTCATTACCGGGTTGTCACAACAGGGAGCACCTGTGAACCTGGAGGGCACTGGCAGGGGCGAGGACCCCTTGAGTGTCCAAAACTATGTTGACATGTTCTACATACCAGGTACTTAGAAGAAAGGGAGTAGTGTTTTCATTGCAGACATCCAGGATTTCACTCTGTAGGTATTAGCCAGTACTATTGTGAGACTTGCAGGGTCATCAGGGTTACATATGGCCACCAGGAATCAAATGAGGGTGGCAGTTGATTGCTTTAGAGGTGCTCTCTATGACTGGTGCTCAGGAATTGCCCCCATCATGAAGAGGCAATTATCTAACTGTAAGAGGGGAAGACGCAAGAACTTCGGCTATGCGAGTATACTAGTAGCGTTCTTCTTCTTCGAGAGTGCCAGCTATGAGCCCTACTATACCACTATAGGTAAGACATCCATGTTAGCCGAGGTTGAGTCGGTGGGGAGACATATTCCTCCATCACGGAGGAGGAGACATAGTATAGAGTGTGTATGACGATGACTTTTACACATGGTGAGAACGACAGCTGTCGGCATTGGAGCAGTTTCCATACGCCAGGATGGACTTCCGAGGTGATCCCGATCTCATTTTCCCTCCAGGAGAAATATGGGGCGATATGGGTACGTAATTTTTTAATTTTTTATCATTATCAAATTTTTATGAATTTTTCAAATGATGGTGATATACATATGTACAAGTCTTAATCCGATTTATATGTCAAAATGCAGATGTTGGACCAGTCCGCCCTGAAGGGCACCCCCGCATGTTCGTGCGTCCAGTTGTAGGAGGAGACCCAGGATTGGTTAGGGTACTCGAGGGGAAGCTGGCTAGGCTAACCCAACGAGTTCCCACTATATGGATCAAGCATATCCCTGTGGCCATGCAGGAGTTTGTAGTTGGGGTTCCACCAGTTTGGCTACGTCTTTTCAGACGAGTAGCTAGAGCAGTACTTGTATACAGAGATGCGGTTGAGGCTACTGAAGCCAAGGAGGCTGAGGAAGCCAGGGTGCATAGAGATCATGGGGACCAAGGTGGTCCTAGTGGCCAGGGTGGCCAGGCTTAGTTCTAGGGCATTTTGATGGATGATGATCCATATTTTGGTATATTTTGGGATCTACGGATCAGACTCAATCTATCTACAAACAGATTATTTGTACATATATATATATATATATATATATATATATATATATATATGATGTTGGTTGTCGACTTATTTACAAGTGTTTTTTATGTGTTTGCTGTAAATTTTTATGGAGTGTGTGTGAGATGCCAATCCAAAATATAATTAGCATATGCATCAGTCAATGAATTTTGGTTTCATGGAATATGATTGAAAGTAATAACTTCAAAATGTCTTTCCAGTAAACTAATTTGCATAAACTGACGTAACAAGATAGGATTTCGTACCTGATAAGCTCTATTGAGCTGGGAAACTACCAATTGAGAATCCAAATGGACTTCAAGCTGGGTAATGCCACGCGACAAAACATCCCATATGAGCTCAATAATATCCCTATACTCAGCAACATTATTAGAAGCAGGACCAAGACAAGCGCCACCCGCGGCAACAAGCTGTCCTGTGGGAGAATAGATAACCCATGCTGCTGAAGCTAGGTTACAAGTGTGACGACTGGTGCCATCAGGGAAACCTACATACATTTAGGAAGACATCTCCAACAACCAGTAGATAATAAAAAACAAAGCTAACAACCTAATGTACATAAAATACATACAATAAAAATACAAGAAAAAGTGCTAAGCCTAAGCATAGTACTTCTTCAAGTAGAGCCCATTTCTAGGCTCAGGAAGCTTATTCCCATCATAATCAATCAATTCATATGCACCTTTACTTAATACCTTCGACACGACATAGGGTCCTAACCACATAGCCTTGAATTTTCCTACCCCCAGAGGTTCTTTATCTTGGTCCCAAAGCAAGACAAGATCCCCTTCAGAGAAAACCCTAGGTTTGATCGTTTTATCATATTGAGTTTTAACCCTATTTTTATGAGCCTGGTTCGCAGTCAACACATCTCTACGTTTCTCATCAAGGTGTTCTAAATGTAATAGACGTTCTTCAAGCTCAGTCGTATCAGGTAGCACATGAATGGCTATCTTCAAAGACAGGATTTCGCATTCAATCGGAGTGACTGCTTCCACCCCGTGAACGAGTTGGAAAGGTGAAAAACCTATGGCAGTCTTAACGTTAGTTCTGTAAGCCCAAAGAGCAGGATATAACATGATATGCCAATTAGAATGGGCTACATCAATCGTCCGTTTAAGGATAGTTTTTAAAGTCTTATTTACAACCTCAACCTGACCATTTGCTTACGGATAGTATGGAGAAGAATGTTCTTGTCTAAATCCGAGCATGGTGGTCAGTTCCGTCATCATGTTGTTTTGAAAATGACTACCATGGTCAGTGACAATCACTTTGGGAATACCGAACCGAGCAATAATTTGATTGAAAACAAAGAAATTTGTTGTTTCCCCGTTGTCTTTAAAAGTAGGCATTGCCTCTGCCCATTTCGTAAAATAGTCAACAACGACAATGATGTATTTGTGCCCCCCAGCCGAGACTGGGTTGCAGGTCATATAATCAATCCCCCATTTCATGAAGGGGCCTACCGAGACAACAGGAAATAAGGGAGCAGGATGAGGCCGCATCTTTCTGGTGTAAAGCTGACAAGGATGACAGCGCTTCACGGCTTCCACACAATCTTTAAAGATCGTGGGCCAGAAATAACCAGAACGCAATATCTTCTGGGCCGTTGCTAACCCAGATAAATGACCCCCACATGCTCCACTATGAGAATCATTTAGGACAATCTCCGCTTCCTCATGAGTAAGGCAGCGACGCAAGACAGAATCTACCCCCCATCGATATAATGTATCTCCTATAATGAGGTAGTTTTTTGGCATGAAGGCGTAACTTACGTTGTTCCTCCCTAGACTAAGCAGTAGGATACTTCAAATTCTAGAGATATATAAGAATATCCCCGTACCAAGGATCAGAGGTGGATATCAGGAAGATGTGCTCATCTGGGAATGAGTCATCCTTAACCACTACATCTTCTTCGGTGGGAAATTCTGCTATTAGCTCAGCAAAAACTAAGGACTTTTTAGACTTGGCGGACTGAAAGTCCAGGTCAAACTCCTAAAGAATGACTATCCATCTATTAAATTTCCCCCCAACAATCCGTCGGGATAGAACATATTGGAAAGGATTTACATCTGCCACTACTGTAGTGGTCCTCAGTAAAATGTAGTGCCTTAACCTCTGTACAACATAAACAGCTACTAAGGCTAACTTCTCGATGTGGGAGTATCTAAGCTCAGGTCTGGCCAAATCACAACTAAGATAATAAATGACATGCTCAACAATATTATCATCCTCCTGAACTAGAACTACCCCAATGGTCGACTTCGACGCGGCCAGATACAATATAAAATCCCTAGAATAATCTGGTGGACGTAATAAAGGAGCCGACAGCAAAGCTTTTTTCAATGCCTCGAACGCAAGTTGTGCAGTTTCATCCCATACAAATGGGGTGTCCGGCTTAAGCAAGCGCATGAAACCTTTAGTGATCTTGGCATAATTAACGATAAAATGTCGAAGGAAGTTAGACTTTCCTTGCAGGATTTGAAGTTGCCTGAGAGAACGAGGATGAGGCAGATTTACAATGGCCTCAACTTTTAAGGGATCCACCTGGATGCCTCTACTAGAGACAATGAATCCGAGTAATCTCCCTGACTCGACACAAAGACACACTTGTGGGGATTCAAGTGAATTTTATAATATCTGCATCGTTCAAAAATTAACCGTAAATGATCTAGATGTTGGATCCTCTTGCGAGAATGTGCGGGCAGATCATCTAGGTATGGTTAAACAATGGATTTTATGTTGTGAAAAGAAAAGTTCATGGCTCGTTGAAAGGTGGCCCCAACATTTTTCAATCCAAAGGGAATTTTCCTATACGCGAATGTACCCCAAGGGAAAATAAAAGCAGTTTTATGCTGGTCTTCTGGTTTGATTTGGATTTGATTATAGCCGGAGAAACCATCCATAAATGAAAAAACCTCACTCCTTGCACATGCATCTATGATCTGGTCAATAAGTGGTGTAGGGTAGTTGTCCTTAGGACAGGCTTTATTTAGATCTCTAAAGTCCGTACAAACATGAATAGTCCCTTGCTTTTTATCAACAGGAACAGGGTTGGACACCCATTCAGTCAAAGCTATGGGATATATAAAACTAGCTTTCAAGAGCTTTTCAACTTCAGCCTTCACAGCCGCCGCTTTACGCGGGTTCACAGGTCTTAATTTCTGTCAAACCGGCTTAGCATCAGGATAGGTTCAGATTTCATGTTGAACAATAGATGGATCAATGCCTGGCATATCCTCATATGACCAGGCAAAGATATCACGGAATTCCTTGAAAAGGGCAGTGTAGATGGAAATCTCCTTCGGAGAGCAGTTTGCACCTATATAAATGTTTTCCACGACATCTGGATTCACAGAGATATTGATCGGTATAGTGGCGGAAATTTTTGCCATATTCCCCTCAGCAAACACCCCTTCCCTAGGCAAAGGGTTTATAGGTACCTCAATATCATGTGACAGTCTCACTTTAAACTCTTGGTTTTCTATCTTGCTTAGATATGGAAGAAAATAGGATCGATGATGAAGATCCTCACAAATCTTATCACGTCCACTCATAGCTTCCAGAATAGCTTCATCAGAAGGTAAAATGCTATCTAAGCAATCTATGGAATGTGAAGAGTTTTCTGCCCATGCAGGAAAATAGACCTCTTCCAGACCATCCGAGACTAATAAAGGATCTGGAATAGGATCAACAGTGGCTTGAGTGATGGCTTGATAGGCCACCTCCACTACCGATAAGGGCACTTCAGGTTCATGGGGAGTTGGGAGGACCCAAGGATCAGTCCTATAGACAACCGAAGCGATGGACTTCCCCACAGTAGTAGAACCAATGTAATTAATCGGGGCTGGAAAATCGAATGTGCCCATCAATGATGTATACATTCCAGCCCCCAAGCTCTGTGCAGCAGGTTTTACCTGATCAACCAATGGCACAGTGGATTCCCTAGACTGTAAACGACCTTTTCGGGTAAAATCAAGTTGGTCAACAGTAACCAACTTGCCCTCATGTGGAAAAACCACGACATGAAGAACAACCAATGCAACAGCAGACATTGCATAAGTCCAATTCCTTCCCAGAAGCAAATTGTAGTCCAAGGGAGCATAAATCACTTCAACTTCAACAGACACTGCTTTTCCTGCTAACTTAATCTCAAAAGCTGGCAGGATACCATGAGGACGGAAGGATCTTCCATCGAAAGCAGTAAGTAAAGTGTTTGATGGGACCAGCTCTGGGGATCCAAGAGCTTTCCAGCAGGCCAGGGACATAACACATGTAGAGGCTCCCTCATCAACAACTGCCCTTCCAATGGTCTTACCACCATGTACAACATCTATTGATAGGGCTACATGGTAAGGCAGGCGAATTTTGACATCAGACAGATTGAATTTCGCCATGAGACTCGAAGAATCCATGCTACCTAAAGCTACTAAGAGAGCATCCCGCTGGGCAGGACAACTCTGAAGCACCTCTAAAGCTGACACTGCACAAGGAGTTTGAGCTAAGTCTTCAACTACAGAGTAGTTAGAAGCAGCCCTAGCATTTGGGTTATGCAAAGTCTTCTTAAAGACACCTTTGGGTATCTTTGGCATAATCTCTGCAGGTTTCTCTATAGTGAGAGGGTTGGAAGGTTCAGCTACAGCTTTACCCTTCTCATCGGTCTCTTTCTCATAGTTTGTGTTCCTGGTTTGCAACAAAGTCGAGGATCGAACCATGTTGATATAATTAGGGTCAGGGGAAATTTGAGTGCCCCCTGCTACGGTAGAAGCTGAAGGAGAATTCTGTCCTTGGGGAAAAGTATCCTTTAGGACAGACGGTTGTTGAGCTTTGAGCAGCTTCTGGGCTTGATCCATGAGGGGGAAAAGGTGAGTAAGGTGGTCCTCTTGGCACAAATTACAAGGGAACTTGACCTTCTTCTTTTCTTTTTTTCCCCCATCAGCATTGTTTGCGGGCTTTGGCTTGTTTTGTTTTCCCTCTCCCTTTTTACCCTTCTTTTTCTTCCTGCCAGGCTGCTGATTCCCCTTCTGAGAGGTTTGAGCAAAAACATTTGCATTTTGGGGAGAGGGGGCAGCCTTTTCTGCCTCCGCCATAGACTGTTGAACAGACAATTGGTGAAGTTGTTTAGTTAAAGATTCTATGGTGGGAGATTTTACAGACCCAACCACACCATCGGCATGGGGTCTAGGCTTAGGATTCTCTGCCTCATGCGAAGGCCTCGGTGCCTCAGGGATGATCTCATATAATATCCTAGACTGTGAGTAAATCAAGTCTCACTTCTGGGCCCTAAGTATGGCTTCTTCTTCACTCGTTACTCCTGATGTGGAAACATCCTTAGATATGTATGGCAACAATGATTTAAGGAACCATTCTAATAGAAACTCAGGAGGAATGGTGGCTTTGATAAGGCTCTTTCGCCTCCTCCACCCTTGGATATGATCTGAGATGTGGGTAGCCTTGTTTTGTCTAAAAGTAGACAACAAGTCCGTTCCGAAATTGTATCGAACCGGAAGCTGAAAGTGGCTAAGGAAAGCACTAGCCAAATACCAGAAACTACTAAAGGCAGCTGAAGGCAATTCAATATACCACTTGGCTGCCGTACCTGTCAAGTTCCTCTGGAATAGCCTCAATCTAATTGAGTCCTCATTCAATGAATTGGAAGAACACCATAAGTGAAAAGTGGTGGCATGTGCCCCGGGATCTTCACCAATTTTACCTTCGAACTTAGGGATATCTGAGGGAAAATTGGTGGGAACAGGTGGCCACAAGGGGTCATTCATCAACTTTGATAAGTCTGGCAAGTTTAAAGTTTCCAGGAAAGGAAGTTTGGGCTTAACCAGTGCACTAGATGTGCCGACTTGGGGATTAGAGGGTCCTGCCCCTGAATGCCCATGGGTAAAAGTGGGGTTGCCCCTAGACACTAGTTGTGAAGTGGGAAGGTTGCTTTGAAACAGATTCCATCCGTAAGCCACAGGATTTTGGGTGGGAGGTGGAGTGTAAGTGGTTCGGGCCATCCCCATAGAAGCAGGGGTCTGAAAGACTGTAGCAGGTATCCCTCCGCTAAACAACGAAAAGGGAGAGCTCATGTATGGGATCGAAATAGGGGCTTGGAAGCTCTTCCCATAAGAGGTGTTGCTCCCAAACTACACTCCTACATATGAAGGAGATGGACCTACGAATGGACTGGATGGGGGAATGTGCCCCCCATTCCAAGGAAATCCTTGGACATAAGCCGAGGATCCTACCGGACCGCTCTGAGTAGTGTAAGGAAAGGAAGAAGGAATGGTAGGTATACTGGGGATCCCAGCAACCGTGTTACCAGAAGTACCTCCTATGTTGGACTTAACCGGTGGTTGAACCACCCAGCTCGCTGGAGTTAAAGGTGTAGAAGAAAAACTAGATCTAGGGGCACTAACCGGGGGAGGTAGTACCCCTTCAACCGGAAGGGTTTAGGTAAACACAAAAGAACTTTCTTCCATAGAAGACATGACTCTACTCATAGGGACACCTAGCACTGGTGAATCAAATGGTCTAACCTGCATGATCACAGGATCATTCAAATCAGTCAAGGGGGAGTTAAAATTTCTTGCAAACTCGTCAGTCTACAATTCTTCTATCTCAACTATATCAAGATTAAAGCGGTTAGCAATGAGTTCTGGTTCACCAAGAGTCTCACTTATTCCTATAGGTTCAAATGAACCCTCTGTTTCTAATCTCCGCCTTTGAGGTAAAGGTGGAGGCTCCAATGCAGTGATAGGAGGAAGGTTTCTCAACCTTCTTGACCTTCTAATAGGTTGGTCCTCCAGAATTAAAAATTTGACTAATCACACCCTAAGGCCAACTAAACACAAGAAAAACCACAGAGCATACACTAAAAAGTTCCTAGAGTATCAAGCAATCAAACCAGGGTAAAATATATGCTTTCCCGAAGAAAGCTGATGAACGATTACTTGGCGTCCTTGAGGTGGTTTTTAGGCACAAGCGGAGGAATCACCCATCCCCCTCCTACACTTTCCACAAGGGTTACCTTCCAAGCCCGTTCAAGGTGAACCAGAAATAACCTTCCGGTTTACCTAGGTATGAACCCTAAAAGACAAGAGACTAAAGGCTACCTTGACAATACCAGCTGTTTGGGGGGATAGTCGTCAGCCGAACTTGTACGCATGGGCAGGGTAGCTGAGCTCGAAACTCTGTCTAGGACAGAATCCCCATATGTGTAAAAGTCCTGGGTTACGTTTTGACAAGGATTCAGAGGGTTATCTCCTCTGTCCAAGCCTCCACGCGGCCTAGTGCTTAACTCCCGTTTGAGAGGAGCTTCCTAGATACAGTGATAGAATCAAGGATTTACCTAACGAAAATTCCACTACGTCTGATTTTATAACTTGTAGGAAGTTTAAACTTCCTAGCCCACAAGTCTAGCCTAAGCTAGTAGGTGAAAGGCCCCTAAAAATAAAACTTACTAGTAAATTTTAATTTATGCGTTTATTTTAGAGGGTTGTTTCTTACTCAAGAGGAAATGGAAGTGATATACTGTATGGTGTTTTGACTCAACAAGAAATAAATGAAAGTAAAGGTGCATTCAAAGCAAACTACTACTATAAAATAAACTTCTTTTCATTTTTCAAATATGTATTGATGAACTGAAAGCAATGATAAGAGAAACTAAGCCTATATTTTTGTATTTTTTGAGATAATATTTTTAAAATGAAACAAACACTACTTCTGCAAAAATCACAATGCAAAAGATTAACTATGTTTTCTTTTCACATTTAAAAATGCTAAAAAAACTACTATGCATCTACAATGCACTCTACTTGAGTAAAATTGGAACTTATAAACTGTAAAGAAGCAACAAACTGAAGCAAACAGGCAAACTGAAGTTGCAGACAACCAATAAAGGAAGGCTAAGAAACCTAGCTTGGGTGCAAACAATGACAAAGAATCACTGCAGACTTTAAAAAAGGACAAGTGACAACCAGCCATTATCAAATGACAGACTGGAAAAGCAGAGTCCAAGACCCTGATCACTGATCTGGACCATGACACTTTAACCTAGTACCCAAACAGGAAAAAAACTTCAGAAAGCAAACAGTAAATAAACCAAGTAAAGGAGACTCAAGGGCTTTCAAAAAATCTATAAGTATGATCACCAAGGGTATTCAAACAAACTGCCCAGCACTCATAAGGAAAATCCACTCAGGAAACAGAGATCATATTAAGAAAAGAACAAGCAAACTTTACTTCAAAATCTCAACTTCCAGGAGAATTAGCGACTGTCACTTGGCGCAACTCGCGAATGATTCACGACTGTCTAGAAAGACAACCCATGAATGCACAGTAGTATTCGCGACTGTCTATAAAGACAACCCGCGAATGCGTGTGCAATTTTTTCAAAAACAAAGAAAAAAATCAAAGGACTTTCAAAAACCGAGTCAAGTGAAAACCAGGATATAAAATCACACACAGACTTCCAAGCAAAGACTGGTCAGGGACAGAAAAACCTACAGCAGTCTAGGGCTTCCCCAATGGAGTCGCCAGTTTTGTTGTACAGGATAATACACCTAAATAACCAAAGGTCGGGGTTACCAACATACTCAATTACTTGCAGACAATTGACTCTTAAAGTACAGAATAGGAAATAGAAGGGTCAGAAGGACTTACTTGTTAAACGAAGTTTGATCCTTGCTATTCTCTTCCTCTCTGTTCCACTTCCAGAATCTTCAGGATTGTTCCTCTTTCACCTGTCAAGAAACACTCTTCCAGATACAAGATGATTCATGTACATATAAGCAGGTTAGATAAAACATATATCATACTGAAATATAAACATTCATCCAATCACAAGACATGAAACACATATGGAAGAAGTAATCTCTTTATTATCAATAATGGAAAGAGTTAAGGTTACAACCCAGCGTCTGAGACAAGGACTCCTCTGCAACCAAAGGATTCTGAGTTCAACTGCTCCAAATACTTCTGTATAAACTCCACCAGCATAAATTTTCTCTCCAAGTGTAAGTAACCCACACCCTCCCCAAGGCCTGTATTTATATGGGTGAAATAAGGGAGTTCTCGAAGGTTGGGGAAGTTGTGGCAGTTGAGGAAATTAAGTTAAATGACTTAACTAATCTCCAATCAACGAAAGTTTTTATGTTTTAATGTTTGAGACATATGCGCGGGTATGCAGTAGAGCAACCTGCGAATGATCCGTGGCTTAGTAGAAGAGCAACCCGTGAATACAAAGATGCGCGACCTGTAACAACCGAGACTCGTGAATGACACGCGAGTTGTATAATAGAAAAGTCGCGAATACATCTCAACATGGGTAAATGACAAAGTAACTAGGTGGATGGTGAGAGAATGTATTTCATGATAAACCAAGCTATAGTGTTTTGGGCAAACCTCTATCCATAGGTGTCCTTTTGTGTGCCAACATGAGGGATGTCGGCACTCGAACGGAGAGATGCCACTCAGGTGTATAACAACACCATAAAGGTTGGATACGGTAGATGTACAGAATTGATGGAGTATGTTGGACCTTCTTACAACTACAGTGATTGGATGCTCCTGGTCCAATATACACAAAGTATGCATAGATATGGGTTGTCAACGAATTATATATAGCTGAAAGACAAAGCTCAAAATAAAGGAGCAACGTTGTACATGGACGAAATGCCAAAAACAACTGGTAATATTGCGGGGTTTATAAATAGTACACAACCGAGGTCTACACTTAAGCAACCCAACTGCATATTCGAGTCGCGTGAAGGAAACCGTGTCTTTGTATGTGCAATTAAATCAACACCTATTGGAAAATAAATGCTTATTAATTACAATTTGAATCATGTAAATACAAACATGGTTAGTATGGTTGTGGTACATCCAACAATTTAACCAACCTTTTATTAATTATTTATACATCTATATTATTTTTCGTTAGCATATAGATGTAATTTTCTACTTTTATGATTTTGTTAAGAAATTTTTAGTATGTTTTTTATGCAGGGTTCTCTCAGGGGCACCTCCCTCTCCGTAGATGTTTGTCGACCTAAGTCAAGGCAGCAGGTATACATCGATATTTTCAATGTAATAAATTTAGGATGGACATACATATATGTTGTTATGTATTTTCATTAGTATATTTGGTTCTTTTATATAATCTTATTTAATTTCCATGCAGAGTGTTAATCAGGGAAGCCAACTGGCTATTGATTAGCCAACTACAGTATCGGGGCAACAGAAAAACATGAATGTAATTCTCTATTTCAAATACTTTAAAATCGTAAACATGTATATCATGTAGCATAATGTTTATTTTGTGATGTATTTTTTTGTATATATGTTTGCGTTCATGATGATAATGTTGTCTTCCTTTTTTGCAGGTTGACTGGGGAAAGTCCCCAACTGTTGATCAGATGACTGGAGCCTCGAGGAAACCAGTAAACCTAAATGTAATTCCACATTCTAAATACTTAAAAAATGTACACATATAAAACATGTAGCATAGTGTTTATTTTTGTTCTGTATTTGTTAGCTTTTACATATTGTGTTCATTGTGATAATGTTCTATACTTTTTTTGTAGGTGGCGGACCGAGGTAAGTCTCCAGTTGTTGATTAGACCACACCCTTGTATAGGAATTAGGTAATCCTACATGTAATCCTATGAATCTATCATGATATACAATTTTTGTTAATATAATCGTTTGCGCACACTATTGCTTCAAAGACTAAGCAATATTTTATATATTTTTGTTCTAAACAAGGGATTCGGTTTATGAAACACCGTTTTAGCACTCTTTACAGAATGAGGTCTCCCATTTGATGAGAGATAGTGAAATTAAAGGGTCTACAGACCCGTTGAGGATGCTATATAAGACCACGGAAAAACAAAACGAGGAATTGGTTCTTCTAACATTGACAGTTCCACAAACAAAAGAGATCGAAAAAGGATTCAATCATTGTTACAGCAACGTAAACAATCAGAAGTAAGTTCTCAACAATCAGAAGTAAGTAAACAACGTAAGGCAATGTTGGTCCCAATGACCAAACCAATCCATGTAAACCACATACTTCTCCCATATTTTCCACTGAACAGTCGGCAACACACTCTGCGAAACCCTCGAGGCCAGTAGAGGGTGCAGCCGATGCTGCCCCACCCACAATAGATGCTGCAGAAGAAGGGGAGGATGCATGGTTAGATAGATGCATTTCCTGGATCTTCTCGTGTCACTAGCACTGGTTCAATAATGTGTACATTTTTGGTGAATGAAGAAATGGTTCCAATAAAGATAGAGAGGATTCTTGGTGATTATAGATTATTTAATTTAGTTTTTATAATTTGTGTCTAATATATCGATATTATTTTTCAATGTTCACTAATGATGGCATTAATGTTTTGCAGGAAATGATATATTTTATAAAGATATGAATGATTTGGCCTTGGATATCTTTGGGCCTGCCATCTGCACAATTTGGAACAAGTAGCCAAAATATTTAAAGGATGATCTGACTAATCGCTTGGTTGGTCTATTCGGAAAAGATACCTTCGATACATCGAAGGTCCTACAGAAGGCTGGAAAACATCTGAAGATTGCCTGAGACCAGCATAGGGTTCACCTAGAAAAGAACCCTAGGTATGAGAGCCCTCTAATGATTCCATCAATGGAGTGGAAATCCTTAGTGGAAGATGGAAAAGAGAAGGGCCTGAGAAAATCAGGAAAGATACCACTAGCCAGAACATGGAAGTATGCAATACATTCCAAAATGTAGTGGTTGTTAGGATATTTAGACACTTAGGAGTTAGTTAAGATCAACTTGTGTAATCTATCCATTAGGTAAAAGTGTGTTTCTTTAGTATGCATTAGTATGCATTTGTAAATATTCTAATTTGACGGTCACGATATGTTTTAGACTTAGAGTGATCCGATGGTTCAACTTCTCTTAGATCATACCTACCATTGATCCATGGCTTAACACCCGATTAGTCTATGATCTCTATTTAAAGAGCATAGAGGGTCCTTAGCTAGTTGATTGATTATGAGAAGCTCATATGTAACTTTCTTTCTTTTGCATAATAAATTGCTCCAAGTAGCTATTTGGCTGGGGCCGTGGACTGTTTCTCTCTCGATGGTTTTAACCACTTGACAAACATTGGTGTGTTGATCTATGAGCTATTTGTGTGAATAGGTTGCTCAAGGTGTTTAGTCTTTTGGGAGTACCCTGTGTACCCGAACATGGTATCAGAGCATTTATGATGAGTTGTTTTCGGTTTTAATCAAGATCTAGAACCGGTTTTGTCGAAACTTTGAAATGGTTTCTGGTTCTAGATTTTTTGTAAATTTTTGTCCTATGGGAGATGTCCCATTGCATCCAAAGTGTTGTTTCCATTGGGAAATAGTTTTCGTTTCATTGAAAACTATTTCCGGTTGTTCCAGAAACACCCATTTCGGCAAATATGAAGGTATAATGTTACAGTGATGGATTTAATTTATTTTTTTAACTGTCTCATATTTTTTCAGTTTTATTATTATATATTTACTGTTTTAGTCTCAGAATGTTGCCTTCCCTGGCTGTGTATGCTCTTTGCCATGCACCTTGCGTGATCGCGGCGAATTAGAAACATAAAGGGAAATTTTTTTTTCTTGTCTTCTCGGCTATGTGTGCTCTTTGTCGTGTACCTTGTATGATCATGCTGAATATGAAACAACGAGAAAACTTGGAAACATAGACTTTCTAGTTAAGCTAACCAAGATCTAACCCTGCCCATAGAGTGGATTTTTTTTTTTTTTTTTCATTTTTTTTTGTGTTTTGTAGAAAAAAAGGCAAGCAGAGAGAACGAGAGAGAAGAGTAAAAAAAAAGCCTCCTTCCTCTTTCCATTCTTTTGCGTACCTTTTAAACTTAGCTCACTTGGTTCAAAGTTGCTTTCTTCCTTAATAGGTCTTGAGTTCAAGTCTTATTAAGTTACTTTTAGTGCATGCAATTTCTATTTTCAAGTTACTTTATTATAAAAGGGCATTTGACATAAATAAAATAAAATAAAAAGTGAGTCACTTAAGTCTTTTAATTTATTACCGCAGTATTTAAAAGTAACATTATTGTAAAAGTGAACATCACTTATTTTATAAAAGTGATTCACTTAAAAAGCAAATTTCTTGTAAGTGATTGTCAAAGGTTCATCTTGGGAAGAAGGGGGTTCTTTTTTTTAGTTGGTCAATTTAATATCTGCCACGTCACTATTGGGGACATCTTCAACATTTTTTTTGATCAAGCATTAACTTCATCATCCAGAATCAGTTTTCAGTGCCGTTTTTTTTAAAACCGCATATTTTTTCAAGGTCTTTGCATCAAGACAGTTAATTTCTATTCTTTCGGTCATTATTTTACAGTATGGACACCCCTTATGATATTATACTTACAAGTTATAACTATTTCCCATGGAAATCTCATATGGAGGATGTTCTGTGAAGTAGGGGACTTTTCAGGATAACCTCAGGGAAAGAAACAGAACCCACTAATGATGATAAGAAAATTAAATGGGAAAATAGATGTGATGAAGCTCATAGATTTATTGGGATGTCAATCTCTACTGATTTGCGATTCCACATATCTGGAATTGATGAACTTGATCAAGCTTGAGAAAAGTTGGAATCTATGTTTGGTAAACACAATGAAATTCGGGGTCATCAACTTGAGAATGAGTTGATTTCCTTGAATCCAAATGATTTTTCATGCATTCAAGACTATTTATTTAAGTATAAAACTCTTAGACTCTTATGATCAGAATGCAAGATTAAGAAAGAAGACAAACAATGTATTTATCATATTCTTTCCAAACTTGGACCTGCATATTTTGTTTTTGTATCTACATTCTACTCCATGAAAGAATCCTTGACTGCAGCTAGCTATCAAGAGCCTAGTCTTGAATCATTTTGTGATTCCTTAATTAGAGAGCAACATAAGCTCATTCATCTTGTAATAATTAACAATGCAGATACATCTGGGAAAGCCTTATTGTCCCAATAGAAAGAAAAGTCCAAGTCTCCTAAGAAACATAATTTTCGCAATAATAAGCCAAACAACAAGGGTCCCAAATATTCTCAGTCAGCTCCTTCTTCAAAAAATGACAAAGGATCCAAGCCAAAAGGAAAGCAGACTGAGCGTCATTGCAATTTTTGTGGGAAAGATAATCATGATGAATCTAAGCATTTAAAGGCAATGACAGCCTTGGAAGAAGCAATGAAGAAGCACCACATCAGCCTAGATTCGTCTTTAGAATCTACCTCTCATGGACATGCACTTTGTGCTTCTGGTTAGTCTTATACTGAATCTTCTTCTTCTACTTCAATTGAATGGCTCATTGATTCTAGAGCATCTTATCATATGGCTAATGATTAAGCCATCTTTTCTACTATGCATGAATGTAACACCAAACAAATATTTGTTGGTGATGATAGATCTCTAAGTGTTGTAGGATCTGGAATAGTTCCAGTAGAAAATGGTCATTTCAGTGATGTACTATGTGTTCCAAAAATTTCCTGCAATTTGTTATCAGTCTATCAAATTACTCATTCGGGTAAAGGTAAAACTATGACATTTACCCCTCACCAAGTTGTAATCAAGGATTTTAAAAATCCTCAAAATGTCCTTGCTACTGGAATTGTTGATGATATTACCAAGTTGTACAAATTTAACAACTTTGGGTCATCGGCTTTTCCTTCGGTTTTTGTTGCTTGTAGTGATAACTTGAGCAAACTTTGGCATGAGCGATTTGGTCACTTAAATTATCGCTCATTGCAACAACTATGTAAAGACAATATGGTGACTGGTCTTCCAATGGTATCTTACAAGGCTAGTGTTTGTTCTAGTTGTGTACTCGAAAAACATCATCGAGACAATTTTGACAAACGTGCCTCTTGGAACGCCTCGGTTCCCTTGGAGCTTGTGCATAGTGAATTGTGTGGCCCTCTTCCATCTCCTTCCTTTTCTGGTTTCAAATATTTCTTAACTTTCATTGATGACTACTCCAGATGCACTTGAGATTACTTCCTAAAACTTAAGAGTGAAGTATTTAACATGTTCTTGGCCTACAATGCCCTTGTTGAAAAACAATCTGGGCATCAAATTATTAAGTTAATGTCTGACAATGGAGGAGAATATGTTAACAACAAGTTCACTACTTTCTGCAATGAACAAGGAATCCAACAACAACACACTATTCCATATACACCACAATAAAATGGTGTAGCTAAACAGAAGAACCGCACTTTAAAAGAAATGGCTAATTATATGATCCAATCTAAGGGACTAAGTCTTCAATATTGGGCTAAGGCCATAAATTGTGCAAATTACATAGTTAATCACACACTCACTAAAGTTTTACAAGGTATAACACCGGAAAAAGCATGGATTAAAATTAAACTAGATGTAAGTCACTTCCGTGTGTTTGGTTGTGAAGCATGGGCTCACATTCCGGATGAAAAATCGAAAGCATTACAGCCTAAAAGTGAAAAGCGCATATTTGTTGGATATTCAGAAGATGTAAAAGGTTATAGACTTCTTCAGCCACATTCTCATGATATAATCATTATAAGAGATGTTAAATTGGATGAAAATATCTTGGCCTACGAGCCTAACTTGGTGGGTGTGCCATGTTTGGCCTACGAGCTTGATTCGGTGATTGTGCCTTCTCTTTCTTCTTCCAACTTCCTTGATAGGTTTACAACTCTAGTTTTTGATGATGAGAGTGAGAATGAAAATCCACCTCCTCCTACTCATGTTCCTCAAATTGCACCAGCACCAATGCTTCCTCGATGGGTCCATTCAACATGTGAAGTAGCTGGTGATCTTGCCGGTGATCCTAGAGATCAATGTCGAACACATTCTTAGTTTCAACAAGCCTCTTCTCTTTTGGCTCAAGTTTCTGAGAATCATGATCCAAAATTTTTTGCAGAAGCTTTAGGAAATCCAGATTGGGATGCAGCTATGGATGAAGAATATCGTTCATTAATGGTGAACGATACCTGGGATCTTGTTCCTCTTCCAAAAGGAAGAAAACTTGTCAGATGTAAATGGGTCTACAGAACTAAGTATGCATCAGATGGAAGTGTTAAAAGAATTAAGGCAAGGTTAGTTGCCAAATGTTTTTCCCAAGTTGAAGGTATTAACTACAATGAAACCTTTGCTCCTGTCGCAAAAATGAATTCCATCTGCCTTGTTCTTTCCCTTGTAGCCTTACATAACCAAGAAGTCCATCAAATGAATGTCAAGTATTCCTTTTTACATGGTGATTTACAGGAAGAAATTTACATGGAACAACCTCCTGGATATGTTCAGGATAACTCTAGCATTGTCTATCTCCTTAAGAAATCCTTATATGGCCTTAAGCAAGCTCCTAGAGCTTGGTATGCCAAAATGGATAGCTTTCTCCTTGACATTGATTTTTTTAGATTCCATTCTGACCCCAATGTCTATACCAAGAAAGTAGGAAACCATCTCATCATACTTGTTCTTTATGTTGATGAACTTATCCTTATTGGTAGTGACCCTAAATTTATAACCCATGTGAAATCCAGTCTTAAGCAAAATTTTGAAATGTCAAACTTAGGACATTTGCATTATTTTCTTGGTCTCCAAGTCTTGAAAACCAAAGAAGGAATCTTTCTTTCCTAGTATAAGTATGCTTGTGACCTTCTTCATCACTTCCACATGGAAGATTGTAAACCAGCCCCTTCTCCCTTCCAGTCTGGAGTCAAAATTTCTGCCACTTGTACTTCCCCTGAAGTAGATGCCACCTTGTATTGTCAGCTTGTTGGTATTCTTTTAAACTTGATTCATTCCTGTCCTGATCTTTCCTTTGTCGTTGGTTGTGTTTCCCGTTATATGAAAAGTCCTCATGAAAGTCACTGGAAAGCGTCAAAAAGAATACTTCGATATATTCGAGGTACAATTCAGTTTGGGATTCATTACAGTATAGGGGAGAAACCTTTGTTGGTTGGTTTCATTGATTCAGATTGGGCCGACGATCTTGATGATCGAAAGTATACTACAGGTTATGTTTTCAGTCTAGGATCTAGACCTGTCACTTGGGCTTGTAAGAACCAACAAGCTCTTGCTCTTTCTTCAGTAGAAGCAGAATATCGAGCCGTAGTTAATGCCAGTCAGGAAGCTTTATGGCTTCGACAGATCCTTTCAGAGTTTGGATTCGAGCAGCAGCATCCTACTCCACTTTGGTGCGATAATCAAAGTGCTATCAAGCTTTCCAAAGATCCAGTTCTACATTAGCACAGCAAACACATTGAGCTACACATGCACTTCATCATAAATATTGTTCATGATCATGTTATTGAAGTGCTCTATTTCCCTACAGATGATCAAGTTGTAGACATCTTCACCAAGTCTCTTACAGAAGCAAAGTTTTCTAAACTCCGGTCTATGTTAGGAGTTCAGGAATGTGTCCTTAAGGGGGGTTAGGCTCTAATGCCTCCTTCCTTCTCCTAATAGTGTCACTTTTGTAAATCCTTCAATCCTATCCCAAGTTGTTTTTAAGGGGGGATGTTAGGATATTTATACACTTAGGAGTTAGTTAAGATCAACTTGTGTAATATATCCGTTAGGTAAAAGTGTGTTTCTTTAGTATGAATTAGTATGCATTTGTAAATATTTTAATCCGATGGTCACGATATGTTCTAGACATAGAGTGATCCAACGGTTCAACTTCTCTTAGATCATACCTACCATTGATCCATGGCTTAACACCTGATTGGTCTATGATCTCTATTTAAATAGCATAGAGGGTCCTTGGCTAGTTGATCGATTATGAGAAGCTCATATATAACTTTCTTTCTTTTGCATAATAAATTGCTCCAAGTAGCTATTTGGTTGGGGCCATGGACTGTTTCCCTCTTGAGGGTTTTAATCATGTGACAAAAATCAGTGTGTTGATTTGTGATCTATTTGTGTAAAGCGGTTTCTCAAGGTGTTCGGTCTTTTGCTAGTACCCCGTGTACTCGAACAATGGTAAGCCTTATTATTACTAGTTTTTATATCAAATTTGGCACATCGACTAACGTATTTAAAAACTTGATTAGGATCTCAAAAACATCTAAGGCCACCAATGCAATAATTGAAAAAATTGGCCAACACAAGTTTGGTCGTAGTGGTTACTCGAACTTGGCGGCCCGGTATGTAAGTATCGCAAAACCCGAATCCGCATCCAAATATCATACAGATAATCATTTTCATTTTGTTCTGCCAAAAAATGTAAAATTGATGACATCATGCAAATATGAAGTCCTCTGGTTCAAAGACTTTCCCAGTGCGGCTTACATGAAGCTTGGCTTCGAACAGGGCTTTGACACCATTGTTGAACACTGGAGAAGCTTGTATGGGCATACTGCATGATCTTCTGTTGATCCATCTGGTGCGTAGGTATGTAAAAACTGTACAGTTTAATGATAATTTATTAATTCTCATGCAATTTATTCCTTATAAATAAATTAACATAAATTATTTATTCTTTTTTAGCAAGAAAGTAATGATCCCATTCATGACGAGGATGTACATGACCAACTAGACGAAGATCATGCTTTGATTCGTGGTAATGAATTTATTAATGTGCTACTATTTTGTATAGACTATTGTAGATGATGAACATTAATCCTAATTCTACACAATTCAACTGTAGAGCATGTATATGCATAATATAACAATGAACAGGTTGGGCCTATATAAGATAATGTTGAACATGAAAATGTGCCCATGGCAGGTAAAAACACACATTCGTAATGTTTTTTAAATGAATTACTTGTATTTATAAAAATATAAATATATTAATGAAATATTTTGACATTATTGCATAAATTAAATGCCCCTCCCTAGAAGTTCAACCTTGCGAGCAGACTAGTAGGGAGACCGAGGATCAGATTCTGCAAGGTGTGACTCTAACTAAATATTTAAAGAGAAGAAAAGTAAAAAGGAAGTGACTAAACAAATGTTACGTAATTCTTATTTATAATAAAAAAAATTCATGGCTTTTTCCTCTGTTTCATGAATGAATGTTTAAATGAATGCTTTAATGAATGGTTTACTGATTTTTTTATCTTCCATTGACTAAATGAATGGTTTAATGAATGGTTTTTTCAGCTTTTGAATGATTGAATGGTTTAATGAATGATTTAATGAAATCATCTTTCAACTATTGAGTGAAATAATTTGCAGTAGATGCATTATTATTTGGATTGTGAAATAGTGAAATAAATTGTTATTTGCAAGTAGATGCATTGGGTTTGGGGAGTTGAGAGTGATGTGAGGGGGGGAGGGGCCATAAGATCTTCCACCTTCACGTGGTTGGTACTATTTAGTAGAGAATATTAAATTATTCTTGAAATAGAGAGGAGCTCAATGAATGGTAAGGAAGAATACATTAAAAAACATCTATTTCTATAATTTTAGTGTATAATTTTCACTATTGCTATTTGACTCCTCCATTGGAACTTGCTACAGATAGCGTTGAGAAACATTTCCATAGTTAAGAGGCAAGAAATGGCTTTTTGATGAGATTCTGGCCTTATATACATAGTGTTTTTGGTTATCCATGTTTTATCAGGTGATCTATTATTAACAATTAATTTACTTAAGTAGTTGAATAGTATTGTAATTTACATTGTAATATTATTGTATTTATTTATATTGGTTTTGCTATTTTCATAAACAAACATTAATTTATTTGATGGGTCCTAACATGAAACTATTGCAACAGGACAAAATTTGAAGTATGTTGAATGATTTTTTGAAAGGTAAAGCATAAGAAGACAGTGTGAAGCTCCACAAATCAAGGTATAATTATGTTTTCTTTTGTTTGATTGAGCTATGTATTGGGTATTTATGCATGTCCACACACACACATTTAGTTGATGATGATGATTACCATACAGTCAAGCGAATTTTGTTCTATATGATCTAAAAAATTACCTTAAATAGTTTGATTTATCAGGATAACTGGCCCCTTGGTAACACTTTACCAATTCCATATAGCTATGAATTCCATATGTACATGAAAATATATGGGAAATGACGATTTGTCATTGGACATGTGGCTATGAATTACATTTTATTCATTTGTAATATTGTTTGAACATCGAATTACCGAAGTAAAACTTATATGCATGTGCATGACATTGAATTGAAGGATCATAAGAGGGCACACTATTTTCTTTGTGGGTGAGTCATGTTTTCTTTCTTTTATTTTAAATCTAAATTCTAAATAAGGACTTATTTTTGCATTTCAAATTACACCAAGATATCTTCCACATGTAAAAACTTCCTCCATAAAGTAATGATGGATGATGACAAGTAGAAGCAAACCCCAACCTCCAAAAGCCCCTAAAATGCAATGTTTCACCTTGTCCACAAAAGTGTCTAAGAGAAGGCCTCTCCAAATTGGAAGGAAACCTAAAATTATGTTGTGTCTCCCCTAAGTCACCTTCAAGAAAGATGCCCCTCTAATAATATTCATATAGAAACAAAAAAAAAACTTCTAAGAGATATCGGTCTCTATATATCCAATCGAGTGATCCAATACCCAATTAATATAGAAACAAGTCCTTCCTTCAGTGAAAAGTATCCTCCAAGGCTGAGCGCTTGCTGAAAGAAGAATTTCAATGGTGTCCTCAATCCTATGTAGACATAGTTGAAATACCTCGTAAATGGAACTAGATTGGATCAAAATTTTTAAGCCTCATGTGATATATAGAGGAGCCTTTATAACACATCAATGTTGCCATACTTCTTCATTGTTGAGTTTTTTTTGCCTATATTGTACCTTCATTATGCTACGAAAGGTGCACAAAACTCTTGAAACATGATTCAAAGGTGGATTAGCCCTCAATGAAAGTGAAGACAAGCCAGTAGGGCCAACGCTTCTGAAAACTTCACCCTACAGTGCTTAAAAGTCAACATAATATGCCATGTGAGCTTCCTAGAAATGATCATGTTGAAGTGCTACTGTTGATTAGACACCAAGAGATAGTTCTTTGCTACTACAATATGCCCAAGGACACTTTTATGCTATTGTTATTTACACATATCTCACCCAAACATGGTATTTTGAAACCTATTTTTGTGTTATACCCATTAATTTTTCCTAGATTTCAAGGTTTAGAGCCATTCTCATCAATCCATCTTCCCAAAACTGGATTACCGCTCACTAGGAGGTCAAATAGGGCTAAGAAATGATTTTAAGGACTAGTATGTGCCCAACAACATGGATATTTAGGGTCACTATTGTTTTTCATTACACAAAAATTCCCATAGACATGGATTTACTTCTCTAATATCCACAAACTCTGCCCAGAACAAGCTCAAAGTCATATCAGACTTTCTAGATATCATTGTTTACTACTGATGCTTACTATAAAAAGTTCTTAGATCTAAGTTTTAGCCACTTTACGTAGGTTTCCAACTGTGGTAATTCTACAAACATAAATATAATTAATTAGAATTAATTTAAAAGTCAATAAATTAAGCTTAGCATCAAATAGAACTTTAAGGGAAAAACCTATTAGCTAGAATGGGTTTAATACCAACATAGCAATGGAAGTGCTAGATTAACATAAATTAACATATTAAGTGCCTTTCTCTTCCTTGAGATATTCCATTTCCTTATCTTCATTTATCTTAATTAGTAGTCTCAACCTTGAGACCTACCATTTGCATGCCATTGTAGACTCTCTGAGCAAGATACCATTCTATTAGCTTTCCCAGCCTCTATGCTTGGATATAGCCATCTACCTCTCATGTATAATTTCAATCCATTTTTCGAATACCCTCTCAAACACTAAGAAAATACTTTCTCTAGATGTATATGTAGATCATGTGCTTGTTATTCCAAACTTAATATTTTTGAAAATACATGTTTGTATGTAAACACTATACTGAGTATGTTCCCTACTTGTTTCAAAGGTATTATTGGTATGCTTGATTAGGAAGTGATTCTTTAATTGTTATTTAATTAACAAACATAATTTCAAGTTACTGAGTGGTTAGTCATGCATATGAAGCTTCAAGATAGGACCTTGAGTTTCCTCTATTGTTTCCTACATTTAGGCTAGAAACTGTACTCTTAATTTCCTATATGCAAGTTCTGTTTAGTCTCATATCGCTCTCTTATTAGGGTTACAGTTTGTATGCATGGTCAAAGGAAGTTGGTTGGTCACCTCACTCACGGTCCATCCAATGAAAAAAATATGAACCGAATGGCCCAATTGAATGAATTGAAAGGACTCAAGAGTGAAATGAGTTTTCATGAATACTGCAATCTTGATTAAACTATAATATTACAACCCCTACAAAACTTTGATATTTTATTCTTCAAACTGTAAATATTTGTGTCAAGACCTCATGCTAGCTAGATATGCAGTCTTAAAAGCCTCATCCTCCATACATCCTATCGATCAATTTTCGATCAAAACTGGGCATTTTACTATCCTTTCCC
The DNA here is from genome assembly GCA_001517045.1 of Pseudotsuga menziesii. Taxonomy (NCBI): domain Eukaryota; kingdom Viridiplantae; phylum Streptophyta; class Pinopsida; order Pinales; family Pinaceae; genus Pseudotsuga; species Pseudotsuga menziesii. The sequence continues at coordinate 91,155 of LPNX010337336.1, read as the reverse complement.
AATCATCATTCAGATTGCACATGCCAAGTCTTCCATTTGATTAAATATTTTAGTGAGAAGTTTTGAAGCTATCATAGTTAAAGACAAGAAACACTCTCAACCAATGGAAAACCTTAGAGTGGTAAAGGTTTTGAAGATCTTTATTCTTATTGCAGATTTATTTGTGTGATTGTGATGAGTTGAGCTCTATTTTCACCCCCTTTTAGACCCATAATCCACTATTGGTATTTTTATTTAACCCTGATGATGGAAAAGGTAAATTGGGTATAGTTCATCACCATGAGCCTACTTCAATTGCTTTATTGCTATCCTTTTGGTGATCAAGTGTGCTCATCACCTTTATTCGTAGTTGCCCAAGTGTCTTCTTAGGCTGTATGTAGTATATCTTTGAAATATGAGAACAATGTTCATAGATTCTCGATATTCATATAATTCCAAAGGCCTTAAAATAACTTTCAAACTCCCTCAGTGACATGTACCCCTTGGTAAATCAATTCCTTGATCAATCATAATCATAATGCTTGGGTACCATTTGTTTAGGTTGCTTCTCGTCCTCCGACTACAATGGATTTTAAGCATTCCATTTTATACCTCCTAGCCGTTCTTTACATGTATAGAATTAGATGGGTTTTAGTGTCTGATGCAAATAGCCTGGCTTCGAGGTTCTTTCCCAAGGAAAAAATGTTTTTATTGAAGAAAGCCCATTTGCAGCCATGACTTTTGATAATGCTGTGAGCTATAATAGGAAATTAGCTGAAATTTTTATGGTGTACATCTATTTAAATAGAATTGTAGTTTGAATTAATTCCTTGCTTGGTAGGGTCTGATATCCTTATGAGTTTATTTGCATTCCATTTCGCACACTCAGGAAATACTAAGAAGGTTACATGGATTCTCATCAAACAATGCTTTCTTGAGGTTTCTGAATAATTTTTCATCTGGGTAGTTACCTGGAAGATGACAGTAATATACACTAAACATAAGAGACTCTTTGTGAAATTCTCTTAGTACAGGTATCTACAGGAAGTGAAATTTATTCCAATGTAATGGTTTTCAGAACTGCCTATTTTAGCTATGTTGTCTAGACACTATATTGGTAACAATATTTTTATCCTTGTTTGTGATTGTAAATTAAAATTATAATGTAGTATTTTGAACTTTTTAAGATTATATACTTGTAACATAGAGTAACATCTAGTCAGTTTTTAATATAATAATGCCAAGAAGCAAGCTATCTTAGCCATTGTTTTTCCTTTGTGTATAATTTCATGACTATTCTAAACGTTGGTATTAGGTAAAGAAAGGGATTTCATAATTTTCAACACCTTATAATTTGTGTTGAAATCCTACGAATAAGAGGCAAACCGTGCTCCTACCCTAGATTACTCTAATGTTATGTCATTGGTTGTGATCTACTTAGAGATGGCAATATCATTAATCACATGTATTTTTCAAGTTGTAATTTAACATCCACAAAAGGCATAACTACACAGTCACTGAATGAGAATGGTTAGCAATCATGCATAACATTTAAAAATTCTAATATTATTTGCTTCATAGTCCTAAGACCTTTTGAACTACCATCTTAGAACCTAGAAATCATGTTCAAGTTAGTGTTGAGTTATTTGAGTTAAGATCAGCCAATTCATTCATCAAGTTAGTCTATTTAAAGATTGACATAGTAAAAGACCTAACATTATAAGAGATTCAATAATGTAATAGTTAAAACTTAGGTTATCTAAGGTTGAATATCACATTTTGTCAGAGCCTCGCAATAAGACATTGAAGTTATTAGTCAAAAACATTTGAAATCAAACGGTAAACTAATTTGTGAATGGAAACCTTTCAAATGAAATATTTTTTGAAATACATTGGAGAGCATGACTGCTGAGTTTTGAATAGGTCATTCATTATATCAATTGAAATATTTTTTAGGTATAAACAGGGATATCAAAACTGTAAGGTTTGGAATATGCTCGTGAGAATATACACCTTTCTAAATATCCCTATGGTGCAAACAAACCAATTAGTGCAATGTGCACTAACACCTTCTCTTTAATATTCATACCGTTAAATTTTTTTTATCTCTTAGATATGTGTCATAAGATATCTCAGCACTATGCTTATGTCAGTCATGCATGTATTGCTAAGGTTTTTATTCAAGAGCACTTCTAGGAAATTTTCACACTCTAGTACAGACTCTAGAGTAGTCAATGATGCATGTATTGTTGAGTTTGTTCTTCAGGAGAATCTTCTGGGAATTGTTGACACTCTAGTATAGAGTAGTCATTGCTTCATACATTTTGTTAGCCTATTTTCCTACAATATGAGGGATTAGGTGGCACTTCATTGAATCCATAATTATCATCCTTGATTTTTTTTTCTCATATTGACCCAATCGTTGGGGATTCAAGTAGGGTGCTCCTGGTGATTCAAGAAGGAGGAGAGATAGTATTTGGTGGTGTTGATCCTAATCACTTCAAGGGTAAACATCAATATGCTCCTATTACTCGAAAGGGTTACTAGAAGGTATGTAATGGAATCATGTTAGTTTTCCAGGTTTAAGATTGACTGTATTTAAGGATAAACACATGCATACCATGTTCTTTGTATGAGTCATAGTTACTAGTAGGTATGTCATGGGATTATTCTACTCTAATAAATCAATGTTTCTATTTTTTTCAGTTTGACATGGGATACTTCCTCATTGATGATCAATCAACATGTCTGCATACAGTCCATCTTCTTTAATTAGGCACATGATTGATTCTTAAGGAATCTTATGAAAATATTGATGGCATTTGATGAACATTTAGTTGCAGGTTGCTGTGCTGGAGGTTGTGTTTCTATGCATACTAGAACTTCTTTAAAGCTTGCAAACCTTTGATATTTTGGAAATTTCTCGTATAAGTTAGTGGTTTTCTAGGCCTGTGTAATGCCCCAGTTTTGACCCCGTTTGCATTAAAAGGTACATGATGTATACATTATAATAAATCATGGTGTGGAGCTAAAGGCAAAATCCCCACCATCGATTTGGCTGTGTTATGTTTTGACAATATGGATCGTTGCTGATGGTACATCGTTCTATCCGGCACACTATAGTTTTGGCATCATGTAAGTATGCACGTCAATTTAAAATAAACCCACAGCCAGCTATGATGGTGCAACATTAAATGAAAAGGGCACGATTTTTAAGGTTAAGGGGGAGTTGTCTAACCCATGGGGGGCATTAGGAGTTTTCCATGTGTCGACCACTTTAGTTTCTGTTGTTAGTGGGGGAAGCTATGGGATGGCAGGAAACCACTACGCTCACACCTGCACTCCCTCCACAACATGATGGCTGATCATTTTGTCCACTCTCCCCACCACCGACTGTTCGTTTTCCTCACGTAGGGTGAAGTTAAAATGGATTACATTCCATTGTTTGGGGGTTCACCTTCCCTCTCTCACGCATTTGTCAGTCTATGGTTGTGTTCCTTCCATCCATGCAGAGAATCGATTTCTTTCCTACACACATTATTGGACCGGGTATTGTTCCATCCTTCATAGTGGATCGTGAGCTGAAGACTACGACAGTTCCCTCACTGAATGCTGGTTGCAGCATCCTCCACGCATTGTTGACTGTGTTTTCCTTTACAATATGGCATTTGCTGAATATTGCTATGGTTTTTCCCTGTGGTTCAATGCTGAACTGTGACTATTGGTTGTGTCTTTTACCCTCACGCCTAAATTGGGAGCCTGTTCCTTTTTCCATTTTCTGGTCTGTGTAATTTTTTCTCCAGTGATTGCATGAAGGATCTTGTGTTGTGGGCTCAGTGTTGGGAATCTGGCTTCTTTGCCTTTTTGTAGACCGTGTAATGCTACCACCATTTCCTTATATGATTGGGGATGCTATTGACTTACCCTGGTTTTGGGTTGCTGTGTATGCAAGTACCTTGTTGGGTATTGCTGAGTTGTTTTGGCCATGTTAGGGCCGAGAAAAACTCTGAATCATCATGTTTGACCTAAGCTATGTTCACCTTGTCATTTGGGGTTGTCACCCTGTTGTCTTCACCTCCTTCATAGAGCTGTGAACTGTTGATTTACTATTGTATGCAGTGGTTGGTCTTTGGACTGTTGAGAATAGGATTAGAGGCGGGGTATGCTTGAGAAACTGGTGTTTGGAGCCACTCAAATAGAGTGAGACTACTGTATTTCCTCTCCACAACCCTTGAAGAATATTGGGAAGGGAAGTCAAGGCCTGAGGGACTATGAAACAGAGAAAGGACTAATTCCTGGTGTTGAGTGTGTGGATGTATTAGAGGTCAGGGTTAGCTCTAGTGTAGGAATCCTTAGCTCTCCGTTGAGGCCACCAGCTTAGCATTTATCCTTTCCTATCTCCTTGACGGCCTGATAAACCCTACTGTGTGGGCTTGGCTGATTTGTGTACCTTGTCTACGTGTAAGCTTGCTTTGACCCTTACTCCTTGAGGAATCATGCCCAGCTTGGGGGTGGTAGTGTTGCTGAGAGATTGATGAGCACGCTTTCCTATGGTTGGGTGGAACATTGCAGCAACGTAGCTAGTTGCGGGACGAGTCCTTTTTAAGATAAGTATTCTTAACTATTTTGTCTCTCCATTTATATTTACTGAATAATGAATATGATGAACATGTGGTATGCTTGAATGAATGTATGTTTGCTTCCGCTATGCATGTGAAGGTTTATGCGTCTTAGCATGTTTTATGTTTTAAGTTTTTATTTTAGCACTATATTCCTGTTCATCTTCATGGGGCTATTTTCCCATATGTTTGGTGATAGTAGCGTCCTCTTCCCCGGTCAGAGGGTTGGGGACGCTACAGTATGGTATCAGAGCTAAAGGTTACAGCATGGGCCTGAATGGGCCATGAAGATGCAGTGACAGAGCTTATTTTGCAAGCACTTGGGCCTCAGAGGGCCATGATAAACAGTTAATAGAGGCAGGTTTCCTACTGCCCAGCAGAAACCAAGAAAAATGGGTGAAGACAAGAAAATTTCACAAAAAATTCTAAGTGCCAGAATGTCGGCTCATTGGAAAACTTGGTGACAAGTTCTTCCGATGCAGTGGAGCACTTAGTGGGAAGGCCACCTGATGGATAGTTGATCCAATGGATGATGCGGTGGGAGATAGAGGAGGAAAATTCAGAAAATTTCCTAATTGTTTTGGCCGTTGGCACATCGAAACACTTAGATAGATGGGTCGCTGATGCTTAGCTGGGTGAGCGCCGCCGTTGCGGATGGCTAGACCACTATCCTTCTGAAGGATAGAGCCTTTGATCGTTGATGGCACAGAATTTTTGAAAATTTTCTAAGTGTTGACTTTGTCGGCCATCGAAGCATGTTAGTTGTGAGGATCGCCGATGAAAATCGGAAGGAATTAGATGATCTTGCGCCGCCGTTGTGGATAGCTAGAGGACTATCCTTTCGATGGATAGAGCCTGCGACTATCGACGCCACAGAGGAAGACGTTCCGACAGCTGACACCGTAAAGAAAGTTCAAAAATGTTCTCTAAGGCCTGAAATCATTGGCCATCGGAAGACGATGGTGGTTTGTGCGCCACTGTTGTGGAAGCCTAGAGCATTAGTCTTCCGATGGTTGATGCCGATCAGGTCATGCTTCAGTTCGCCAATCAGAAATCATTAGCATATTGGGTCGTCGATCAGAAAAATATCGAAGATGATGAGCCATCGTTGCGGCTATTGAGTGAACTATTCCGTCGATGCATAAGTCTTCCACTTGTCAATGCCGAGGTGTCAGTGAATTATGGTTCCAATAACTACGGCGGTGACAAGCAGTTGCTTTGATTGGAGAAGGATAGTTGAGAATAAGAGATAGTTGAGCTGATGAAGCAGCGGAAAAGAAGACTAAAGAGAAAAATTTTGAAATTTTTTCTAAGTCGTAGAATCATCGGCCATCGGTGATGGTTAGTTGATCACATCACCGATGATTAGGTGATTCAGTTGCCGATGAGCTACGTCGGATAAAGTTAGTTGATCAAACGTCCGTCGTTGCAGCTAATTAGTAGACTATTCTACCGATGGACATTGTTTTGACATTCGATAGACCTGTGGCTGTAGAAGGCATAGAGAGATCGTGGGCCACCGTTGCGGCCATATAAAGAACTAATCAGCCGATGTTCTCCGAGCGCCGATGCCACAAAAGCCTAGTCGATCTGACCACTGGCAAAGTCATGAGTTGCGGAAGATATAGTTTGATTGTGGGCCACCATTGTGGAAGCTGAAGGGACTAACCGTCCAATGCATAGGGCACCCAATTGCTGACGCAACAGGTTAGTCTATGCTATCGCCGATGAAGTTTGGAGCAATAGACAATTACAGACCTGATACTACAGACAAAAATAGACCAAGGAATCATCGATGAAACTTGAAACGGTAGACAAGCAACTCGTCGATACAGCGGAATAAATTTGAGGTTTCAGCCGCTGAAACGCCGAAAGATTAGTAAGGAGAGGACCCAATGAACAGTCGGTTTCTTGTCGATGAAAATCAGAAGTCTAGTTATTTTTCCCACCGAAAATCCTAAGAGAAATAAAGGAATAGAATGTCGATGAGCTAGGCATTTTGACCACCAAAGAGTCAGAAACTTAGTTGGGAAGGGACCCGATAGGGAGAAAGAAAATTGGGTTTTCCAGTGGAATTTTTAGCAGTTCCAACTAGTGCTCTAGTGGGCTTTGTAGTGAATTTCTCATTGGGGTTCTCAGCAATTTCAGGATTGAAAAAGGAAGAAAACCCTAGGTGGCTGGAATTCACATTTCAGACCCAACATTCAGTGGTGTGTTTTTCCATCATTTTTGAAATGATGTGGTTTTCACACCTGGGGGGGCAGAGTGAAGCATATGGATAGGCAGGAGCAGCAAAGTGCTAAGTGATTTCTTGAAAGAGAAAGGTTTTGTTGTCAAATGAACAAATCTGGGAAATTGCATGCCTAGAGGTTGCAATACCATGCAGTCAAATCAACTCTTGTGTGGAAGAGGAGTTCCATGCAAGGATGAGGGACGTCAAAAGGGAAGTTTCCTTGCTGTTTATAACTACATTTTATAATTTTTATACATGAAATGTATGAGGATATGCCTTGCATGCATAGGATATTACATGTTGGTAAAAATAGTGAGGATTATACATTTACAATAAACCACTAATGATGATTATTGCATTGATGTTGGAATTAGGGGAAAAACCAATGACAACATGAACATGGATGAATATGTTGCTGATGCTGATGAATGTGACTAGCAACCCTATGGAGAAAGGGATAAGGCAACAAGTCCAGAATCAAAATTTGGTGAGCAAATTCTACAATCTCCTGCAAAGGACCAACCAAACTGGTAATGTCAAGGGTGTAAGTAGGACCCATGAAGGTAAGAGTTTAATTATGACAATTGCCTGGAGTGGTAAAGGTAAGAGATCTCATACCATGTGGATATTTGAATGTTATACTTACTTCATATAGAAATATGTTATGCCTGTATTATGTTGTTATGAGCTTAGTAGCCCGAAGAAAGTAAGCACTAATGATCTTGATTATAGTAATGCATCCTATATGAAGTAGTCATGGTTAGGCCATGCATGGTATGTTTGAATGCATAGTATTCCTGAATCAATGCAAGGTAGCATTGAGTGGATATGCATTAAAATATTTCATAAATATTGTAGTTATGCATTGAATAGATGCATATGAAGGGTGTGAGTAAATGATTACCTGAGTATGGGTGCAAATGTTGTGATGCATTGCATGAATGCATTAAAATAGCACATGTGATATTATGAATAACTAATGGCTGAAATGATGAATTTATGACAATTCTGGAACCATTTCAAGAGCTGTGATGAATGCATGATAGTAAGTGAATGAAGAAGGTAGTCATGATCGACTGGCTATCGGAAATGCTCTATGGAAGGGCAAGGTGGTAAAAATGATACGCTTGTGCAGTAAGGAGTATCTAAATGTTTCATTTAAATTACATGAATGATGTGACTGTACCCTGTAATCTAAAGTATGATAATGATTGTGTGAAGTAAATGAGTTTTGGTAATATTGATGCCATTAACAGCTGGAAGTATTGGAATTTTATAAATTCCGAAAATGCTTTAGTGATTGTTGCAGCAATGAAAAGGCATCATGACTTACCAAGTGTTTGGCTGATTGAAGTTCAGGTCTCAGGTAGATTGTTTCGAGCATGGAAATGAGAGTAAGACCATGACAAATGCCGAAAATCTACCATGTGAAAGAGCCAAACCTCTTGAGAAGAGTCTCATGGCCATGAAACTAGTTTATATGCATAATGAGTTGTCAAATTTGAATTTGTGAATTTCAGGTTTGAGAAATTGCTGACAACTACTAATCACTATTGGCTTGCATAGAATTGTGTCAAGAGGGAGCAATGAAAGTGGGTGTTCATGTTATGAAGCATAGAATTATAATGGGCATAGTGGTGTTGCTTACAAGAGACCCACAAATGAGGATCGCCTCATTTCCAAGCAAGTCAATTTCTGTAGTAAACAGAGTTGCAAATTCTCATTAAATTTAATTAATAATGTTATTGCTTGGTTATGGAACAATCAAATTTGGATTGTATTATTAGATAATGACTGACTGTTGGCTATTTGATGAATGTGCCAGGGGTACACACTGCAGGAAGATCATGTGTGCTAGCCTGCAGGAGCCAAAATTCATGGGAAGGTTTTCCCTTATCTTGGAATGGGTTTCGATTGAAACTCCATTGGACATTTTGGAAATGTCTCATCTGCACTACATGTTTGGTAAGAAACATGAGTGAGATGGTATAGATGATGTCAGTAAGACATGTGTAGATATGACATGAAAAGAGGAGTTGGGACGGAAAACCGAGGGACTATCAACTCAGAGAAGGGAGCCCCCATTCCTCCTTAACGAAGGAAAAATGGTTCGGCAAACGGATAAGTGTTCTATGAACCTAGCTAAGAATACACATGTCAAATTGTTAAATTCAATATGTAGAGCATGTTTTGATTTTGTTTCCGTTATGGAAGATTGCTTAAGTATGCATAGGGCCTACATGGCACACACCGAGAAAGGGTGCACACTTTCCCGATGTCGGATCATGGAAGGGTTTTTCAATATTGATTACACCCTAGGGAGTGGACGCACTCTTGGTGTCTCAATACTTGATAGTGAATGATGTGAAATATGGTTACAATTTTGGAGCAATAATGCTAATGAATATGCTTACATTTCTTGTGTTGTCGGGATAAACAGATGTAGCCTGGTATTGTACACTAAATGGACAAAGGCTTGAGTTCATCCTACCTTCTCTCTAAAGACCATGAATAAGGAGGCATTCCTGAGGGACTGTCAACTCAGAAAAGGGAGTGGTCTCTCTAAAGGAGACAAAAAATGAGACATTTTCGAGGGACTGTCAAATCAGAGAAGGGAATTGTCTCTTGTGTGATATGGGGTAGTGGCATTAGAGCTCACTACTGGAAATGAAACCTAGAAATGGTCGATATAAGTGCATGTGTTATTGTTGATTTCCTGATAAACCCAACGGTGTTGGCTTGGTTGATGATTGGTTGTTGATATAACTACAGGCGATTTGTTGACGGTCTGATAAACCCAACTGAAGGTTGGCTTGATTGTGCCTGATATATAGCTAAAAGGATGTTGTGAAGCAGCCTACATGCTGAACTAACATCCAAGTCCATAGGCAATCCCAAGGCTTGCAAAGCGAAGCAGGATCCTGTGGACCAACGAGGAAATGCACAATACAGAGGTGAGAAAGGTGAAATCCAGTGGTGCACATTGATCATGGCAGCAGACAAAAAGTTGTTGGACTTGACTGGAAGTCTCCTCCAAATGATTGCCAGGACCCAAGAGAATCTTGGAGAGATGCTCAAGATACAGAAAAGGTAGAATGAGATGAACCACCAGATTTTGCAAGACTCTATTGGTTTGCAAAAGGAGGTCAAAAACATTCTGGGAGCAATCCACAAAGGCAAGGGAAGTGGACCAATGATGGAACATTCATCCAAGTGATCCATTAAGAAACGTTCTAGGCATGAAGACTTAAAGGAAATTGAGCAGGGAAAGATGAGGCAGCCAGCGAAATGCTGGGAATGCGGAGCACATCACTTACGCTGGGACTGCCCAACGAGGGAACATAAAGAGGGCAACGACCACAAAGTTCCTAGAATTCCGGATAATCTAGGAGCTGAGAACCAGCAAGAGAAGTACATGGAAGCCGAGGGGCTCGGTCCTGAATGTTCAAAGTAAATAACTGAACATGGGACAGATCTACAAAATTTTGAAAATTTGATGTGCAAATTGTATATGTATTCCTATGTATTGGAACACCAAGGATGTTGTTATTCCAAGGGGGAGGGGATTGTAATGCCCCATTTTTTACCCCGTTTGCATTAAAAGGTACATGATGTATACATTGTAATAAATCGTGGTGTGGAGCTAGAGGAAAAATCCCCACCATTGATTCGGTTGTGTTATGTTTCGACAATAGGGATCGTTGCTGTTGGTACATCGTGTTATCTGGCACACTATAGTTTTGGAATCATGTAAGTATGCACATCAATTTAAAATAAACCTATAGCTAGCTATGACAGTGCAACGTTAAATGAAAAGGGCATGATTCCTAGGGTTAAGAGGGGGTTTTCTAACCCATGGGGGCCATTGGGAGTTTTCCATGTGTTGACCACCTTAGTTTCTGTTGTTAGTGGGGGCAGTTATGGGCTGGTAGGAAACCACTACGCTCACACCTACACTCCCTCCACGACGCGACGGCCAATCATTTTGTCCACTCTCCACACCATCGACTGTTCATTTTCCTCATTCAGGGCGGAGTTAAAATGGATTACATTCCATTGTTTGTGGGTTTTCCTTCCCTCTCTCACGCGTTTGTTGGTCTGTGGTTGTATTCCTTCCATCCATGCAGAGAACCGATTTATTTCCTACACACATTATTGGACTAGGTATTGTTCTATCCTTCATAGTGGATTGTGAGCTGAAGACTACGACAGTTCCCTCATTGAATCCTGGTTGTGGTCTCCTCTACGCATTGTTGACTATGTTTTCCTTTCCAATGTGGCATTTGCCAAAGATTGATGTGGTTTTTCCCTATGGTTCAACGCTGAACTGTAATTATTGGCTGTGTATTTTTCCCTCACGCCAAAATTGGGAGTTTGTTCCTTTTTCCATTTTCTAGTCTGTGTAATTTTTTCTCCAGCGATTGCATGAAGGATCATGTGCTATGGGCTCAGTGTTGGGAATCTGGATTCTTTCCCTTTTTGTAGACCGTGTAATGCTGCCGCCATTTCCTTATATGATTGGGGCTGTTGTTGACTTACCCTGGTTCTGGGTTGCTATGTATGCAAGTACCTTGTTGGGTATTGCTGAGTTGTTTTGGACACGTTAGGCCAAGAACAACTCTAAATCATCATGTTTGACCTGAGCTATGTTCACCTTGTCATTTAGGGTTGTCACGCTATTGTCTTCACCTCCTTCACAGAGCTGTGAACTGTTGTTTTACTGCGGTATGCAGTGGTTGGTCTTCGGACTGTTGAGAATAGGATTAGAGGCTAGGTATGCTTGAGAAACTGGTGTTTGGAGCCACTCAGAAAGAGTGAGACTACTAGATTTATTCTCACAACCCTTGAAGAATATTGGGAAGGGAAGTCAGGGCTTGAGGGACTGTGAAATAGAGAAAGGACTGATTCCTAGTGTTGGGTGTGTGGATTTCTTAGAGGTCAGGGTTAGCTCTAGTGTAGGCGTCCTTAGCTCTCCATTGAGGCCACCATCTTAGCATTTAGCCTTTCCTCCTAGACGGCCTGATAAACCCTACTGTGTGGGCTTGGCTGATTTGTGTACCTTGGCTATGTGTAAGCCTGCTATGACCCTTACTCCTTGAGGAATCATGCCCAGCTTGAGGGTGGCAGTGTTGCTGAGAGATTGATGAGCACACTGGCCTATGGTTGGGTGGAACTTTGCAGCGACATATCTGGTTGCGGGACAAGTCCTTTTTAAGATGAGTATTATTAACTATTTTGTCTCTGCATTTATATTTACTAAATAATGAATATGATGAACATGTGGTATGCTTGAATGAATGTATGTTTGCTTCTGCTATGTATGTGAAGGTTTATGCATCTTAGCATGTTTTATGTTTTAAGTTTTTATTTCAGCACTATATGCATGTTCATCTTCATGGGGCTATTTGCCCGTATGTTTGGTGATAGTAGCATCCTATTCGTTGGTCAGAGGGTCGGGGACGCTACACCTGTGCATGATAAAATAATATAAACCACAAGGGTGTGGCACATCTAATGCTTTTATGCTCAAGCAATCAACGAATACTCAATAATTCTCATTTGATAAATTGATATGCTATCTTTGTAGTATGAAAGATATATAGTTGAACCAATTTCAAGAATTTTATTAGTATCAAGGACCGAAGGGAGATAATTTTCTTTTTTTGTTTTATTACATTATTTAAGCCAAGCATGTCTAGATGTTGTTTTAATTTGCTATAAAAGGCGGGCTCTTCACTTTGTTGCTTGTATTCATTGTTTTGTTGAACTTCCACCCTAGCAATATATGCAATGCTTTATAGACCATGTGTTTCTTTTATACTGAGAAAATGTACAGAGGATAATTCCCAAAAATTTCAAGATGGTAGTAGATATGTGAATTAAACTACACTATATATTTTTACTAAAGGAACTATGTAGGGTCCTATTACATGTGTCTTGCGTAGTGTGTACGTAATAACTTCCACATTGATTTTACTGGGTATTATTCCTGTTCTATTGATGGATAAATGAAGTAAATTCACAAGATTGGGTCAACTGAATCTAAGCTCTCTCTTAAGCTTGTTCTAGTAGGCTAGAAGCATGCAAAGGACAATAAGCCACCTTTTATGTATTGAATTTACCAGTCATTTGGAAAAAGAGGACACTGCATAAAATTTAAATGGTGCAACTCTGTCAGCTTTGAAACTAATGGTGCAAATCAGCTTCAGCCAGCCTCATAACCTAGTTTCTAATTTAGAAACTATATTATAACCTAATACATTGCTAATAAAAAAAGGTACAATTTTTAAAACTATTTAAACATATACATAAATTTTACATAAGGAAGGGACTAGTTGTCTTTAGCAGCCTCTCTTGTTTGATTAGGATTCCTTGTGTATTTCTAGTCTTCCTCGTTATTTTATTAGAGTTTAAGGCATTGTTTCATGTTGCACTCTCTTAGACTAGTTCGTGTTCCAATATGATTGATTTAATTTGAAGGGAAGTTTATTATCAGCTCTGTGGTTCTTCCCAAGTGGCTATAGGTTCCCCTCTCTACTTGTTTTCATTTTGAAGTTGCACAATCATTTTTACATCGTAGTGTATTCTATTTAAAATCCTTCTTTTGGTAACTCACAAGACTATAGGGAGGGTTTGATATAACCCAATATACATACCATTCTACTTGTCAATTTACTCTTTGATAAGAACCCTTATCCCTATATATTTCATACTCATATAACTAAAATTCAAATGCTAATGGCATTCAATGTTCAAGGCTTAAGAATGTGCTTTATAATTGTTTTGGCTATAACCCTTGATTTCCCTCACTCAAACTAACTATAATTTTTACTTGGTAAGTTACTATGCTACCTTTGGTTTATTCTCACATAAATTCAAATTTAAGTCGTGTTTAAGGGTGAACTTATTTAATAATTATTCATTTTGTTTGTAATTTGGTAATTTTGGATTTTGACACCTCACCCAAATTTGACGGTACTAGTAATTTGATTCCAGACCTATATGTGTAGTTGTTGGTGCCCTGGTATGCATAATGATGTCAAGGGGGGAATATATATATATTTTAAAGGAAAAAATGATAAAAAATAAAGAAATGTAATGAATCACCTCCTTATGGTTAGGGTTTATGACTCATTTAGGTTTTTAATGATCCTATATAAGAATTCCTCAAGAAAAGATAAAGGATTATATTGTGGTATCACATGTAAGATTGCACCTTTAATATGAGTAACTTCTTGGCATAAAGATAACTGGACAAATGGATTGATGTATGTTATTTAGGTAGGATTTCTTGGGAGTCAGCTGACTATAGAATTAGCTGCATTGTTTACATACAAATCTCGAGGAGATCTGCTCACAGATTGGCTTGTGCTCTTATGATGGTGCAAGAGATGTCAGGTGAGATTCCTTTATGTTGTTTTCTGTTGAAATGATTGTACATAGTCTAACTGTGTACTCATCAATAATACCTTTTTGGGATACTCTGCATGTGAATTTTTCAGACATAATCATTATTTGGCTTTTATTTAGCCTACAAAGAACATTTGTTATGATGTGGTTTGTGATTAATTTGCATTACCCTCATCTTCCCCATATCTTGATTAACATTTTGTTCTATAGTTTGAGAAAAATCATCTCCAGAAGTATCTTCTACACAAAATTCTAGAGAAACCCCTCTAGAATTGTTTTGACAAGAAAAATAAGTCATTTGATCAACTTGTATGGGTTTGTTCTATGTTTGACCATGATTCTAATGATTAAATACATGCATACTAGTTTTAATCTATTTAACTGATTTTTCAAGTGTATTTACGAGAGAATTTTCCTCCTGTAGCAAAGATTGAGGTTCTAGGTCAGTTCCTTTGCTACTCTCATTAACCAATGGGGTACAATATTGAACATTTAGTATAGATTCACCACTATGGGCTATCAAAACTTTTTCCATTTGAAATTCTAAATCCCCAATCTGAGCCATCTCACCATTAATGTTTGAGAAAATGCAACACCAATATTCTTGTGATAACCATGAAATTTGTAAATAAACTTCACCCAACCTATACTCTGAAATTGTTGCAAAACATCTTGGTAAGTATCAATTAATTCTGAACTATTATGTTTTTTCCTATGTATCATCCCCATGAGCATGAAGAACATTAAGAATACTGGTAAATGATACACCCAAGGGTTTGGGGAAAGACTGAGGCAAACCCTTATTGAAAATGGGGATTACGAGAACCCTCATGAAACAACATGAAATCCTCAAGAATGATCGAAAGGTATCACACACACAAAAAAATCTCTTAGTATCTTTGTTTTAATCAACCATATCATTTCATGAATGTATGGAAAGGGAAGTACAAATAAGGGATTTAATGGAAAGCATCATGACCCAATAAGTGTTAAAAGAGTATGGTGTAGTGACCAATTTCATTACCATGGCTATCATACTCCACAATAAATAGATGGCATGAATCCTGCCATGTCAAATCGCACTAGGTGATAGCCATCACGGTGATACAATGTACGAGCTTACTAAGAGATGGTTACTCCAAGAAAATTGATAAAACCATGGTAATATAAGTTATGCATTAACTTGAGTTTAAATCCATGGATAGGATTCTTGTATATTAGGATTATATTAGACATTAACCCACATGTATAATATCGAGTGTTCATGTTATATGACAAGCTATCATCATGTACATTTTGAAAGTAGGTGTGTAAAAAATGCCAATGAAAACAATATATACCCAAAGTACATTAATTTCATAAGAATGAATATAGTTAAACATATAAATTTTAATTCTTTAAACATTTCTTTAATCTAGAAAATCAAATATCCTTGGTAAATAACAGAACTGCTACACTTATGCAAATAAGAGATCACCTTGCCATCATACAACATTATTGTAACTGTATGCCTTTAGTAGATTTCAGATTTTGAATAATGCAGAGATGTGAAATAATCTTTGTTGAAAATTGAACAATATTCAAAACCTTAGTCAATAAAAATACTATTGTGTCTTTATAAATGAGAATTCAAACCTTGTCGAAAGGATTTGATGGCAACATGTAAAATAGTAGAATGTCACCTCATGAATGATGAGTTTGGCTATATAATTAAGCCAATATCATAGTCCACAATTATGTAATGTATGTAATAATGAATAGTCATGAACTTTATTAGCTGGAAAATAAAGTTCACTTATAATATGAAAATAGATCACAAGGAATAGGATCGTCATGGAATCATCATAAAATAATGTATCTAGACATGTCTAAAAATAAAATTGTTTGGGATACTCATGCCAACTATTTCATTTTCAATTGGAAATAAAACATTCAGACTTACTTCAGATCAGGTTTGGTTTAGTCTTAAATAAACAAATGCTATTTGTTGTTTGATTGACCCTACAGTATTGATGTCTTGTTTATCATCTATGGTTTGATGTTTATAATATTATTTTGTTTTAAAATAGGTTGTTGGGAATTCAACATTGTAGGAGATATGTAGAAGAAAGGAATTTATGTTAGAAATGTGCATTTGAATAGAAGTTGCATACAACTTTCTATCGAGAACATACGACTATTTAGTAATTTTAGCTTATTTTTTTTCTATACTTTGATTCCTAAATTTGCATTGTACTTTCTTGAATTGTCAGTAAACAAATCAAATATCCTTATTACATAATAACATGAGAAGAGGTTGTTAATAGGTTTCAAATTGATTTTAAACCTAATTTAAGTTGTCATGTGATTCATTGTTTTCAGATGAGGTTTTAATTATCATAAACTAATCCTAAAGATAATTTGCATAACTGCAGTTTTGAAGCAGAATAAACATTGTGTTTTGAAATATTTGTGGGTATCCATTGGTGGAAATAAATAAGTGGACTTTCTCTTGTTCCTATTTCGAGTGTATAATACACAGTGATCTGAAATGGATCTATGTTTGTTTTTCAAGCTAGAGTGAATTTTTTTTTCTTGCAATTAGAACACATTTGAGGGTTTGTTTATATAATGTTAGGTTTTAAATCATGAAGCTACTACTGTATTTTGTACTTGAATAATAAGTTCTTTTCATGGGATTTGAATAGATATTTAAGGGTTGGAAATGGAAACCAACTTGTTAGGGATCCAAAGACAATAAGTCGTGCCTTAGCTAGTGAGAAAGTTAGATGGAGTTTACAGACTACCGGATATCGTTTGGCTAAAAAAAACAATATTTCCAGTTTTTTACAAGAGTTGGAAAATGCAATAAGGAGGGAGCTAAATGTCCTTACATTCATGATTGAAAAAAGGTTGATATATACACTAAGTTCCTTAAGGGTATATGCTCCAATGTCGATTGTGAATTAAATCACAAGGTATAGTAAAACATTAACTCCATACACTAGACATGGAGATGTCTAGATAAAATGAAAATGATGTAGTTTCTAGGATCTTATGGTAGGATTGATTATGTTTTATCTTACTTGTTCTGTTTATTTTTGTGCACAAATTACTACAGAGTGCATGTAACATTGCTCATATTTTCTACAGGGTGAGTTAATCTGACATTTTTTATATTACGCTATCAGAATTTGTTGAATCCTAGTAGCCTAGATAATCTATTGCTTTTTTCTTTTGACATGTTATTACAGCAAGGCGAATTTCCCTTATAAGCATGTGAATGTTCACCCAAAAGCTTCATTTTTTGATGGATTTCTCAAAGTCTATTGTGTTGAAGGTGATAAGGTATTGTCTGTTTCATAGTGGAAATTGCATTTTGTAATTTTTTTTATATGTTTATTTCTATTATTGTTGTATGTAGTCCTTGTGTGTTATATCAAATATATAGTGTATGTTTGTGTATTCAAATTTACAATGTATGGTTTTTGGAAATGCAAGGATGAGTTAAGATGAAAAGTGTATACAAATTTAATTAAATGATCAAAAAATATATGTCAAAGTACAAAGCATCATCCAATTTTTCTAATAAATTGTAGCCTTCCACTTTAAATTTATTGCACGCTAACTACAAGGTGGTACCCTTCATAAATGACACTTCGAGATTTGAAATCAAAGGGTAAATTAACTAGTGAATGGAAACCTTTCAAATTTTTTCTTTGTTAATTAGACAAATGCCTGTCGAATTTTTGACAACCATTGGAGGATGTCCGACGAGATTGTTGAATATTCGACACTATTAGTCATCGATCGGTCGATGCATGCCTGTCGCATATTCGACATCCTCTAAATACGTCTGACAAGACTGCCATGGATTCGACAACCGAGTCTGTTGGATAGCCGTCGCAAAACCTATGGCCTTGGGCCGGACTTCCAACGTCAAATCCATTGCAAAACCTACGGCTAATTGTTAGAAATTCGACGGTATATGCAAGTTTTTTTGCGGCATATCTAAGTGACATTTTATAAGGATCTATTGGATTTTCGACAGCAGAATGTAGAATCTATGACACTGTGGTGTCAGACTTTCGATGGCATAACCATAATTTTTTTCATAAAAACTGGTTGACATTCGACGATGGTGTAGTTAGATCTTCGACAGGTATTGGCAGGACGTCGAATATTCGACATTATTCCACCGATGATAAAATAAAATGCATATGTTGAATAACTGATAGAGCATTGTCGAATTTTAGACATGGAATCCATCGGATTTTGGGCTCAATTTCTGTTGTGAGATATTATATTATTGATAAAGTAGACTTAAAATTTTCCTATATTTTAGGGAGATTCGCTCATTTATTATACATGTAAATTTTGGGCGTGTTCTTAAAATTATCCTGGCTCTTGGGTATATGAGTGAGCGTAATGAATTCAAATTGTCTGAACATTTTTCTCTAAGATCACTAATACTTTCTAAAGTGGCAAGGACTACATACCCAATAATTCAAGCAACTGAGAATTAGGAAAACACAAAGGTGAGAAACATGTAAGTTGAGGAATCAACCAAAAATCCAATCACGACATCTTATTCTTCATGATTATTGGTGGTAGCATCAATACATAGACCACTAACATGGATCATGGAGTGCAACTAGAAATAAATGACCTAATTTTCCAAGGTGAGATTTAGAGAGTATCAACTAGTATCATCAACATAGCCAACATGATATCAATATAATGATCCATCTAAAAAGGATAAAAAAACAAATCATGAATATCATCCTAAAGGAGAAGTATATAAAACAACTATGATACAAGAAATAAGAAAAGGTGTCGATCTCATGGATATAATTTCTCCTACAACCCATTGTGGGGATACTTGAGGAGTTATCCATCTAGGCCATAAGTAGTTATATCCCCTTTACTAAGTGGCATTTTATGACATAAGTACCATGCCATAAAGGATTTAATTTTCCATGACCAAGATTATCATAAGATTGGTCATAAACATTGACCAAAACACCTTTGTAAAATGATAAAGTGTGGAGTGATGGTCATAGTGGGTCTTAGAATGATACTTGGTAGCTTCAATGTTATACAAATTAGCACAATGATCATTGTTTTCTTGTTACAAAGTGATTAAGCATTGTTCTAGAGAATAGGTGTATGGTAAAGCTCTATTGCTAAATGAAATGAGGGGATTTGGCACTCAGTGGGTTAAATAGACTCCACGCTATGAATGAGGTTGAATGGAGTGAACCCAATAATATCTTTGGCTAATGCATGATATTCCCATTATGTAGGGAAGAGCACATGGTGCTAGTTGGACTTGTGCTTATCCACCATCCATTGGAGCATGGTTTTAAGGACCCTATTGATGTCCTTGACTTTACAATTTCCCTTAGGATAATATGCGGAGGAACAATGATACTCAAATTTCAAATGGAGATATGTCTCTTCCCACACAACATCTTTAGATTAAGCACCATGATTAGACACCAACAATTTTGGGACTTCAAGTTGAGTGATGACATTTTGGAAAAGTAAACAAGTCATAGTAGAGGAACTGCTATTTTATGTTGGCATGGATTCAACCCATTTAGTAAAATAGTTGAAAACCATAATGATGTACTTATGGCCATTGGCCAATATATGCTTACGTTCCATGAATTTAATGTCCCATTTGTACAATGGACCAATGGTGACGATTGGGTGCAAAGGGGTAGAAAGAGTCATTTCCTTATGGGAAAACAAATAGTATATTCAACAATGCTTCACTACCTCCATAAATAATCGATGCGGATGATTTTCTAAGTAGTATCCATCCTTGAGAGGTGGCCTCCACACAACCCACTATGCAGAAATTTAAAACCTATTCAACCTCTTCAAAAGTGAGGCATTGTAATTTACCCATCCATCATTTCGACTATAGGAGGGGGTAATTACAAATTTCATGCACCAAAATTTCACCCCATGGGACCATTATTCAAATTCAAAACTATTTTAAGCCTCTCATGGGAAACATAAACTAATAAATGCATATACAAGCTCATGAGTAGAAAACATAGTATAATTAAAACTATATCTACACACAAATCATTCATAAAGAAAAATATTCATAACATGGAGTAAATATAATCATTTCATATTGAAAGATAACAATTCATACTTATATTTTAAAAGAAGAAGATCTAAGAAACTAGTTGTGTATGAGAATTTTCCACCGAGTTGTAGGTATTAGTTGCAGATAGCACCACAATCTAGGCTCTAGGGCCACCAAGGTGAAGGAAACGCCTACATTCTTCTCTCTCTTATCCAAACCCATTTACTTGCATCCTTATCAAATCTTCTTACCACTGAGCACTACATGAATCCCATTCAGTCATCCTAGCCATGGGTCTCTCTTTCATTACCCCACAAAACACAAGTAAGGACTACTTGTTCTCTGCTTAATAGTCCCTTAGAGTACCCAAATCTTAACAAAATTTTCAACGTTTGTGAAAAACGTCCAACATGTTGTATGCTTTCAAAGAATTTCCTATAAAATCAATCAATATTGGACTAGAAAATAAACAATGGTTAGAGCTTCCTATATTTCCCATCCTCTATGCTCACTTACAACTAATATATTCAATCTAATGTTTGTAACTTTTTCCTTGCAACACTAATATCTCATTATTTTCTCATTCTGGTAAAACCAAATGAATAGGATCCCATGGTGTATGATTTTTTCTTAGAAAATGAGTGATAAACCATGATATGAGAGAATTGATGAAAATACAACATGAATTACTTATTACCATATAAGGATGGACTCTTACAATTGTCATAAAATTATATTCATACCATGCTTCCATAACTTCATGAGAAAAATTTACCACCAACCTCATACATGCATTCTATGGTTAGATTTGGTAAGTCAAAGTAATTGACTCATTTAAGACACATGGTAGAAAATGGATGAGTTCTAAGGCTTCCACTTGGAAAAAGAGGAATTATTCTTCCATAGCCCTCCTTTCCTCTTCCCCTCAAATGGAATCATTGCCCCTATATTTGTCTTTGCACAACCATCTTGGACAATTTTATTATTTTCCAACATAATATTTAAATATCTTTTTAGTATTGATAAGAATCCAACCACATAGCCCATATATAAATACATACATAATACATGCCTAGCCATTCATTAGTTGGGCCTTGGCCTTGAGAATTGCACTAGGAATATTTTACTAGCATATTACAGAAATTTACATATTATGATTTAATACATTCCAAGGGTAAAAATAGGATACTACACCCCAACCTTAAAACAACATTATCCTTGATTTTCTCTATCTTTTCTATAGCAAGGTTCCAGTTCCAAGTTTTCCAATTGCATCTATAATTCCTTTCTCTTCAAGGACACTTTGCCTCATTTGCATCTTATTTGGAAAATAATGTCCAATCACTGCTTTGTATTATCTTGTACTACCTCCAATCTGTTTAGCATTTCAACACGTTCCTATTACAATCACTAAAGGAACAAAATGTTCACCATAGCCATTTTAAGCAACACTTAATTTGTTAATAAATATTCAAGTTTCATGATCAAAGCATGTTTGTCCATAATGAAAGATAAGGTATGCAAATAAACCCAATACTTATCTATATGAACATGTATTTTATCAACTTAGCTATCATTGTTGAGATTCCACTCACTATCTTCTTTGGCACACCCAAGGTATATATATATATTCAATAGATTCATCAAAGTTACCTCTACTTTGTAGTCACTCAACATCTAGTCTTAAGCATCCCCTTCTCTAATAAATAGTCCATTGGGAAATCCCACGGTCACACTCACTCATAAAGGGAGTTTTTTAAAGTGATACAAATAATGTCAATATATTGTAGGTATTGGGGGGTGGGGAGTAGGGTATGGGGGGTTTATAGGTATTTGGCGGGCGGGTGGGTGGGTATAAAAAGGGTTACCTAGTAAAAGTAGGGAATATCTTGCAAAAATATGGTTTTTGTAATTGGAAATATTCCTTGGGAGGGAAACTTAATAAAGGATTTTGGTACATATTTTTGGATATATAGTGAAATTAAGGGTATTCTTTAATATCACATGAATGGAGAAACTACAGCATAGTTTCACTAAGTGAAGACGTCGTGGGGATTCCATTATTTTCCAAGCCTTTCTTGCAAAAGAAGAGTGCATCCTTATAGAGACTTACTGCTAGGCTGTCCCATTGACAAACTCTAATATACATAGCTCATGGTGATAAAATCCTATTAGGTTTATAGTTTTATTATAGTAGCATTATCCCCTTTTCTTCCAATCTTTCAATAGCCATCATTTGTCCTCACTAGAAAAGGCCATCATCTCACTTTTACTACACACATAAAAATTATTGTGAGGCATCGTCATAATAATTTCATTTAGAAAATTTTCAAATCTCTTTCATATTGAAACCATATTTCACAATTATGAGATCCTTCTCATAATGTTCAGTCTTTGCAAGTGGTAGGTGCATCTAGACTTCATTATGGACTTACACTCATTTCCATATCCAAGACAATTCGTCCTACAATCTGAAAATTTTAGACAGTAAAACAAACTATGAGTATCCAAGCATATATTCCTTCATTGGAACATTTATAACAACCCATAAACTAGTTTTAGAATTATAACAAATAGATAATTCCATCACTATCAATTGTCAATATCTCAAATTCAATTAAATACATTCACTATGTATGCTTCACTCATCACAATAAAAATTACACATTGCAATCACATTGTCTATGCAATTAACAAATTTACCAATACTCATGGTCATAGATAATTTTTAGGGGCGAAATTTAGCCCATGGGCTATTTTTAGGGGGGTTTCTCCAAAAAAAGATTTGCCATTTTGCATTTTTTGAAGACCTGTTTCGCCCAATTTTGATGGGGTAAACTTTTTTCACCCTAAAAATGGCCAAATTATTCTATAAATGATATAAAATCCTTGGAAATTAAAATATTTTTTGAAAAATATCGCCAAACATTTTATAGTTGGTGTTTTAAGAATTGGTAAGATTCGCCAACATTTATACACTTTTAATTAAGTATGGTTCCTTAAAATCATCCCTGCTCATGGTTACACAATCACACTCTTCAACATATCCAAGAAATATTTCTATGCAATTATATTCTCCCGAGAGGGTGTTCTTGTAGTTCATTAAAGCATGCCTACCTTTGATGCAATTCTTTCATTGCATCCACAACAACTCATAAACTAATTTTAGAATTGTGTTATGTTTATCTCAAAACTATTTTTATGTCAATGTATTATGTTTTAAAGTTTATATGGATTTTCATTAAGGTTATTTATGTTATACATGAAATGTTATATTTATGTTGAGAATACTTTTATATTAGTTTATTTCATTTTAAAATTAACCATATATTTTCTTTGAAGTTATAAGGTATGTTTATCCTGAAAATGATTTTAAATAAATTTATTATATTTTGATTTTGTCTTTAGAACACTTGACTACTCTCCCATTCTCTACCATCTATTATATTGAGGAGACAATTATTTTTTTGAAGAGAAGTGATATAAAATTTATCCATGGTGGAGACACTCCTTGCTCAAGTAATAAAGTACCACAACATTGAAGAACATTTAAAACTTCAAGATGGTGATCTTAATAGAATACTTATAATTTGGTGGTTGTTTGCAAGGATAATGCAACCATTTAGGAAATATTTTAGAGTCCATGATGCTTCGATGCAGTATTTCATTTGTGGATGGAAGTGTTACATCTATGCACAATTGCAAGATCGAGTACAGGGTTGTGATCATTTTGAGTTGAGATCAAATTAATTGCAATTGTCTATTCCCAATTCCACGAGAATGAATGCCACCTTCAAGGCCCATTGCTTTTAATTGGATCAACTAATTATATATAAAATTTATGGAGGCTCAAGATGGTGATTTTAAATAAATTTTATGATTGGAAGTGGATTGAAAGTAATAAGAAACCCATTTGAGAAGCATGTAATATTTCCTAATGCTTTAGTGGAGGGTTGCATGGGTGGAGCGTTGCATGCTTTGGTGGAGGGTTTCTTGGGTGATTATGGATGCACAAATATTAGTTTATATATAATTTATTGCACTCATCTATTTCTAGTTCCACCTACAGTAAAACTAATTGCAAGATCCATCTATTTTCATTGGATCAATTACTTAAATATAAAATTTATCTCCCTCGTCTATCTAGAGGAGGGAACTATGTTCTAGTTCAAGGTGGTGATTTTTATATAAAATTTATGTTCATAAGTGGTTTCGATGTAATGACTAAACCATTTGGAGAACATTTTAGAGTCCATAATGCTTGGTTGAAGTGCTTCTTTTTGGACAATTACAATGATTGGCTAAAGTGTTTCTTTCTGGTCAATTGCATGTTTGGGTGGAGGATGCATGGACCATTTTGAGTTTAAAAGTAAAAAAATTGGGAAATACTTAAGAGTTAATGATTCTACAATGGAGGGTCATAGTCTTGGGTGGAGTATGAATGCACCATTTTTACTTTATATCAGTTTTATTGCACTAATATATTCATTAGTTCCACCACCAACAAATCTAGTTCCAAGACCCATTTATTTTCATTGGATCAACTACTTAAATATAAAATTTATCGTCCTCATCTATCTAGAGGAGGGAAGTTGTTCTTATAGTACAATATGGTGATTTTTAAATCAAATTTATGTTGGGAGGTGGGTTACACATTATAGCTAAACCATTTGTAGAGTATTTTAGAGACCATAGTACTTGGTGGGAGTGTTTCATTTTTGGATAGCTGCAGGTGTTAGTGGAGGATGGACATACCATATTGAGTTGTTAAAAAAGTGAATACATATGTGGATGAAAAAATCCTTATCGTCCACTAATCCATGAGGTGAGTATTATTTCTCATTCCAGAGTTGAGTACAATTCTATGGTTGAGAATTTTTAAAACTTAAAGACTGTGTCCTTTATATAAAATTTATACTTTGAAGGATCCATCCATTTCAGAGAGTGTTTAAATTTCAAGATTGTTATTTTTAAATAAAATTTAGGGTTTGGAAGAGACTCATAAATTTGTGAAGTGGATGGACCATGTAGGGAGTATTTAAGAGTTGAAGATGGATGTTTTTATATAAACATTAAGATTTATAAGATATGCCACATGATGGTTAAGTGGGTGGACCATATGGTGAATATTTAATAGTTCAAGAAGATGATTTTATATAAAAGTTATGTTATAGAGGATTCAAAGTTTATTTGTAATTATACCTCTTCATTGTGGGGCATAGTTATCAACATTAGAAATATTAAACCTGTCTTTTGCGAGGTTGTTATTATTGATACGACTATTTGTGTTTTGAAGTGGATGGCCATTGATGTATTTGAACTGTTATTTTTTCTCGATTTGAAATTCAAGTATTTAAACTTGTATGTTTTACTTGATATCTATATATAAGCTATTACTATTAAGAAATAATTCTCTCAATACTACAATAGGAATAAGAGAGATGTAATAGAGTAGTTATCCATTGGAATTTATAGATATTGTTTATTTTTTGTGAGCAAGCAATAATTCATTCTATTAATTGAGAAAAACATATAGTACAAAATTATTGTGGTACATTTGTTGTGATGGAAAACGGTTCTATTGATATTTGAAGACTAGTTTGGGTCAAGAGGCCAAAGAGTATCAAACATTAAAGTATTCAAAACCTACCCATGAAAGGGAACCTTGTATATTTCAATATAAAAAAAAGACTTTTAGTGCTACCCCAAGTACTACATTTCCATCCCTTATCTTCTTGTCGATACTGATTACAAAAATATAAATTCAAAATAACTTCATGTATTTGATATTTCATTTGAATAAATGGAGATATGGGTTGCACTCAAACCTTTACCTCTAGAATCAAAAATATGTAATGTAGAACTTGTCACCTCTTCTAACGTGTCCAATTTATTTTGAATGCTTTCCAGCGGCATGTAAGAACTAATTAATCACTCTCATAATTTCATCCTGGATGTATTCACATTCCATTAGACCCAAAGCGAACAAGTTTTAAACATTCTAATATGGACTACTACCATATTGTACCTTCCTCTTCCACTCTTTTCCCTCCAAAATACAATCCTCCACTTCTGCTATTACCTTCTCAATGTAGAAGAGAACATCCTCCCAGCACGATGGAAGACCTTCCCCTTCCTCCAAAACAGGAGGCCTCCTACTTCCTCTACCTTGTCATCATCTGGAATGATAGTGAGGTTCCATGGACTCCAAAAATCATATAATCTTGAGCACAATAAGAGTCAGAGTGCTAGAATTGTCCTCCTCACTACTAAACATCAAGAGAAAACACTTCAATAGAACCCAACAATCCCTCATAGTGTTGGTTCCTATGCCATATATGCCCATCCTCGCCTGCTTGTTCCTATCCATCCTGGTTCTATACTGGTCACATATACTGAGGGTTTCTTCTCTCGCTTGTATCTCATTCTCTTCAAGCTCGTTGTCCTTCCACCAGCTTGTCGAAACCGTAGATGGATTCCCCTTTGCTTGTTGCATCTTAATGTGGTGGGAATCGCCCCCTACCCTTGTGGTTAATATCATGTGTGCAAGTGTTATGGGGGTAAGATTAGCATGGAACACACATCCTAGTGGAATATGTAGAGATCATTTCTTTCTAGTAATTAGTACATTTTACAAATATTTTAAAATTGTTCATGATCAATGACTATGCAATCAACTATTTTGAAAATCGTGATTACCATGAAGGAATATATTTCAAATTGTTTAATTCATTCACAATTTGACAAATATTATTAATAGTGTATTTCTGGCATCTATCCTTCAATTTTTTTTAAGATTTTCAACTTATGATTAGATGTTATATTTATCTTTCAACTCTTCTTGGGGAATAAATTATTCAAGAATACTGAAATGACATGCATGTTGACTATTCCATTTATTTCAATTTATTATGTTTAAAAGTAAAATTGAATTGGTTATTTGTACGGAAACAATGTGAAGGATTCCTAGTTTGAGACAAGAAGATGCTATTTTTTCAAGTAATAGTGGACCACATAATTTGAGACTTGTTTACCACTATAAAAGTCACCATCTTGAACATTTTAATTCCCCAATTTTTCATTGGATGATATTTGAAAGTTCAAAATGGTTATTTTATATCACTCACCTACCCTCTAGGAGAACTTGTTATGAATTTCATTCATTATATGGGATAAAAGTTCAAGATGGTGATTTTTATAGCATGCTTTTATTTTCCATGTGAAGAAAAGAATTGAACAGAATTATCTCCTATTAAAATTCAGGCTGAATTGTTGTTTCAGTACAAAGATCATCCTTAAATATCTTTAAATATATCATCCTTGCTATAATGAAGGATGATGCATACATTGAAAACAACAAATCCAAAGGAATTTTATTTGATTTGTCATTTAGTATAAAGCTCATATTTAAAGATAAAATTAATCCTAAAATATATAATCATCCTTCTTTACAGCGAAGGATGATGCATACATAGAAAACAACAAATCCAAAGCAATTTTATGATGGGAAGTGTTTTGATATCCTTCATAGTGAAGGATGATACTTACATTAAAAACAACAAATCCAAAGGAATGTTATGATGGGACACGTTCAGATGTTTGGTTAAATTGATCATTTATTAAAATCTAATTGGTGTTAGTTATTGATATGACTAGTTTTGTTTTTATGTGGATGGATATAAAATTCATCCTTAAATGTATCATCATTCTTTAGAGTGAAGGATGATCCATACATGGAATATAAATAAAAAATCCAAATACTTTTATGATGATAAGTGTTCCGAGGTTTTGTTAAAATGTTTTTTGTTTTATTTATTTATATGACTAGTTGTGTTGAAGGAAGTCTTGTTTCCTTGTCAACCTTGTATCTTGGCCAATAAATAAAATGGTGGATTTCAATACAAATTTTGTCATTGTATTGGATAAATTGTAATTGATCTCTTTTGTATTTTTTTTGGATGTTAGTATTGTGAATAACTCTTCCATAATATCACAATTTATATTGTTTGTAAGTAATGTAAGGAAGGTGTTAAAATGAACTACAAATTCACTAAAATGGTACAACTCTTGATTGCAATGAAAGTTGTTGCTTGATTTTTATTTTATTAGATATTTACAATTTTGATATTTTTAACAATGTGTGTCATATTGTTATTGTGCATGCACATACACTAATAATAATGGTAAGAAAATAAACTAACATGGGCCAACATGGTGTACAATGTGTAAAAGATGGAGATTTATGAAACCATTTATTTGTAATTTTTTAATGCAAAAGAGGTATGGGATGAAGCAATATAATTGACACTTTTGGAACTGATTTGCAACTATAAAATTTAGACATCCTTTTGAATCCAAATTCACACTTTTAGAATAAAAAATCGCACTTTTAGGGTTCGAAATTCATAGTTTTGGAATACAAAAACACAAATTTGGGGTTAGAGATCATTCAAAATTATCACTTTTGGAATATAAAACAACACTTTTGAAAACCAATATTGCCACATTCGGAACCCAAATTTGCACTTTAGAAAGGATGATATT
This sequence comes from Pseudotsuga menziesii, assembly GCA_001517045.1. Lineage (NCBI taxonomy): Eukaryota > Viridiplantae > Streptophyta > Pinopsida > Pinales > Pinaceae > Pseudotsuga > Pseudotsuga menziesii. The sequence goes on along the minus strand of LPNX010337336.1, from coordinate 62,285 downwards.
GACACTTTTACAATCAAAATTCACACTTTTTTAGTTTAGATTTTCCCTTATTAATCCAAGTTAATGAAATAAACATTGAGCCAATTTTTTCACTAAAGGTTCCCTTCATTTTGGATACCACTAGATAAGGATGAAAGAAGTAGACATCCTTAAGATATATTTTAGCACACATGAAGGTAATTATGAGTTTTTAGTGATACCCTTTGGCCTTTGCAATGCTCCATCCACTTTTTAAAGCCTCACTAACAATATTTTTGCCCCTCCTACACAATTTTTTGTTGGCATTATTTGATGATATCTTGATATACAATAAAACATGGGCATCCACATAGAGCACATTGATAAATCCTTACAGTTATTGTGGAGCCATTAGTTATTCCTAAAACATTCCAAATGTACTTTTAGGGCTTCATAGGTTGAATACTTGGGTCACATTGTAAGTCAAGATGGAGTATGAGCATATCCCAAGAAATTTGCAATTATGCAATATTTACCCCACCCCAATACATTGAAGAGATTGCGTGGGTTATTAGGAATTACAACCTAATACATGAAGTTCATGCAAAATTAAAACAAATAGTAGTTTCTCCCTTAAGTTGACAATTAAAAAAGACGTGAAAAAATAATTCCTTTGTATGGAGGAAAGTAGGTGAGTAATCCTTCTCATATTTAAAGGATTCCATGTGAACCAATCTATTAATATTAGTTTCATATTGTAATGAGATTTTGTCTTGGAATGTGATACGTCAAGTACAGATATTGGATCAATATTGATACAAAAAGGGAACCCCTTGGTATTCATCAGTTAGCAATTGTGTGAATACAGTTTGGTCAAAACCTCATGAGTTAAAGATATAATGGTCATCCTTCATGCTATTCATATTTGGCACACATATATCATAGGGAGGTGTTTCCAAATCAATACAAACCATAATATTTTAACTTATTTTCTATAAAAAAGGTTGTCATCACTATAACATCATAAATGGGTTAGTAAGATACATTGGGGTATGATTATGAGATTATATATAAGAAGGGTAAAGAGAATGTGGTAGATTATGTTTTATCCATGTAATTTGAGGAGGATGGATGCATATTTTCCTTATACTTACCTATTCAAGGATGGCTCAAAGAATCCAATTGAGAATGAATGCAAAATGAAACTATAATTACTCATCTAAAGGCTCCAAGAAGATCCCAACCCTCCTAAAGGGTATACATGGAACCAAGATACATTCATCACCTACATTGGGTCACTTTTGGAAGGTATGGAAAAAACATACATAATTTTATCATTGCCTATGAATCATGCCAAAGAAATGAGGGTGAGAAAGTGATTTCAAACACTAAGGGCATTGCAACCACTACCAATATCAACATATACATGGAATAACATCTCTATGGATTTTATAATGGGAATCCCAAGAGTAGGTAACAAATTAGTCATCATGATGGTAGTCAATCACCTTTGTAAATATGCTCATTTTAGTTCCTTATTTGACCCATTTCCTCCTCAATTGACTAAGTCTTGATTGATCATCTTATTAAATTTCATAGCATCCCCACTTTCGTTGTCTCATATTGGGACCCCACATTTACTAGAAAATTTTAATAGGAATCATTTAAAATTTAGGTATCCAGTTTCACATGAATCTACATATCATGTCCAAAGAGATGGTGAAAAATAAGTGTTCAGTATGTTCTTACAAACTTATTTGTGATGCTTCACTTATGAAAATATGGCACCAATGGGAACAATGGCTTCCTTGTAGAATGGTATTACAAAAATACTTACCATGGAGCTACCAAAAGGGAATAGTAGGAATTTTTTATGGTTGAAAACCCTTATCAGTGGATTTCTATTTACTAGGAACCTCCAAGGTTCATGCAATTAATAACACACTTCACACAAGAGAATCAATTCTCTAAACACTTAAGGACAATTTGTTTATGTATGAAAATATAGTGAAACAACAGGCTAGTCATCATCAATCAAAGCATTCTTTTTCAAAATGGGATCAAGTGTTCATTCACCTTAAACTTTATAACAAAGAATCAATCAGAGATAAAAATCCACCAATACTACACAAAATTTCTAGGGATTCTTTAAAATCATCTAGCACGTTGGACAAATGGCCTACAAGCTATCTCTTCTAGCCCACTCCAATATTCATCTAGTATTTCATGTGTCTTGTATTAAGAAGGTGGTGGGATTGATTTGCAAGGTGAAAATCAATTATCGAAACTTGGTGAAGAAGGATCCATTTGGCTCAAGCTAGAAGCAATATTGGATAATAGAGAAGGTGAATTTCTCTAGCACATGGTTTGAGAAGTGTTGGTCCAATGGAGAAATATGCAACCAAAATATGCCACATGGGAACCAACAATGATTTGTTATTAGTTTTCTCACATTTAGCCTTTAAGGAAATGTCTTTTTTAAGGGAGAGGGCATGCTAGAGTCCTACCTTAACCTCCTACTTTAGGCTACATAGGAGATAGTTAATTAATGTATGTAGCCATTTTCATTGAATATGGCCCATTAGATAGTAGTGGATATTAGATGTAAAATGGTCATTTTTATTAAATAAGGCTGAATGGGTAGTTCATACTCATTAATTATGGGAGAAAAAGCAGCTACTTTTTTAAATTGAGAATATTTCAAAAGAGATAGAAGTCTATGGAATGTTTTATTGTGTATTATTGTATTGAGCTTTGTTCAAATGAAAGGTGCCCCACATTAAAATGAAAGTGAACATTTCTCTCTCTTTAGTTTTATCATAAAAAGGGTATATTTCACATATTCCATCTTGTTTGTCTCTTATATCTAGTTTTCTACATTTAAAATATCTATATAATCGGTTTGTGTTTCAATTATAAGGGTTACTTAGGAACTCTACAAGAAATATTCCTCAAGATCATGTTATCGAAGTGCTCTATTTCAGTATAAATGATCAAGTTGTGTATATATTTCCGTTAAGTCTCTTACTTAAGCAAAGTTCTCCAAACTTTTGTCTATGTTAGGAGTTCTAGAAATTGCTATTAAGGGGGGATATGCTCTAATGCCTCCTTCCTTGTCTTGTTGTGTCACCTTTCTAAATCCACCAATCATATTCCAAGTTGTTCTTAAGGGGCGAGTGCTAGGATATTTAGACACTTAGAAGTTAGTTAAGATCAATTTATTATAATGTGCCTTTAGGTAAAGTATGTTTTTTTAGTATGCATTGTAATTATCTAAGCCAACGATGACAATTATATTTCAAACATAAAGTGATCTAAAGTTTAGTTTCTCCTTCCTATTAATGGCTATATTTATCTATGGATTAGCACATGATTGGTCCCCGATCTATCTATGACCATTTTGCGATGATTGATTGTGAGAAACTCATTTGTAAATTATTTTCCTTTTGCATTAATATATTATCTAAAGTTTCTAGGTTTTTTGGGGCCATGGATTGTTTCCCTCTATAAGGGTTTTAACCTTGCAATACATTGGTGTACTAACCTTTGATATGTTATTGTAAATTGTAGACTTTAGGTTTTCACCCTATGTGGATATATCATATTTATCAAACATAATAGTCTAATATTGATTTAAGAGTGGTAGTGTGTATTTTTCTATACAATAAATGGACATTAAACAAAAATGATTTATTCTAATTCGTAATGAGATAAATTCAAATTATTATGACAAGCAAAACACATATATGTAAATTCAGGTTTACGAGAAAACTCTTATGTGAAATTTCAACAAGCAAATCCATATCAGATTCTGAAAGAATGAATTGAGGAAAATATTATTTCAGAAGTCAACTTCCAAAGGAATATATGAATGTTATAATGATTCTCATAACACTCCTAGCACACTCATTCAAACAAACATTCCACACTAACACATTCTAAAAGGTGACCTTTAACACAACCCAAAACTTGAATTTTATTTTCTAGAAAGAGGCAGAGAGGTCACTTTAGGACTTGATCTCTAGTTTTCTAAGGAACAGTAGCACGCTAGTGATGTTCTTGCACATTGATTTAAGTGAACTAACAACTAAAATGCTATTGTTATCATCAAAAGTAACATGCATGATTCCCCTAACTTGTACAAACAACACAAAATTTTGGGTGTCAAGGGATCCAAAATTCTTTCAAGATTATAATACTAAATATTAAGATCGTAATGGAAGGTTCAATTCATAAAAAAATTCATTAAATAATGAATTACAATTTATGACAAAATGCATTGTAGAAATATGCCAAGAAATTGAAATTCAAACTCTAGATAAGATACCTAAATTCTTTCTCGAGTGAATCTACTCACTACACAAACACACTCCTTTAAGAAAATCATCTGTAATGAATGTGAGGGAAGGGAATTCAAGGTCTCCTTTTACATAGTAGAAATGCTCCAAGTGATTGATCTTACAAGGAAAGTTATTAACACATGACTAACAATTAGTAGTAAAAGATAACAAAATCCAATTAGCGAGTGAAGGGTTCGACTACAAATTCCCAAAATTTTCAAAGTTCATAAGGATGTTAATGAAAATAAGGTCATGATTATTGTTACTGCCTCATCAATTGAATCTTACAAATTTCATTGAATTCTCATCTCCAAACCTAATAAAAAATGGGTTATAGCTATAAGTAGGACTTGAATACCCAAAGATGAAGTTGCAACTCTATTTAAAGTCCTATAAAATACAAAGACGATCTTACTCTTACATATACTCATTCAATCAAAGGATGATTCCCATTGAAAGCATGAACTCTAGATATGGGCATCATGGCTTAATGCTAGGACCCAACAATAATATAACGTTAGAATAGGGAATTTCAACAAACAGTTATTATAGCAAAAACTTCGCTATGGTTTTACTTGAGTATTTACATCAATTTGACAAGAATATTCCAAGAATTTAGCTACATAAATAGTGACTATCAAGGAAATAAATATATACTTACTCATGCTCCTCTCCCAAGAGTTTATTTAAGTAAACATTACATCATGCCCATACTCACAAAACAATTATCCAAATAAAGAATTTTCCAACTTAGTACAATGCAAACCAAGATTAATCACCAACAAATATATTGAATTTGAATAGAATTACTCATAAGTGAAACATATTTATGTTCAAACATAACAACATATTTTCAAAGTAGAGATAGAATACTAATCTTACCAACAATTCGATCTAAGTAACTCATTAAGTGTGAGCAATTTTCCACTTATTCATAGCCAGTACTCTATGAATTTCACCCCCTAACCAATCTATGAGACCAATAGGACAAATGGAAACACTTTTAAGACTCTAGTATCACTCATCCCATCCCAAATTCCTTCCAAGACTAACCAAGAAGAAGATATTGTAGTTCAATATTGATATTAATCTTCTATTAAGTGCAATTATGACACTTTCCCTACTTCCCATACAAGACAAAAAGATATTTCCTTCTCTTCTTCACAATACCTTGAGAATCATCTTCTTCTTTGTTCTCTTTAGTATGTGTGGGAGAAACCCAAACTATTGAATACTTGCAAATTTCATTCACATAGAATTTGATTCTTAGATATTTAATTATCAACATCCTATAGGGTATAGAGATGGCTCTCTATCCAACCTAGTCTCTCTTGCTACATTGCAATCTCTTCTTCATTATTCCTCTAAGTGTACCATCAATCTCTTACTCTTGACAAGGTTTTTCCTTTTTTCTTCCCAAGAAAGTAGTGTTCAATGATAATGATGTTGTATCTTCCCAAGCTTTCCCCTACCATTTAATTTTTTTATTTTGAGAAAAAGGGAGAGTCATATTCGAACTCTTGGGAGCATGAAAGTAGGGAGAGGGATCGAGTATTTCCACTTATCACCCCCATCTCACTCTCATGTTTCCATTCAAATCCAACTATGCCTTTTAACAAATTATCATTAGCATTAAAAAAGTGGAGGGTTGAATTAAGACATAGGGTAAATATGATAAACAAGATGAGAAAACATAAGTAATAAGGATTAAAAGTCATCCCCTTGGACCTCCTCACTTCTTCTCATCTAGTGGACTCATAGCCTCTTAGTGGAGTCATAACCCCTTAGATATTCTTCCTTAATGCCCTAGACATTTTATATTAAGCTTTAACGTAGTGCTTAAAAGTCTTCAAAAATACCATAGTATGTAAAAAACATTGTCATTAAAAGTACTTATGCCCATCATTTACAATATATAAATAGTCATGTTTAAAACTTGTAAAGCCTTTTAAAGTATGATAGAACATGAGACATTCATCACTTTCCATGATGTAGTGCTCCTCTAATATCTAAAAGAATAAATGAAATAAATATCACAAGGATTCATTTGCTTGATTAAAATTAGTTTGAATCCCATTAATTCCATATTACTTGCATGCAAATTCTTAGATCCAGATTAGGAACAAGTCCATGAACTAAGGAAGCCTGAGCCTCCAATGTCTATCGTGGCATGAAATACAACATATTCCATATTAGTTAAGGTGCAAACAATATGGAAGAAAATACTTGGTGTGGCTTGGCATTGTCATTGAAAGGATGAGCTTCCCTACTGCTCCATGCATGCCTTCACAAAGTAATGATGGGTCTAGGTGTGTGCTACATTATTGCTTTCATCATGTCTTGAATCAAGTATCTCAAGAAGGCATGTGCAGTGTTGAGCATGCTATGTCTTGAGCATCTCATTTTCCAACCATCATGAACATAAGCATAGTCGGTGGCAATGGACATAATTGGTGACAATGGTGGCCATTATTTTGCCATACCTTAGAGCTCATGGCACAGAATTATCCAACTAAATTTATAGCAATGGAGAAGCATAACGCCCTAAAGAATCTGTATAATGAGGAACTTTTATTTCAACTAGTCCAATTGTTGTTCAATAAGGGTCTCACTTCATATAATTAAGATAATGTTATTGCTCTTTGACTTTGTGTTTACCATTTGAGGACCTTCTCAGTGTAACGAGAGAAGGTGAGTGCAGTTGAACCGTCGAAATATACACGCAACTTATCACCATCACCATCAATGAACCCACTATAGCCACAGTGTTATTTACCGTTGTTAAACTGTACCTATACTGTCATGAATAGTTGATTTATTAGGAAACAACAAATAATGATAACTACCAGATGGCTACATGACACAGATAACAAACAAACACAGGTCACAGTAAGATAACCTTAATACTCAAATCCAAGTAGCTTGACAGGGGCAAAGACAACCGGAACATCAAAGGCGCAGTTTGCCTACAAGCATGTACACTTGAAGTTTGCAGGTGTAAATCTTGTTTTCACCCCCCCACGCAACTCTAAGCTTTCTCAGTACCTTTTCATTCAGAAGCTCAACGCCCTTCTCTCTCGCCGTGACCACCACATGACCAGAATTGTATAATCGCAAGTACTTTTCCCATGAGAGCTGTATCTCCATCTCCATTTCCATGGGATTACCCTCGCTCCCCCGACCATTTTCTAGCACGGGCTCGAAGGGGAAGGGCAGCGTCCTGTATCCCTCTAACGTATACTGATTTTTCTGGTGCCGGTAAGGCATGCTCGATTCCAGGAAGTCCCTATATACTGCATCCACAGCAGGACTGATGCTGCCATTCCCATAAGTCCACACTGCAATCACTCCCCCTGGTTTGCGCAAGACGCGTTTGACTTGAGAGTAAAAGGTCTCGAGGTCGAACCAGTGGACTGCCGTGGCCACTGTCACCAGATCCACCGATCCCTCCTCCCCCACGATTGCAGACAGCTCTTCATCCGTCATGACAGGCTCAGTGAGAGCATATGTCACTTTGGGATGCTTCTGCGCCAACTCCAGCTGCTCCTTGCTTCTGTCTGTGGCGATCACTCGATCGTAATGCTCTGCAATCTACTCACCAAGAACTCATAATTTCATACGAAATGGGAAAATTAATAGACATAAAAAAACATAACAGAGTGAAATGAAAGAAGAGGTTAAAGAGAGCTTACAGAAACAGAAGCTTGGCCATTGCCGGCGCCCACGTCCCAAGCCAGTTTATGATTGGCAGTGAGAGATGCCAACATGGAAAACCATGAAGCAGGATAAGCAGGCCTGCTCTGTGAATACTCCTTGGCTTGCTTATCAAACGGCCCTGCCATCTTCTCCTCGGTACGCTCACGCAGGTTCAATAGTCCCAGTAATCGGTTCACGCGTTATTTATCCAAATTCTGATAGATTTGCAGGCCATTCCGCCTCATCTATTCAATTTTTTAATATTTACGTAATACGTGCAATGCAAGCAATGTCCGCTAAATTTATACACATTTTAAATACGATCCTTGCACGTAAAGCAATAAGTGTCATTGGTCGAAAGAACTTAATTAAAAAACGAACTCGGGTTGCGAGTTTGAATAGGGCACGCATCATTCTTAAAAATAGCTAGTTCTTAAAAAATAAAATATGATCCGTCATAAATTTACTTTCAAAGTGGCCTGATGATCACGTAAGCTTATTCACCTTGACGGAACTTTTGCGCTCCTTGGGTGTTTGTTTGTTTGTGTTTTGGTTGTATGGTTGGGTCAGCAATATTTAGCATGTTGCATAGCATTTGTTGTTGCAGTAGATTTGATGACTGTTGGATCTTGAAGAGTAGCTCCAACATTCATCAAGCTTGATGCAGCTGCATTAAATGCTGGACAGCATGCTAAATATTGTTTGTCGTATGGTTGAGAAAGGGTGCTGTGTGTTTTTTTTTGGAGTTTTTATTATTCTTTGCATATAGAGAATATTGTAATCCCCTCGATTTTGATATTTGTATTATATTAATTATAGATTTTTAAAATATACTTTTAGTTATGTAACTAAGGTACGGAATTTTCCCTATTTTCGGTTGGTTTTTATCTTTTTTTCTGGCCATGAATTTTGACGGAATTTTCAAAATTTGCAAAAATATTGCTAGATCTTATAAAGTGTGGGTGTCTGGGGGTTTTCATATCACGTGATTTCATTTTTGCACTTAAAATCGTCCAACAAACAGAAATTACAAGATTTTGTAAGTTAAATTCAGCGCATTCCCAGTGATTTTCAGCCGAAAAGTCAAAATCGTCCCCTCGTTAGACAACTCCTCTACTTTTATATTGTAATCAACATATTTTCCTATGGTTTTAATCTACACTCTCTTATTGCAAAAACTACTTTTTATACTTGAGGTGCTCTTACATCTTCGGGGCAGTGCCACTAACATTCTCTGACAACTGACATCCTCGATTGTGGAGGCTCTGCAAGGAAATGTGGTGGTAGGTGAGGGTTTGCAGTAAGGTAAAGACCTGCATGCCCTTATTGGTGCCACAATCACCCCATGTCTCTGAGCAATTTAAAAGGTAAGTTCCTGAAAGGTTTTACCTTTAATAGGGTTGGTCCTGGTCTTACGTAAGCTCTATATGTTGAAGTAAGGTTATCTCTTAGTTTTATATTATTCACATTTTTTTCAGTGTTTTCTCAAATTCTATATGAATATGTTTTGACAACGATTTGATGTTCATAACAAGCCCATTTGCAGAATTGTCACTAACGTGGTTTATTTGCTAGATGGAATTGTGGGTTATGATCCGCCTGATCACAGAGCCACGCTGCATTAGAAGCTACTACTTTATTCAGGGAAAACCAAAATTGACAGTGGCACTATATGGGAAAATGGACTCTTGGATGAACTAATCTACCTATTTTTTCTTGGGCAAGAGTAGGATTCTTAGTGTGAACTTTCATGAAGTATCCCCTTGTTCTTGTGTGAGGTTATTAGTTTTGTATGTATTTGCATTGTTTTCAGATGAGGTTATTAATTTTGTATGTATTTGCATTGTTTTTAGATGAGGCTATTAGTTTTGTATGTATTGACATAATGTATTATGAAACATTCTAGCTTATGAAATTCATATTTTGATATACTAATTATGTAACTTACATGTTCTTCTACATCTCTGTTATTTGTTCTTAAGACCAAGCATTATGTTTGAAGTCCAATACTCCAAAGTGTCTGTTTGGCTTCGGGTGAGTACTGAGTGCTCCACCAATGTCCTTTGGTAGCCTTACTTGGGTGTGTTCGAGAAGAGCTGGTGACACAATTCCATCCTAATGGAGGTCCATGAACATAGACCATTCTCAATGACTCGTGATCATGATGCCTCTGTGCTTATTCTTGTCGACTCTCTAGGTTCCTCCATGTGCCTGGGTGCTCTTCGCGAGGGTAGACACATTTTCAAGATTGTACATTGACAATAAATACTGCAAACTAACATGGATTCTTGGATCGCATTATAACCATACATATGTTATCCAGTTGGTGTTGACTCATAAAGAGTCTGTACATGTCTTACTTTTAATTTGAAGAGAATTTTTAGTCCGACAAGAAGTACAATGGGTTTTCATTTTATTCTGTTTTACGTTTAGCCCTGCTTTGTGTTAGATATAATGCAAAAATATATTCGTATGTTTTCTATATCTGGGTTTCTTGTTTGGACAGCTCCTATGCTGCAGGATTTGATCCACATTTATTGGATCTAGCTTAGCTTATATTTTTCTATATATGTAACTTTCATTTCATTAATTCAATGGGTTGAGTGTTTCTCCTCTTGTTTATTTGAGGGAGCCTTTGTGCTCTACTAGTTTCCTCCTTGGTTTCTCTAATTTGGTATCAGAGCCAAGTTGTGGGCTACTGTGAGGGAACCAGAAATTTAAAAGAGTGTTGGGCATGAGTGTGGATGCCTCCAAGTTGCTACCTGATCATTGTAAAGTGTTGAAATATTGTAACTTCGAAGAATATTCTTTATGTATCTTTTGTGGTCCCCGATGGTCACACCGGGAGAACCATTTGTATTTCATTGAACCCTGATGCTCCTAATCGGAAGAACTAATAAGAGTCATGAGGTAGTCCCCTCAAATTGTAAAGGTGGGTCATCAGCACCCCAGTGTGGTTACTTGAGCCTACATGTGTAACTCGAGCCTACATGAGTTAACTTAAGACAACATGTTAATTAAGTAAACTTTAAGTGAACGGATGAATATAAATAGAGGTGTAGTGCTCCTCACTTGACACACACACACTCACTTGGAATAGCGCACTTGTGGAGGAGAGAAGTTGCTGAAGAAGGAGGAGAATCAGGTTTTTGATCTCCTTGTTGGTTTTACCTTTTTCCCTTTTTGGGGCATCTATATTGAGGAAGATTTTGCTGGGTTTTTCACTTTAGGGTTTTCCCAGGATAAATCTGTGTTGTTCTTGTGATGCTGTTTCTTTCAGTGATCCTGTTTTATATGCTTTTATTATGAAAAATGAAATGATATACTGGTGTCTTAGTTAAGCATATGAAAATTTAACATGGTATCAGAGCTAACCTAAATAGGGCAGATTTCATAAGTTACAGAAGCTAGGGCTTCTTATTTTTTGGTTCTCTCTCCACAATCAATCGACAAAAGAAGGCTAGGCTGACTCTCCTTTGAAGGGTGCATCGTTCTGTCGAAGCGGAATTCGATTTCGAGCATTTTCAATTTTCGATGTGGAAATTAGGGCTTTCTATAGAAGAGGAATTTTTGAGTGAGACCAGCATAGGATTGTTCTCCTCATCAAAACCGAATTTTAGAGACCTGGATCAAGATTTTTGGTTGGGTGAATCTCTGGGAAAGTCAAACCCTAGTTTGACCCTGAGCTAGAAAAACCCTAAATACTAAAACTGCTTCGTTTTGGAACATTCACTATATTCTGAGATTGGCAAAGCATCAGGAGCTGAAAATTGCAAGGGCCGAATATAACATCCTGATGAACACTGTGTCCAAAATTCATCCTCCGATTCGCTGTATTTCAGGAGATATGTTCTCTCCAAGTTAGGGTTCCAGCCTCTTCCAGAATTCATCCCTAAACAGGACACCTGGGGAGAATTGCAATATCTTGGGATACAAAGGTCCAAATGGAATTCTTGAAGATGTTCCAGAAAGGGCACGGACTGTAATTTCGGTGGTCCAATTATGAAACTCAGAAGATAAACCAGTGACACGTGGAATGCCGTACAACTTCGTTGTTCTAAACAGTCCTGTAACAGGTCACCTTGGGAAAAGGATCATAAATCCCAAATGGTGAAACCAATTCTGATGAAAACTATGGTGGTGGATCAGGGACATGCGAGGTTACCTTAGTAGAAAACTTTTAGACATAGATAAGCAGAAATGTCGGAGATATCACAAAAACAGTAACAGGCATTTCTGTAGAAGAAATTGGAAAATTAGGGCTTCCTGTTCTGGGAGCTTCCCTCTACTATTTTCAGAAATGGAGTACATTAGACAGCTCCATTTGAAGAGGTCTATCTGTCTATCTAATCAGATCTGAAATATTCCAAGTTTTAAAAATTAGGGTTTATGTGACAAACCTTAGATCAGCCAACTCCAGAACCAGGACGGACACCTCAAATCGGTAAGATCTAATCCTTTGCTATGTTCATTTGAGGTTCTCATTTCAAAGTGATCTATCACATTAGCTTGATGATAAGCTTGGTGAAGTTGACAACTTCCAAGCCTAGAAGTATATGATCTCTCTGAAGAAAATGGATTGGACACCTTCATGAGCATAGAGGTTCCAGTTTCAGAGGGAGATGAGGCTAGAAGCCTTTCACAAGAAGAACTTGGTCAAAGCCCAGAAGATTATTGATGATTCAGTCTCGAATCAACTTGTTCTACAAGTGTCTTCCCTAAATACATCGATGAGGTTTGATTCCTTGACCAAGCTATTTGAAGGGAAGAACATAGATTGAAATATGACCTTAAGAAAATAGCTGAAGAAGAAGTGAAGAATGCAGAAGTGGTGATGGTCACCTTGAATGGCCTCCCAGGATCATGGAATTCATTCATTCAAGGAATGTGTTCCAGAAGGAATTGATTACTTTCAGCAGACTTTGGGAAGAAGAAGAATCTCATCTCTGAAGATCAAGCTCTCATCTTCCAAAGAAGACCCCTCAAACAATGAGGAATATGAAGATCTCAACTCTTGAAGAACTTCTTATCCACCTCAGCATTTGGATAAGAAACGATGATATCATGAATGAAGAAGACGATAAAGTTGAAGACTCAAGAAGGAATATACCCATGAAACAAATAAAGATAAGCATTCAATTGTCATTTCATGATATTGTTTTGTTATACATTTGATTATATTCAGTGATGTGTTATGCATGATAGATTGTTTGCATTAATGACTGTATACTACTAATATGCATGTGATGGATAAGTAGCTCATGGTGCTATACAACTCTCCATTGCTACTTATCAAATCTCTTTGCTGACATATTGGATTAGTGCACAATCTCAATAATGTCATGGTAGAGATGGAAGGCATATAGAAAGTTTATGTGAGATATGGATGAATGTTGTATTAACTAAATAGTTGCATGATGCATAAGAATTTGTTGTTATACATCTCTAACCATGAAACTGGTACATTTGAATTGTAGGAAATGTCATGAACAACCTCCTACAAGAAAAGAAGGATGAGACTTGTTCCGAAGAACAAGTGATGAAAATTCAAGATTCACTCCAATAAACATGAATCTGAAGCTCCCAGGGTCAGAGACACCATGACAGAAGAAAGAGCTTCAGAGAATGGTAGATCCACCTTGAAGGATGAAGACCACCATGGGTACAAGAGATAACTCAAGATGACGAAAAGAATGCTATAAAAGAAGCTATGATCAAAT
>LPNX010337336.1:15735-48005 GCA_001517045.1 Pseudotsuga menziesii | reverse complement strand
TGGGCTGGAAGTATCTCAGACAGGAAAAGCACATCAGGTATATGCTTTTGGTCTGCTATGAGTTCATGGTTTAGCAGGAAACAGTCTAGTGTTTCTCTTAGCACTGTTGAAGTAGAATACATAGCATATTGCTCTACTAAGTTGTGAAGCCATATGGCTTCAGAAGCTGATATCAGGTCTCCTTGACCTGAAGATGGACACTACAATGATTCTATATGATAACCATAGTTGTGATGACAAAGGACCCTGTGTTCTGACGTAACACGTAGAAATACGGTATTTCTACATACAAGATAAGATGCAGATGATGATACTGTAGATGCAGATGATGGTGATTCAATATTTCAATACTGAATATATAGATGATGATGATTTCAGTATTCCCATACTGAACATATAGATGATATTTCAGTATTTACATACTGTAGATACAGATGATGGTGATTCCATATTTCTATACTGAATATATAGATGATGATGCTTTCAGTATTCACATACTAGAGATACAGATGGTGATAGATCAGTATTCAGATACTGAAGATGTAGATGATGATGGTTTGGGTGATGATGTACCGACGAAGCCTCTGCCTCGAGTAGAGTTCAAACACTTTCGAGACAAGCTTGGTGTTGTTCGGAAAGACCTTCCTCGAAAGGGGGAGTAGTGATGTTGCAGTGGGATTGTATCATCCCTGGGCATTTGCCCTAAAGTGATCCGGAGACCTTGGTCCTTGAGAATGAAGAGGGATTGTATCATCTCGGGACATCTGTCCATAATAGATCTGGTGACCTCGGTCATCGAGAACGTGATGGGATTGTATCATCCTTGGGCACCTTCCCTAAAGTGATCCGGAGACCTTGGTCCTTGAGAATGAAGAGGGATTGTATCATCTCGGGACATCTGTCCATAATAGATCTGGTGACCTCGGTCATCGAGAACGTGATGGGATTGTATCATCCTTGGGCACCTTCCCTAAAGTGATCCGGAGACCTCGGTCTTCGAGAATGAAGAGGTATTGTATCATCCTGAGACATCTGTCCATAATAGATCCTATGGCTTCGGTCCTCGAGAATGTGGTAGGATTGCATCATCCTTGGACATAGTCCTAAAGTGATAGGGAGTGATTATCCCGTAATTGTATCCGGTGACTTCGGTCGTCGAGAATGTGGTAGGATTGCATCATCCTTGGACTCAAGTCCTAAAGTGATAGGGAGTGATTATCCCATAATTGTATCCGGTGACTTCAGTCGTCGAGAATGTGGTAGGATTGCATCATCCTTGGACTCAAGTTCTAAAGTGATAGGGAGTGATTATCCTGTAATTGTATCTGGTGACTTCGGTCATCGAGAATGTGGTAGGATTGCATCGTCCTTGGACTTAGTCCTAAAGTGATAGGGATTGATTCTCCTATAATCAATCCGGTAACTTCGGTTGTTGGGAATGTGGTGGGATTGTATCATCCCTGGACTTTAAGTCCAAAAGTGATCCAAAGACTTTTTGTCTTTGAGTTGTGGATTTCAGGTTGTTGCTGATGATGATGATGACATCTGGATCGAAAGATCAGAGTATGATGATGATGACGTACTGATCTAAAAGATCAGAGTATGATGATGACACACTATGATTATGATGTTTTTGATCGAAATATCAGAGTATGATGATGATGTTTCTGATCGAAAGATCAGAGTATGTTGATGATGTTTCTGATCGAAAGATCAGAGTATGATGATGATGTTTCTGATCGAAAGATCAGAGTATGTTGATGATGTTTCTGATCGAAAGATCAGAGTATGATGATGATGTTTCTATGTTGATGATGTTTCTCATCGAAAGATCAGAATGTGATGATGATTATGATCGATAGATAAGAATATGATGATGATGATGTTGCTACTGAACGAGAGGTCAAAGTACTGAAGATGTTGCTGCTGATCGAAAGGTCAAGGTGCTGAAGATGTTGTGTTGATCGAAAAGTCAAAATGCTGAAGACGTTGCTGATCAAAGGGACAAAATGCTAAAGATATTGTTGCTGATCGAAAAAAAATCAAAGTGCTGAAGATGTTGCTGATCGAAAGTTCAAAATGCTGATGATGATGTTGCTGATCGAACAGTCAAAGTGTTGAAGATGTTGCTGATTGAAAGGTCAAAATGCTGAAGATGTTGGTGTTGATCGAACAGTCAAAGTGCTAAAGATGTTGCTCATCGAAAGGTCCAAGTGCTGAAGATGTCGTTGCTAACTGAAAGATCAAAATGCTGAATATGTTGTTGATCAAAGACTGAAGATATTGTTGATGATGAAGAATGAAGATTGAAGATGAAGACTACATGATGTTGAAAAGCTTCCAATGATTTATAGATGTGTTACCCTGCTGATGTTGATGATGTCCCCCATCTCTGCTCTTGTTGTTGTTGATGTAGAATACCCTTCTCATTAAGGGGGAGTGTTGAAATATTGTAACTTCAAAGAATATTCTTTATGTATCTTTTGTGGTCCCCGATGGTCCAACCAGGAGAAACATTTGTATTTCATTGTACCCCGATGCTCCTAATCGGAAGAACTAATAAGAGTCATGAGGTAGTCCCCTCAAATTGTAAAGGTGGGTCATGAGCACCCCAGTGTGGTTACTTGAGCCTACATGTGTAACTCGAGCCTACATGAGTTAACTTAAGCCGACATGTTAATTGAGTAAACTTTAAGTGAACGGATGAATATAAATAGAGGTGTAGTGCTCCTCACTTGACACACACACACACTCACTTGGAATAACACACTTGTGGAGGAGAGAAGTTGCTGGAGAAGGAGGAGAATCAGGTTTTTGATCTCCTTGTTGGTTTTACCTTTTTCCCTTTTTGGGGCATCTATATTGAGGAATATTTTGCTGGGTTTTTCCCTTTAGGGTTTTCCCAGGATAAATCTGTGTTGTTCTTGTGATGTTGTTTCTTTCAGTGATCCTATTTTATATGCTTTTATTATGAAAAATGAAATGATATACTGATGTCTTAGTTAAGCATATGAAAATTTAACATAAAGGAGATCGCTACTCAAAGGGGAGCTAATCCCTACCCAATCAAGAAATCATTGTCAGATCACCAGCGTTGGAGAAATCATGGAGGAAAACCAAAATTCTTTTTTGGTTTTGAGGAAATGGCTGCTAATTTTTTTTATTTCCTCCCTCACGTGTAAATTTGTTTTTTACTCTCCATGTAAATTTATATTGCAGGAAGCAAAGTGAATTTATAAATTTGTGAGGCAACGTAAATTTCAGCTGCCAGAAGAGAGCTCACGTGAATGTATGCAGCGCGAATTTTTTTTTTCTCAGTGTGAGTTTTGTTTTCCCTCAATTACGACCGTCGCACTTGTTGAGAAAGGGGTGTGCACTGTAGGCACCTCTAGCAGGGAGAGACAGAGCGTCGACGGCGCTATCTATAGGAAGAGCTTGTGCATCGACAGCGCTGAAGAACAAAAGGGTTTTGTTTGCCAACAACGCCGAAGAGAAAAAGGGTAGAAGCGTCGGTGTGCTCCTGCCTTACGGTGATTTTGATTGGCATCGGATCTGGCCATACTTCAATTTTGACTGACGTCAAATCTGGGCAAAGACAAGAGTTCTAAGTTGTTTCCTGGTTTGACAATGAAGAGGTGAGGGGTTTGACAGTGAAGAGGCGAGCCAAATTTTTTTTATCTCGTGTTTGGTTGAAATTATTTTTCTTTTAGTTCTGTAAAAACGACAGATATGTTGCTTGCCAATTTATACATTACTGAAGCATCAAAATTAAATGGGGAGAATGATGTAAATTTGAAATTTAAATCAATCATTGTACTCAGAAGCTCTCAGTTTGTGGCTAATTGTGAAAGAGGATGAACAGAAGCCTACAGATTCATTGTCTATCTCAGATTGGGAATCGTGTGAAACTCAAGCAAAGGTGTTGATTCGTATGTCTATAAAAGACAACATAATACCTCACATCACAAATTCCAAGACGTCCAAAGACACATGGGACAAAATGAAAGGTTTGTATGAGACGTCTGACTCGAATAGAATTTTTTTTTAAAGACCAAATTATTTTCTATCAAGATGGAAGTGAATGAAACTATGAATAAATACCTCTCCTGCATCAAAGACTTCAAAGATAATCTGGGTGACATAGGTGAATAAGTATCTAGTATTGATCTTGTATCTATCGCATTAAAAGGTCTTTTTTCATATTACAAAGTGTTCATCTCATCTCTTGTAGCAAGATAGAGCCCTCCTACATTTACAGAGCTCGGTGGAATCCTGATACAAGAAGAAGAAATAATGAAGATGTACGAGCCTGAATATTAGACTTCAGATTAGGCGTTGATGGAAAGAGTTAGATACCCACACAGGGGCAATCACTTGAATCCACACAGATGCAAGTTCCATGCAAGACATAGAGGTATGTCACGCAATGACTCTAGTGTTAATAAAGAGGTTGTATGCCATTATTGTGGCAAATCAGGTCACATAGCTAGATATTGTTTTAAAAAGATAAACAATGACTCAAACAACAAATACATAAAACATAATGGAAATTATGTTAGAAAAGACACCCTGGATGTCAATGGATTTAAAAACCTAAGACTGTTTATATCTGAACATGATTTGTCTGCTGAGACATATCATGAAAATGCATGGTTCATAAATTTGGATGCATCTTCCCATATGTCCTGTAATAGGGATTGGTATGATGAGTATTATGAAAAGTCTGATGGCACACACATCTATCTAGGTGATAACAGGTCTTGCAAAGTCCTAGGTTATGGAGTGATAAGTGCTAACCTACCTGATGGACAATTTAAATAGATACATAATGTGATGTATGTCCTAGGCATAAAAAAGAATCTAATATTTATTTCTTCTATCACTGATAATGATATGAAAGTTGAATTTGATAAATATAAGTGACATGTCAAAGATGTCCAAGATCATTATAGGGTTATAGCGACATGATCCAGACTTGGTGGACTATTCAAGCTGGATGCAATCAAGGGAAACCATCAAGAACTAGCAACATCATCTATTTCAGATGTCAAATTGTTGCATCAAAGGTATGGACACCTCAATCATAATGATCTCATGTTATTATAGAAAAAGTCAATGGTTGAGGGTCTTCCTGTCATTAAAAATGATCATATTGAATGTATTGCTTGTGCACTCAGAAAACAACACCGAAATGAATTTCCTAACCATGAAGAGAAGAGACAAATTGAACTTCTTGAACTAATACACACTGATGTATGTGGACCTATGCAAACCAGATCACTTGGTAGTGCATGGTATTTTCTGATATTTGTTGATGAAAGATCCAGGTTCACATGGGCTTACTTCATAATAAGGCAAAGCGATGTTTTCGAATACTTCAAGGAATTCACAATCAAAGTTGAGAAGCAGACAGGTAAATACATTAAAATCCTCAAATCAGATCAAGGTGGTGAGTACACTTCTGGAGCTTTTAGAACATACTTTACAGAAAATGGAATCCAACAACAATTCACAGTCACTGATAAACCTCAACAAAATGGAGTTGCTGAAAGGAAAAATAGAACGTTGGTGGAAGGTGCTCGCAGCATGCTCCAAGGTAAGAACATTTCTAATGGATTTTAGGTTGAAGCAATTAACATTGTTGTGTACTTAAAGAAAGGATTCCAAAAAAGAAACAAGAACTTCAGACCCCCTTCGAAGTCTTTTATGGCTACAAACTTGAAATTGGTCTTTTAAGAATATTTGGTTCTAGGGATTTTGCATACATACCTAAAGATGACAGAAGGAAATTGGATGCAAAATCCATAGAATGTATCTTTGTTGGCTACTGTGATGATAAGAAAACATAGAAATTGTTTCATCCTAGTTCACACAAATTGATTGCTAGTAGAGATGTTGTATTTCATGAAAACACAGATATGTGTAACAGGATGGATAATGCTAATTAAGAACTGATCCCAGATGAGCATGTCATAATAGATAAAATTCTTCAAAAAGTGCAGGATCAGCAGCAGGTGCAAGAACAACAACAGGTTCAGGAACAAGAATCAAGCATGAGTGATACTACCTCAGATGATGAAACAATTGAAGACAAAAGAATCATGGATGGAACTCCAACATGTACCGTAGTACCTAGAAGTTCAACTTGTCAAACTCATCCTCCAGTAAAGTTTAGAGATTATCCCTTGATGACTAGTATAATGAATGTTATAGAACCATTAAATTATGAACAAGCCAAAGATAAGGAAGAATGGATAACTGCAATGAATGAAGAATATAATTCTATTATGAGAAACAAAACTTGGAATTTAGTAGAATTACCCAAAGATAAAGTACCCATTGGATCAAAATGGCTATTCAAATCTAAACTTAAAGCAGATGGTAGTATTAACAAGTTCAAGGAAAGATTAGTTGATAAGGGTTATTCTTAGCAAGAGGGGATTGACTTTGAAGAAACATATGCACCAATGGCTAAGTTAAACACTATCAGATTGTTAGTTGCATTAGCTACTAAACATAGTTGAAGAATACACCAGTTAGATGTCAAATCTGCTTTTCTAAATGGTGATTTAAAAGAGGAAGTATACTTAGTGCATCCTGAAGGATTTGTTTAGAAAGGACAGGAGAAGCTTGTGTGCAGGTTAAATAAAGTTATCTATGGACTAAAAAAGGCTCCTAGATCATGGTATATCAATATTGACACCTTCTTCAAACAACAAGGATTTTTCAAAAGTAAAAATGATTCAAGTTTATATATTAAAGAAGATAATCAAGGAAATGTTTGCTTGATATCCCTGTATGTGGATGATCTTATCATTACAGGTGGAGCATATCAATTAGTTGCAGATATTAAAAGTAATTTGTCACAGGAATTTGAAATGAAAGTCCTTGGTGAATTACATTATTGGCTAGGCATTGCTTTTTGGAGAGAATCTGGTAAAACATTCACAACTCAAAGCAAATATGTAAGGGAAATACTTGACAGGTTTCAAACAATTAAATGCAAATCTGTATCCACTCCTTTGGATCAAAATGCCAAATTATACAACAGTGATGGATCTAAAGAAGCTGATGGTACTTTGTATCATCAACTAGTGGGTAGTCTGAACTATCTCACTACTACAAGGCTAGACCTATCATATTATGTTAGCATCCTTAGTCAGTTCTTGGCTAAGCCATGTGAAACAAATTGGAAAGATGCAAAGTAGGTTCTAAGATATTTAAAAGGAACTGATAATTATGGTCTTTTATATACTGATGTATCTGATGTTTAGTTTCCAGGTTACTCTGACTCTGATTGGGCAGTAAATCCTGATGACAGAAAATCCACTTCTAGATATGCTTTTAACATTGGCTCAGGAGTCATATCATGGAGCAGTAAGAAACAACCAATTGTTTCTTTATCATCCACAGAAGCTGAATATAAATATTTATACAGTGCTACTTGTGAATCCATTTGGTTGAGGCAAATTCTTGAAGATGTTGGAACACAACAAAACAAGCTACCAGAATACAGTGTCATAATCAAAGCTCAATTAAGCTGGCACACAATCGAGTCTATCATGCCAGAGTCTAAACATATTGAGCTACAACATCATTTTGTGAGAGAAAAGATTGAATCTACAGAAATTGAATTGGTTTATTGTAGTATAAGAGATAATGTTGTTGATATTTTCACCAAACCAGTTGGCAGAATCCATTTTAAATATTTTAGACAGAAACTGGGTGTTGTCAAGAATCCATTTCTGCATTAAGGGAGGTTGTTAGATATAATGCAGAAATATATTCGTATGTTTTCTATATCTAGGTTTCTTGTTTGAACAACTCCTATGCTGAAGGATCTGATCCACATTTATTTGGATCTAGCTTAGCTTATAATTTTCTATATATGTAACTTTCATTTCATTAATTCAATGAGTTGAGTGTTTCTCCTCCTTTCTATTTGAGCGAGCCTTTGTGCTCTACTAGTTTCCTCCTTGGTTTCTCTAATTCTTTGCTCAACCAGAGGTTCATTTTCAGTATACATGGTTGTATGCAACTCTGACTGTATGATTATCTTTCTTCTTTGCTTGTACAACACGGTGCTTACACTTCCTTTAATTTTTGGCATTGGGCTTGCTTTCAATAATATCCAGACTCCTAGTTTTCTATCAATGACTCTTGAAATGGTAAGGTTCATTGTGTATCTTCTTGTTTATTGTTTTTCGTATTATAATAATATTGTGATAATATACTTCTAACTCTTGTTGTAGGTATACACTATTTTCAATGGCTGTTTGGTTCTCTAAATTGAGTGAAATACAACCATGATTCCGGGTAAGCCCGCCATCCTCGACTCACTGCCCGATTTCGTAGCGACTTGCAGAGTTTGGTCCAATGAAAAAATAGAACAAGATATTACTCGTTTCTGTGAAATTATCCTTCATTAAACTTAAGGAATTCTTTCCTATATGCATAGATTTTGAATCCCATACATTTTTGTAAGATTTTAATGGTTGGAGAATGTAGTTTTTACAGCTAATTAATTATGGGAATGAGGAATTCACTTCATTATGGGAATGAGAAATTCACTTCATTATGGTTTAATGATATTTTCTTAACCTTGTATTATTTTTGTTTGTTCTTTTCTCATGTTAGCACTAGAATCAACCCAACACTTGGTTCTGACTTTGAGCATATATCAATGAATCCCTCTTTCATTTGTGTCTAAGTTTATACAAAGCCTTTGCGCTCTACCTTTGTTGTTTACAAAATTCATATTGGTAATTTACAATATTTTCATCCTCTTATACAGAGCCTTTTCACTCTACCTTTGTTGTTTACAGACTTCATATTCATAATTTAGAATATTTCCATCCTCTTAGCAATAACAGATGGTTTTTTTTTCACTAGGTTTATTTTGAGAGGTTGTTTCTATCAAGTCCTGCAATAGTTTCTATATATATTGGAATCTTTGTGTTATTTTAGTGGGTATGCTAGGAATTTACCCTAACAAACAACTAGTAAAGGTATCTTATCGAATTTCGACTTATTATTCATTGTGATATCAGTAGCCGTAGCTACCACATTCGACTAAATCAGGCCCATTAATACTGAAATTCATAAATTTGATCTGTCTAGTAGATTCCAAGGTTTAATTTGATTCGGGTGGACCATGTCCAAAATTTGTGTCATTGAGTGTTTTGCTTCTTGAATGATAACTAAATTGTAGGTCCTGGGAAAATTCTTCCCATGGGATTTTCTTCAGTGTGTTTTTGTTTTGTTCTTGATTTATACCATGGAGTTCCCATGAGATTTTCTTCAATGTACTTTTGTTTTGTGCTTGATTCATACCATGGAGAGTTTTTCTTATTAATTCTATGACTAACTTGCAGGTCCTTAAAAACATTTCCTATGAAAATTCTCCATCTAAAATAAAAATTAGCATATGTACAACTTCATGGTCCCCTTATTATGTAACCCTTGAGAATGAGGATGCATTATATTAGGAATATGATCACAAATTGTACCTAATAAAAATGATATGTAACAAATTAACACTGTAAACTAGCTTCAAGTGATTTTCTTGAGCATTATCCCATGGATGCTCCACATGTAATTTTCCTCCAACGGTGTCCTCTACATGCTCACATTTATACATTTATATCAATGGTCACATCTGTCTAGATATCTTTATGATTCCAGGTATCCAGCCATGACTGTGAGATCTATCTCCACGTCCATCCTCTCCATGTTATCAAGCTCCATTGTCAAGAAAAGGCCACTAAATAATGATAGATATGTCAAAATTTTTAGAAATGGGAGATCACCGAAAGAGACCCGATGGTGATTCCATGATGATAAAGTGTAATAATTATAGTGTAAATATTCACTACTAAAAAAAACATATTACACTACTGAAAAACAGTCTATGAAAAATATCAATAGCAACATTTATTTTATGTAAAACCTCTAAATTCTGGGAAATGCACACCATAACCTAAGGTAAAAATTTATGGGTAATAACTGACA
Source organism: Pseudotsuga menziesii (assembly GCA_001517045.1). NCBI lineage: Eukaryota > Viridiplantae > Streptophyta > Pinopsida > Pinales > Pinaceae > Pseudotsuga > Pseudotsuga menziesii. The sequence continues at coordinate 37,994 of LPNX010337336.1, read as the reverse complement.
TGAGGATTGCAGTTATGGTAGGCATACAAGAGAATCTTTTTCTTTCTCTCTTCCTTTGGATAATGTTATTACTGCACAAATAAAGTCAGAAGCTATAAATATGAACGAAAAATACTTCGACCCATTATAACATTTCAACATACAAAGATATATTTTCCGTTGATCCTAGTTGCTACATGCATTATATGCTAAGAAAAATTGAGGTAATATAAAAGAGAATGAGTACAGCGGGAACCATTCTCTACAAAACTTCATGGTAGTCATGGTTGCTACTTGTGGACCTCTGTGCAAACCTCGGCAACGTTGTTGTTGTGGTAGCTTATGATTTTTCCTTCCCTGCTATGTTGAAATGACGAGTGTTGTAAAACTCAAAGTGGATAGTTTTAGATAGAAATAGAATCCCATTTCGCATCACCAACCAATATATGATGTTTTAAGCTCTCTGAGCTACAACAATCTGGGTATCCTCTTCAACTTTTCACATCATATGCAGACAACTCCTCAGTGACCTGGAACTATCTCTAACTTAGGCATCATTTCTCTCACTTATATTACTTCTCTATATTTAAAATTTAAATTAAATGTGCTAGAAAAAATTAAATGGCACAATGTACCATACAGTAGTGTGGGCCGCTGGCTCTACACTTTGCATAAGGGAAGGCACCCACTATCCTAGGGGTGCCAAATTGATATATGTTATGTCAATTTTTTTGTGAAGAATCAAGGGCGGTGGAGGCATGAGATCAAGTAGTGGTGAAGCTTGCTGTTGAAATAGTCTATTTGTAAAGAATCTAGGGTGGTGGATGCATGAGATTAGCTGGTGGTGAAGTTTGTTGCATTATAATTCACTATACAATATACATTCATTACAAAGTTTCACTATTCTATAATATTTTGGTATTATTATAAATTGATATGCAACCACCACACTTATGTTGTTATTATTATAGAGTTTATTGATAGCTGAATGTATAGAATCTAGGGCGGTACATATATCAATTTGGTTGAGAAGAATCAAGGGCAGTGGAGGCATGAGATCAAGTAGCAGTGAATCTTGTTGTTGAAATAATCTATTTGTAAAAGATCTAGGGCAGTGGATGCATGAGATCAGCTGGTGGTGGTGAAGTTTGTTGCATTATAATTCACTATACAATATACATTTATTACAAAGTTTCACAATTCTATATTATTTTGGTATTATTATAAATTGATCTACACCCGCAACATTTATGTTGTTATTATTACAGAAATGTATAGATTCTAAGGCTGTGGATGCATTAGATCAGCTGGTGGTGAAGTTTGTTTCATTATAATTCACTATACAATTAACATTTATTACATAGTTTCACTATCCTATAATGTTTTTTGCTATTATTATAAATTGATCTGCAGTGCCACACTTTTGTTGTTATTATTACACAATTTATCCATAGCAAAGGGATAATAATGTAATGTTTTGTTGGTAATCGGTAGACTCAGGATGAATCTAAACGTTTAGAAATCAAAACAATCCTATGGAGAATGCGAGAATACTGAGAATGGTGGAGAATACGAGAATACAGAGAATGGTAAACTCTGGAATCCCACACCCATGCTATAATGGTTTTACGTTTGTAATAATGTTGATATGACTGTTGCCTCGTGTTTAATAGTTTTTGAGGGCCAGAAGTTTTTAAATCATTGCTTTTAAATTGTTATTTAAAAACTATTTTAATTTTTTTAAATTAACACTTGTTTTACATCTTATGCCATAGTTGAGGAAGAAAAGGTTAAACTAATTCTTTAAAATATTAAGTTTATTTTATATTATATTGAAATATAATTGTTTTAAGTATTGAAACATTGGTATCTTTGGAGTGTTGTCCGCCTTAATAACAATCTCAACCACGTGGTTGCAAATAATCTTAGTGTTCTTACTGGAGCTCATGGCTCCCCATTCTTTAAATAGAACCAAACCCAATTGTATTATGCAAAGACATAAAAGATGACTAGATATATCTTAACTCTAGAATATCAATAGTCAGTCATCAGCAAGGAACTGCAAGAAAATCCAACCGTCTTCTTTATTTTGAGAAGATCCTTTAGCCCGTAGGCAAGCTATTATGTAAATATTGTAAAGGATTTGGAGTAGCCTGTAGACAAACTATTATGTAAATATTGTAAAAGATTTGTCCAATCATGGATTGGTGGGTTACTAAATGAGTCTAATCATATCAAATTTTTTACACTACTTACTAAGAGAAAACTAATTATTAATTTAAAATACCCATATATATAATACAAATATATATACTATTACAAAATCTAAAATAATATAGAACAACTTTATATATATTTAAATATCCATGTAAAAATATTTTTATATCTTTATTGCCAATATAATTTATTGCACTTAGTTTCTTTTTAAAATATTTTTTTCTCAAAACTCGTTATATCTTTAAATATTTCCTTATAAGCTTGAATACAAATAATTATCTCAACTAATAAATATCTGACATGGCTTACAATTACGTAGATAACACCTATACATATTATACCATAATTATTAATAACTACATAAATGGTACAACACGTCACTCTATGAACCATTCAGTGCACTTTTGTTAATTATATAAAGATTATAGAAAAACTTGGACGGTGATTTTATGGGTCTTTAATATTAATTATATGAAGATCACAACAAAAACTGGCCTTATTACTTTATTCTATCACGATAAGTTTTAGCTTAAGAAATGAATTGTAGCTTCCTGTGAGCTGTAAGTTTCATAATGAGGTAGGTAGTGAGAAATATATAGAAGCTATTGAATGTAGAAATCTTGTAACCTTCAAACATCAATTACTTTTGTCTAGAGGACTATCACACATATTGTATATTTTGGATGGAAATTAAGGTATTCCAATGGTTGAAATGGGATAAAAATGGATGCATTAATATTAATGAAAATGGATGCATTAATATCTAGACCATCTGCCTTACCTATATCAGAATCACCCATGCTAAATCAATCTGCCATACCTCTCACAAAATCATCCACGCTAAATCCATTTCCTTCGCAAAATCACCCATGCTAAATCCATCGACGAAGACATGGAATAAGCAGTGACACTGCTTTTGATCTTGTTTGTAGTATTTAGTATTTACAAATAATGAAATTCTCTCTTCTTGAAAAAAAATCGAATTCACCTTGATCTACCTTTTAATATATGGGTAATGAATCAGCTTCTTTCCAAAAAAATTGATAAAATTTGAGAAGACATTTTTAAATTCTTAGAAATAAGTGTTAAATTTGTTTAATCAAGATATTATAAATTATTCAAGAATGTTGAATCTATTTTTATATTTAGAATAGGAATTTAAATAACAAAAAATCTAATCTAAAAAAGATCATTTATCAAACTTTTCTCATAAATGATTAATATTCATGCATTTAGACTCTTTTGGAAACTTGATAATTTTTATTTTTATGTTTTGTTTCTTAAAGTTGAAAGATATTAAAATGATTATTTCTTAAATGAAGTGCTAGTTAGTTGAAGAGGTTTTTTTTGTTAGATGACATCAATGATTTGAGTGTTGGAACATCTTCTATACACAAGTTAGATTTCTAGCCTTCGTAGGTAGTCTAACAAGTCTAGACTTTCAACCTTTAGTGATGGGAGGTTCCTCACTTCGGTAGATTACTTTTTTTTCTTTCTATGGGTGTTTTTTTGTCAGTTGTAGTCCCCACCAACAGCTAATGCCAAATGTGGATTTTGTCACTCATGGAGGGTGTCGAAGTTATAAATGTATAGAGGATACTTCATCTACCACCTCTATGCAAAAGCAATCTTGTGCATCTTTCTTATTATGCAAACTGATATTTCCTTGTTCTCAAACGTTGCACTAGCCATTCATCAACGTAGTTTTGAAAATCGATAAAAATATGAATCAGAATTTATCGATTCACCAAGGAGACCCTAAATCGATCCAAATTGACCATGAAATTGGTTCAATACCGAACCAGTTAGATCAGTCAAGTCACGTTAAAGAAAAGGTTGATTTGTCATCATCAATACTTGGGGACCGCATACAGGATAAAAATTGACATTTTTATTTTTATTTTTGTTTTTTTCCTAACTTAAGTTATCTAACCTAACCGTAAATCTATTTAATGACCCTCCTATTTTCCTACACCTATCTTAGATTCTCAATCCATTCGTGAGATGGAGACTTGGAGTAGGTTGTTTTCCATTCATTGGTGATGTATGATAGTTGACTATGTAGTATGCTCATTGATGTGAGTCGATGTATGATCATAATGTAGTGGCATCATGATTCATAGCATGTTTTTTGGACTCTACATGCCATATAGCCTATAGGATTCATAGATTATGTAGTTTGTTCCAGTCCTAGACTCCTAGATATGTATTGCACAATAAACTTTGCGCCATTTTGATATATTCACTTTTATATGGTAAATACAATAAAAAATTTTGGATATTTTGTCTCTAATGTTTTGGAATCATGTATATGAATCTTGAAAATATTTTGTTTCTAATGTTTTGGAATCATGTATATGAATCTTGAAAATATTTTTTCTTTAAAATTTAAATACTATGTATTTTTTAGTAAACCAAGTCATTAAATTTAAATCGGCCTAGTTATGAGCCATTCATTTCCGATTGCAATTCTAAGTGCGATTTAACTATCAACCAATTCAGACTCTAAGTCCAAGTTAACTGTCAACCAATTCTGAGTCTGATTCCAATTTTTAAAACTATGTTCATCAGAAAATATCTCTAATGTCATTTGTTTCCTCAGCCCCTCCACTAGATCAATGGCATTGGTATGTAACTAACCTCAAATTCTCTTCAAACTATAACCTAATATTCTCAAATGCTGAGAGTAGTATCGATACATTTTTATTTAGTTCCTTCCAGTCAACTTTGCATCTAATCATTTTTCCTATTAATAATACTCTAGTTTTCCATAAATCTTCCAAGTGAATCAAGCACCGCACATCCTTGGGAAATACATAATGGTTGTGAACCATCTGAATAATACAAGTATCCATCCTGTTAATATTAAGACTGCCATGTGTCATCCTCTCCCCTCCATTTCCCAGGTAACAATGGACCGATCATAAGAACCTTAGGGCTAAGATCCAACACATTCATGGCAAACATGTGTCTCTCTATCATAGAAACTAGATAATGCTTTCTAATTCCTTAGGCATTTTACCAAACTTTGATTCTAGAGTCTGAGGAACTCGTCCATCAATTTGACGAGGTTTCCCTACATTTCGATGGGGTTTTCAATCGATCATGATAGGTAATTGCAACTGTGGGTAGTTGCCCCATATAAGTGTTTATTGTCCTATTCTTCTTCTTTTCTTATTTGTCGATCGGATATGAAACATACATAATTACTCGCAATGGCCCCAAGAAGGTGCAACAATATGCTGCTAAGTTGTTGTTGGAGAGTAATGGACAAAAGTTTAAACATCATGTACCTTGTATAATAAATTTCTACTTTTGTTCAAAAAAATTATTTTAATGATTTTATTTACAAGGTATAAAGGATCTATTAATCTTGCTTGATTTTTTTTTCAAAAGCATAACCTTGAATATTTAGTTATAAATTTTGAAGAAAATTTATGTTGGGTTTTAACCATATTTTCTCCATTTTCTCTTAGGCCAAACTAAAGCTCTACATTTACCCAGTTCATGATAAAATAGCTGAGTTGAGGGTTTGTTTTTATAAATATTTTGAAAAAATATTGTTTTTTTATGTTGAAACCATTATATATATTACCTTGAGAGTCAATCATGCATTGAAAATCGTTAAAGCAAATTTCAAGTTTCATGTATCTAAATCAAAAGTTATTCCTATGTGTGGTAAATGTGGGGTATGGATCCCAAGTGAAATTTAAAAACATTATAGCGCATTTGCTGAAAAGCTAGCAATAAAGAGTTTTGTGTTTTTAAGATAAAATGCATATGCATATTTTATAAGAGGCAACTTACTATTGGATCATACACAATGATGAAGTTAAATAAGTATAAAGGCAACATATGCTGAGTTGAGAAAGTATGGGGATGTTGATAATAAGTCTATGTAGGAAATGTGTTGAAGAGATGGAATGAAAGGGTTGGTGTGGATGAATGGTTACGAGGTGCTTTAGCAGAAAGTGTATTTATCATTGGAAACTATGCAAGGTTTGTTCAAAGTATTAGCAAGCCTCCACTTCTAGATTTGGCTCAAGTATTTGATCCAACTTATGAACCATCTTGAGAAGTATAGCACAACCATGATTGTAACAAGATTCAACTATAGTGACAAGGGACTTACTCCAAATTGAGCACATTTGAGCAAAATGGAAATTTTGAGCATTTGTGTAAGATACAAATAGTCATTAGAATTCCCAATTCCAATATAAGCAACTTCTACTAAGTTGCTTCGTTAATATATTGAAAATACAAGTTTATTTGTTAACAGAGAGTTATTTTTTTAAAATGTGAGATGAAGTACTTGTATTAGATTGATTTTTTATCAATACTCAAGACATAAGAAAATTGAGAACAACAATTTTATGTTATGTGTATTAAAATTTGTGATACAAATTTTCATATTTTGCATTTGTTATTGGTCAGTACATGGTGAACAATTTTATATTCTTCATATCTAGTTTTTTTTCAAGCATGGGAACTTAGCAACCTCTCAAGAATATATGCAACAACTCACAACCACATATACTCATAACACATAGGTTAATTTGGGTTGAGACTTCACATCAAGGGGATGCCTACCCTTTTAGCTTCACTATGATGGATGGATATGTATATCCCCCCCCAATGAGATAATTGAACTTGTGACCTCCTCAGAGATAACACATGTTCTTAACCATTGATCCCACTCAGGTGCACATCATATCTAATTTTTTTTAAGGTGTTGATCCTTGTCATTAGGTTTGATTCCCCTAAGTTGCATTCCTTTTTGGGCCTATCTTACCCATAAAAAGGACCACCTAATGGGATAGGGTCAAGTGAAAGTCATGGAGCTTATTTCATGAATTAGATTCCCATTTAGCAATAAGTTTGTGCTTCCTCATGTTGACTAGAAGCATCTCTAAACTAAAAACAAAAAAAGGATGCCATCCATTTTTTCCAATCTTGACAAATAAAATCAATTCAAAGGCTATGAAAGTTAAAACAACAGATTAATACTACATAATCACTTCAATTAATTGTTAGTGTATATGTATATGTAGAGAGAAAGTAGGGGGTATTTGTATCTTATCAATAGAACTAACAAAGTAGACCATGACCTACTTGATTCAAGAAAATAAGCTTTCTCTAGCAATCCAAGTAGATCTTACAAACCACATTAGAGAAATAATTTCCGCATTTATAGGAGGAGTAAACGTAGAGCAGATGATGATATTTTATGTAGTCATACATAAGTCCATATTATATGTTAATCAGAAAATGGAAATTTATATTAGTGATACATTAGCATTAGTCACTCTTGTTATTATGCTATGCCAATCCTATGCACATCCAATCTACACAGGTCCTACAACAATTAATCCTAAAAAATATTATTGAATATTTGTTTTCAATTATTTAGATCACATAGATTTGAGTGAAAATATTCAAACCTCAACATATGAAAAAAATGTGTGTAATAAAAAATCTATGTAGTGGGAAAATGTAAAGTGCGATGGATGAAGATGTTCCTGAAAAGTTATGAGAGTCACTCGAGATCATGGATTTGATGAAATTTGTGGGCCAACCAACTATCTAATGAAACATCGATGTGAATGTGATAAAATATAAAACTATAGAAAAATCGCCCCATCCGCCTTTTCTATACCTCCACTACTATCCATCCTACCTTCTCTATACCTTCGTCATTATCCATCCCTCCATCACACTCTCTCTATTTTTCACCCCTCCCTCCTCTTTCTTTGTCTCTCACCCCTCCCTCTCTATATCCCATACAATTTCTCTCTCTCTCTCTATGTGTGTGTGTAACACCTCCCCCTCTCTCTATCTCTATGTGTGTGTGTGTGTGTGTGTCCCTCCCTCACTCTGTACTACTTCTAACGCTATATGTATTCAACACCTCTTCTCCTCCTAATATTTCTCTCAATCGCCACTCCCCTTCACCCCTATAACCCATCATGTTCCCATTCCCTTCAACTTTCTCCACTTGAACTTACAAAACCCTCCTAGGCCCTTGCCCTTTTCCCACCCTCTCTCAACTATTAACCATACTCACTCAAAATTATAACGTCCTCCTAGGCCCTAAAACCTTATCCACCCCCTCTCAACTATTAATCATCCCCACTTGAACTTCCAACATCCTCTTAGGCCCTTGACCCTTACCCAGCCCCTCTCAACTATTAACCATCACCACTTGAACTTCCAACATCCTCCTAGGACCTTGACCCTTCCCCAACCCCTCTCAACTATTCAACCATCCCCACTTGAACTTCCAACATCCTTCGAGGCCCTTGACCATTCCACACCCCCTCTCAACTATTAACCATACATTTGATGCCTTGCATGTGATGTACCCCAATTTCAATAACATTTTATGTTTAAGAAGACATTATAATATTTTATTTTTATTGTAAAGTTTGAGACTATTGACCATGTGGGGTCAAGGATGAATCTAATTAATTATGAAGAATATTTTATTATTAATAAATAAAACACGAGACAAATACCCTAAGGAGGTTGTTGAATGAATCTCAACTGGCCCACTAGCAGGAATAGAATAGGGTGATAGCAAACTGACACATGGCAACATCCTCAACCACTTCTAGCTATTGCTGGGGCCAACTTCCCTAATTTTGTGGTCATGCTTCCCAAGAAAGTGGAACAGATTAGGTGGCTCATTAAGTGAAAAACTGAACAAAATACCTAGGCATGCATATAACGACCCATCGAATTCAACAGGAGGCTGTTCAAGGATTACCTTCTAAAATTTCTGAAAGTTGAGAAAGGGGCACAAGAGATTCGATGAGGGGAAAGGTAGAAGTGGTTTTGAGTGTTAAGACTGATTTCAAAACTAGTGCAGCTTGTTAGATGAGTTATTTAATGCAGAGGGAAGGAGTACTGCTACTAAGTACTTCTTTGGAGTTGCAGGGGTATTTAATCCCATTTCCTCACACAGTGCTTTCATCGTGGTGGTTCAGTGGATAGGCTCGGGGCTCCTAAGAAAAGCAGTGAGCTTTCTTTAGGAAACGTTTGGGTGGAACAGGCTCCTTGGGTTGTTTTTCTCCTATACAAGTTATCAGGTTCCAATGTGTTAATTTTTTTATGCAATTAAAAGTACTGAAATGAAGTAGTCAAGATTAGTTTACTATTATTTCTTAGATACCTGTAGCTGTAATTAAAATGTTAAGTCTGCATCTTGTTTAGGAAATTACCTGTATTTGTTTAACCTAGTAAACGATCTTAGAATTAGAAATGGTGGAATGATGATTTAAGAATACCTTTCTGTATTTTTCCACTCATCAAAAGATGAAGTACTCTAGTACAGAGGGTTGAATTTAGAGGAATGATTACATAGGGATAAGATGATCTTATTCTGTTTTACTTAGACAACTTTTACAAATTAATGAAGCAAGGCATGACAATAAAATTTTTTAAATCCTTTTTCATTTATATAAACCTCTACATAACACTTTAGAAAACCTAGTATAGTAAAACTATTGTTTTACAGACATGGTTTTATGAGTACTATGATAAATTAAATATTACTGTAAAACAATTGAATTATTAACACTAATAAAGAATACTAGTACTATTTAATATTATAATTATCTAAAGTAGATTAAATAGTAAACAAGTAGTAATAACCAAACAAACTCTATTACTAATATAAGATATAAATTGTTTGGTTTTAAAACCCTAAGCTGTTAACTTAACCCTTTTATTTCATTCCAGAAGCTATGGAAAATCAAGATAGCTTCTAGTTTTACCTTTTAACCTGGCAAACCATGTTAAACTAAACATCTGAACTGCTAAATAAAAGCCAAGGTTAATCATATACAATATTGTATTTATAGATAAAAAATTAAAAAAAAATTGCTAAATGGTTTTAGTAAGTCACAGCCGTAGAAATTTTTACTTTAAGTTATAGATAGAGCATAAAAGAAACTCTTTACAAACATTTTACTCTATGCTTAGGAAAACACAATAGACAAAACAATATTAACCATATTCACACATAGGTCCGCAGGCTCGACCCTTTTGAAGCAATTTATTACAAACAGAGTCTAATTGTATAAATAAGTAGAGCCTTTAAATTCTCAAGATATAAACTAGGAAAGTCGTTCTAATGTTTAAGAACCGAAAAGCCATAATTTAACCATAGCCAAGAAACATTTTTTTTATAGAGCTGAGCAAAAGGGTTGAAGGAATCTCTTATAAAGTATTACGGCGCAAACAAACACCTTTTCAAAACTTGGAACACTGATTTATTTATTGTATTCCTTTATTTTAAAAAATTCGTAGCTGTTGGAAAAACCCTAAGGGTTAGAACAAAATGGCCATACGGCCTCCTCCTTCATTCTTAACCTAATTAAAAACCACTATCTAGTACAGTAAAATGAACACCACGAGAAGCACGTAAGCGGCGGTAAGCACCATTGACTTCATCACTGCAAATCAACATGAAAGGAACCCCCAAGGATAGAACTGAGGCTTAACGATCCTGTGGAGCTCCTACCCTTCACATTCTTGGTAAAATCCTTCACTCGTCGACAGTGGGTGTTACCAAACCATTTCACCTGCAGTCAAGCATTACGTGTTAAACTATTAGAACTTAGATTCGGTTTCTTATTAGAAAAAGAATTAAATCATTGCTGAGAAGGGGCGTTGATAATTACATTTTTATACGCAGATCTCATTGAAAATGGTGTTGAAACTCAAGCCTTCAACCTATGAGTACTTTAGCTGAGCGCAAGAAAACGTAATGGCGTATGGGCCAACTGTGAATCGCTTAACGCTATGAGAAGACAAGAGAACCACAACTTTAGTGTTAAGCTCACGGTTATAGTAGAGAACCAGACCTTCACACCTATTAAAATGCCACCACTATGAGGTTACAGACCCGAGAAGGCCGAAGGCCTGTCGGCCACTCTTCCTGGCCAAAAGAGATAAAACTATAAAATGAACTCGAACAATGGTTAGGGTAATTGTTTATGATTTTTGTGCTTAGGGTTCACACCAAAACCCTTCCACAAATGAGTAGCTTCCACGTGGACTCCACTAAACCTTCAATTTATATGCCTTAATATAGTTTTGGGCCTGCGTAAATGGATTTAAGTAATATCATTGCTTTGTTGATAATAAAGCATTTATTTTTCAATGTTTTGCATCGGATATATATACCTAGTTTAATTTATATAATAGGTAATGAAATCATGTCCAGGTTTAGTTATAGGACATGTATGCATTGTATAATCACTTAGGGTAGTATACATATTATGACATGCATTGTTTAGTTATATAACATGCATTGCAAATTTACTCGGGATAGTATGTATTTTATGCATCAATTGAATAATTGCATAGACTGGTTTTGTTCTAGTTATAGTTAGCATATAACTATTAAACAAAAAAAAAGATAGCGATGATAATGTTAATCTTAGAAAGTTCTAGGTTTAAGCAAGAATAATTTTCATAGTTACAAAATATATGGAAAGTAATAGGATTTAAGTACTTTCAAGCAACTAAGAGCATGCTGATATTTGCTTTCCATTGAACTTATAAAATAGATAAACACCCTAGCAACTCTAATCTACTATCAAAATAAATAGCCTTGGTTGTGGAACTGGGAGTTTCTTACACATCGTTATGATAGACATAAAATAAAGTTCAAGACTTTCTTTTCCAAGCTTACTCCTATAATCTTTCGAACTTTAAATTTTATACCTCGTAACCTGGAAGTAAAAACTTTACCTGTAAGGACCTGTAAAAGCATCAAATTTGCGTTAGCTTTGAAAAAGCTAAGTAAGTCTCGGGCTAACCTCAATCATTAGAGGAAATTTCAACTCAAAATGGGCCTCCTAAGGACAATTAATAAAATAATAGTTAAAGTAATAAAATAATATTATTAATTTTGGAGGTAGAAAAGAAAAAACTACTTTTGTTCGTATTTTTGACATATCTCCCTATGTTTTTACTCAAATTTCGATCAAGAGAGCTTGTTGGATGTGGAATTAAATTCTACATCCAATGAGTACCCACTCAGCATGCTTTCGACGGGATCTGCTACCCAAAATACAAGAAATACCTCAAAAACATGATGATGATGTCATCATCACGTTTTTCAGGTATTTCTTATTTTTGGGGTAGCGAGGCCCCTCGAAAGCATGCAGAGTGGGTACCTATTGGATGCAGAATTTAAATCCACATCCAATGAGCTCTCCCAAGGGAAATTTGAGTAAAAACACAAGGAAATATGTCGAAAATACGAACAAATGTTTTTTTTTTATGATACCTATCCCCAAATTTATATTAAAAAAGTGTTTAAGAGGTGCTCCCTTTTTGAATTTTAAAGCATTTTGATTGGCTAATACATGATGACATGGAATTTGTATTATTTTTAGAAATCCCGTTTTAGATTGAAATTTCCTCTAGTGCCCCTTCCGTAAGACAAGGAAACAACAATCAAAATCATACACTTGATAGAAAGTAAACAATTGATATGTTTTTCATTAAATTTATAACTCATGAACCTTAAAGACTGAAACAAACTGAAAATCAACAAAGTTTGAACATGATTGGTAGTTGTGACCTACAGGTCAGTAAGTAAAAATTTTGTAGCTTTAGACACAGTTAACAAAAGAGAAATTAAACCCTAAGTATCTCCTAACATCTTACCTTGTGATCTATCTCGTATTTAAACTAAAGTTAGTTATAAATCTAGCATTTGGGCTATGACTTAACATTAAATGTCATATAGAAAAAAATTTAGAATTTTGTAAATTTTTTGGGGTGTTACATATGGTATCAGAGCGCACATTCATACACTAGGCCTGAAGTGGCTCCATGCACGTAAACAAAAAGTAAGAAGAAAGTATGATTACTTATTTATGATTTTAATGTTGAATATACAGAATATTTTCTGAATTAGATTTGTAGTTATGGAAGGACTTGAAGAGTATGCTGAAGAGAGATCCCAGTTAAATGAAAAAAATAACTTTGAAAGAGAACCTTTTAAAGAAGATATAACCCATAATTCCTATGAATTGCCGCAAATCATTAAAGATTTAAAAATTGAAATGGAAACTGTTAAGAAATAAAATGAGAGAATCTTAAGAGCTTAGGAGGAGCTGAATCAAATACTGCTGTAAACATTTTCTAATAGAGAAAAGGATAAACAGATAGAATATGATAATACATCCTACCAACATAAGAATAAAAAGGCAACATACTCTAAGATGGAAAGCAGTTCTTCTTCTAAAATTAATAGTAACTCATACATAAAGAAACATCAATATTCTAGTGACAGTAGTGAGAGTGATTACCGCTCTAGGAAGAAGAAGTACAAACCCTATGAAGAGATTTATGGAGAATCCAAAAAGATTAAACCACCAATTTTTAATGGCGAAACATAAAAAGGAGAGGAAGCTGAAGCATGGCTGTTGGAATGAAAAAGTATTTTCAAATATATATAACTATTCTAATCAGTTAAAAGCAAGAATGACAATTTATAACTTCACTGGAAAAGCCGACATTTGGAGGCAGGACATAAAACGAGTTAAAGACATAAAAGAGAAGAATATAAACTGGAGCAATTTTAAAAAGTACTTTAAAAATAAATTTATGTCAGAGAAATATTACGAAGAATGGGATAAATAATTTTATGACTTAAGGTTGGGAACCATGACTATGAAAGAGTTAAATAGTAAATTTATGAGCTTATTGCATTATGTGCCCTATATTGTTGATGAAAAACCTAACGTACAGTGGTTTCTAACTTGTTTACATTTTCATATTAAGGACATAATTGAGTATGATAATCCTAAAGAGGTTATGCGAAAAGCAAATTTATACTGTGAACAGAACCAGAAAAGGGAGAACATGCCAAACTGGAAAGAAAAAAGGTCTAATAATTTTGAACAAAGAAAGAAAGGTTTCACACCTAATTCAAATTTTGGACATAATAACTCACGTAAAATTCCTAGCAAAAATTTTCAAGGAAATAATTTCCAAGGTAATTCACAGCAAAACCCTATTGTCACAAGGAGTAAAGAATTTACAAATAATCATAGCAATTATGTTAAATATAATGAACGTAAGGAACAGGTAAAATGTTGGGAGTGCTAGGGACCTCATTGTGCATCAGTCTACCCTAACAGAAAGAAGACATTCAACAACATTCAAGCTGTTCAGGAATAAATAACGGTTGGTGACTTAGCAAGAAGGATGCCCATAATCAATGCAGCATTGGAAAACATGCAGGTTGAATATCAAACTTCCATGGTGGAAGTAGAAGGTATGTTGAACCATAAACCCATTTATATTTTAATTGACCCAGGGGATAGCCTGATTTATGTCTCTCCCAGTTTAGTAGAGAAAATTAAATTACTAGTAGAGAAATTTACAAAGTCATGGCTAGTTCAATTAGCTACAGGAGCAAAAAGAAAAATAACTAATTTTGTGAAAAACTGTATATTATTTATGAATTAGTTTGAAACTTCTGTGAAGTTGAATGTACTTTCGTTAGGATCTTATGACATAATAATTGGAATGAATTGGTTGGAACAACATCGAGTAGTGTTAAATTGTTTTGATAATACCTTTACTTGTTTAAATAACGGAGGAGAAACGGTAACAATCAAAGGAATCCCTAGGAAAACAACAATCAGACAGATTTATTCCTTACAACTAAAAAGGGTTGTTCGGAAAGGATGTAAAGATTTTGTTGTAACTATAACTAATGAAGAACACATTACTAAAGAAAACAAACTAAAATTAGAAGATATACCGATTTTGAGAGGTTATTCAGATGTATTTTCGGAGGAAATTCTAGGATTGCCCTTGAAAAGAGAGCTGGATTTCACTATTGAGCTGGTACCCTTTGCGGTGCCTAAATCAAAAGATCCTTATCGAATGAGCATCCCAGAGCTTAATGGACTAAAATCACAATTAAAGGAACTGATTGATAAAAAGTATATAAGACCAAGTGTGTCCCCTTGGGAATCACCAGTCATTTTTGTTAGAAAGAAGGATGGTACTCTGCACTTATGCATTGAATACCATCAGATTAATAAGATGACAATTAAAAATAGAGATATGTTGCCCCACATAGATGATATATTCGATCAGCTACGCGGAGCAACAATATTTTCAAAAATCAACTTAAGATCCGGTTATCATCAAGTCCGTATTAAGGATGAGGATATTTTAAAGACAACTTTTAGGACCCAATATGGTCACTATGAGTTTGTTGTCATGCCGTTTGGGTCAACTAATGCCCCGATAGTATTCATGTGTTTAAGGAATAACGTATTACATAAATATTTAGATAAGTTTGTAGTAATTTTTATTGATGATATTTTAATCTATTCTAATACTAAAGAAGAACACGAAGAACATTTAAAAATAATTTTACAAGTGTTAAGGGAACATCAGCTTTACACCAAGTTCAATAAGTGCAACTTTTTTAAAGATAAAATATAATACTTGGGCCACGTAATAACTAAATATGGGATATCGGTTGATTCTGATAAGATAACGACAATTGAAATATGGACGGTCCCAAAGGATGTGACTGATGTGTGGTCATTCATAGGAATCATAAGATATTATCGAAGATTCATTAAGGGTTTCTCAAGGATCGCAAATCCAATAAATTCTCTATAGAAGAAAGGAAAGAAGTTTGTATGGGATCAAAAATTTGAAGAGAGTTTTAAGAAACTAAAAGAGTTATTAACTATTGCACCGATTTTAAGAATTGTGGATCCTAACAAGGACTTTGTTGTATGCACTGATGCATGCAAGGATGGCCTTGGTGGGTTATTAAATCAAGATGGACATGTAATAGCGTATGAGTCTAGAAAACTTAAAATTCACGAAAAAAATTATGCTACTTACGATCTAGAATTGACTGTCATAATACATGCATTAAAGATGTGGTGCCATTACTAGATTGAAAGAAAATTTAATTTAATGGCAGATAAAAAAGGTTTAAAGTATTTGTTGGATCAACCAAATTTAAATGAAAGGCAGGCTAGGTGGCTAGCTTTCCTTAGCAAGTACGATTTCGAGATCCAATATATCAAGGGCAAGGAAAATAAGGTAGTTGATGCTTTGAGTAGAAATGCAAGATCAAATTTCATGGCAACAATTAGTACTTATAAAACAAATTTAGAATATTAGCTTGAAGGAGTAAAATTGGATGAACATTACAAAAAATTACAAGCTAAAGTGGGAAAAAATGTAATTGAAAGTTTAAGTACAGGTTACATTCTAAATGAAAAAGGGTTAATACTTTATAAAAATAGATTGTATGTACCTAATGTACCTAAATTTAAGTTGCTAATCTTAAATGAAATACATAAGAATCCCTATTCGAGACACCCTGGTTATCAAAAGACAATAACTATGTTACGGAAAGATTACTTTTGGCCGAATATGAAGAATGAATTTACAGAATATATTGGTAGATGTTTTGAATGTCAACAGGTTAAGAATGAACATCAGCATTCAGTCATTTTATTACAGTTGTTACCAATTCCTAACTGGAAATGGGAGATAATCAGCATTGGTTTCATTACAGGTTTACCTAGAAATCAGAATCATAATGATTCTATTATGGTAGTTGTTGACAAACTCAGCAAGGAAACCCATTTTATACTAGTAAAAACCATTCATAAGGCTGCTAATATTGCTGAAATATTTATGAAACAATTTTTTTGTTTACATGGAATACCAAAAGTTATAATTTCTTACAGGGACCCTAAATTCACGGGAAACTTTTGGAAATCTTTATTTAAAGGTTTAAATACTACTTTAAATTTCAGTACATCTTTTCTTTTGCAGACGAATGGACATACTGAAAGGGTGTTCATCATATTTTCGAAGATATGTTAAGGATGTACATTAGGAAACAACCAAGTAAATGGGAGAACTACTTACACTTGGTTGAGTTTGCATACAACAACCACTACCATGCTTCATCAAAATTCATCCCATTTGAGATTCTGTATGGCATAAAATGCAATACTGCCATCTCATGGAGCAACCTTGTTGACATGTTAATACTAGGAACTAAATTATTAAAGGAGATGGAATTAACCATGAAGTAGGTACAAGGTAATTTGAAGGTTGCACAAGACAAATAGAAGAGTCAAGCGGATCTTAAATGAACTCAGAAAGAGTTCCAGGTGGGAGAACATGTTTTCATTAAGGTAAATCCTAAAAAGAGTTATTTAAATTTAGGGAGTTGTGCTAAGATAGCACCCAGGTACTGTGGGACTTTCGAAACACTGTTCAAATATGGACTGGTGGCACACCAATTGGCCTTACCACCGAATCTTAAAGTTCATAATGTCTTTCATATCTCTATTTAAAAAAATAATGTACATGATGCTACTCATGCTATAAATTGGAATGTTGTGCAGGTGGAAGCCAAACTAGATCTTCTGGTGGAACCGGATTGTATCCTCAACAAGAGGGAGATCTTGCTTCGAAATCGCACCATTGGGTAGGTGAAGGTGCAACAGAAGCACCTTAGTCTAGAAGAATCAACCTAGGAATCGTAGAGTCATATGTGGGAAGCATATCCAATTCTATTCTCAGGAAGCTTCGAGGATGATGAAAAAAGTAACATCGAGGATGATGTTAGACTTAAGGGGGATTGTATGTCATGTACCCCAATTTCAATAACATTTTATGTTTAAGAAGACATTATATTTTATTTTTATTGTAAACTTTGAGACTATTGACGATGTGGGGTCAAGGATGATTGTAATTAATTATGCAGAATATTTTATTATTTATAAATAAAACATGAGACAAATATCCTAAGGAGGATGTTGAATGAGTGTCCACTGGCCCACTAGGAGGAATATACTGGGGTGATAACAAACTGACACATGGTAGCATCCTCAACCACTTCTAGCTATTGCAAGGGAAAATTCCCTAATTTTGTGGTCATGCTTCCCAAGAAAGTGGAACAGAGCAAGTGGCTCATTAAGTGAAAAACTAACCAAAAGACCTAGGCATGCATACAACTACCCATCGAATTCAAGAGGAGGCTGTTCAAGGACTACCTTGTGAAATTTTCGAAAGTTTAGAAAGGTGCACAAGAGATTCGATGAGGGGAAAGGAAGAAGTAGTTTTGAGTGTTAAGACTAATTTTAGAACTAGTGTAGCTTATTGGCTGAGTTCTTTACTCCAGAGGGTAGGAGTACTGCTGCTAAGTAATTATGTGGAGTTGTAGGGGTATTTAATCCCATTTCCTAACACAATGCTTTCATTCTGGTGGTTCAGTGGAAAGGCTCGGGGGTCCTAAGACAAGCAATGATCTTTCTTCAGGAAAAGGTTGGGTGGAACGGGCTCCTTGGGCTGTTTGTCTCCTCTACAATTTATCAGGTTCCAATGTGTTAATTTATTTTATGCAATTAAAAGTACTGAAATGAAGTAGTCAAGATTAGTTTACTATTTTTTCTTAGATACTTGCAGCTGCAATTAAACTATTAAGTCTACATCTTGTTCAGGAAATTACCTATATTTGTTTAACCTAGTAAACGATCTTAGAATAAGAAATGGTGGAATGATGATTTAAGAATACCTTTCTGTATTTTTCCACTCATCAAAAGATGAAGTACTCTAGTACAAAGGGTTGAATTTAGAGGAATGATTACATAGGGATAAGATGATTTTATTGTGTTTTACTTAGACAACTTTTACTAGTTAATCAAGCAAGGCATGATAATAATTTTTTTAGAACCCTTTTTCATTTATATAAACCTCTACATAACACTTCAGAAAACCTAGTATAGTAAAATTGTTGTTTTACATACAAGGTTTTATGAGTACTATGATAAACTAAATATTACTGTAAAATAATTAAATTATTAACAATAATAAAGAATACTAGTACTATTTAATATTATATTTATCTAAAGCAGATTAAATAGTAAACAAGCAGTAATAACCAAACAAACTCTATTATTTATACAAGATATAAATTGTTTGTTTTTAAAACCCTAAGCTGTTAACTTAACCCTTTTATTTCATTCTAGAAGCTATGAAAAATCAAGATAGCTTCTACTTTTACCTTTTAACCCAGCAAACCATGTTAAACTAAACATCTGAACCACTAAATAAAAACCAAGGTTAATCATATACAATATTGTATTTATAGATAAAAAAATTAAAAAACAAATTGCTAAATGGTTTTAGTAAGTCACAGCTGTAGCAATTTTTACTTTAAGTTATAGATAGAGAATAAAAAAATCTTTTTACAAACATTTTACTCTATGCTTAGGATAACACTATCGACAAAACAATATAACCATATTTACACATAGGTCTGCAAGCTCGGCCCTTTTGACACAACTTATTACAAACAGAGTTTGGTTGTATATATAAGCAGATCCTTTAAATTCTCAAGATATAAACTAGGAAAGTCATTCTAATGTTTAAGAACTAGAATGCCATAATTTAACCATAGCCATGAAACATTTTTTTTACCGAGCTGAGCAAAAGGGTTGAAGGAATCTCTTATATATTATTACAGCGTAAACAAACACCTTTTGAAAACCTAGAACACTAATTTATTTACCCTATTCCTTTATTTTACAAAAGCCGTAGCTGTTGGAAAAACCCTAAGGGTTAGAACAAAATGGCCATACGACCTCCTCTTTCATTCTTAACCTAATTAAAAACCACCATCTAGTACAGTAAAATGAACACCACGACAAGCAGGTAAGCGGCCGTAAGCACTATTGACTTCATCACTACAAATCAACAACGAAAGGCACCCACAAGGATAGAACCGAGGCTTACCGAGCTTGTGGAGCTCCTACGCTTCACGTTCTTGGTAAAATCCTTCACTCGTCGGCAGTGGGTGTTACCAAACCCTTTCACTTGCAGTCAAGAATTGCGTGTTAAACTATTAGAACTTAGCTTTAGTTTCTATTTAGAAAAAGAATTAGATCATTTCTAAGAAGGGGGGTTGAGACTTACCTTTTTATACAAGGAGCTAGTTGAAAATGATGTTGAAATTCAATCCTTCAACCTGTGAATACTATGGCCGAGCTCAAGAAAATGTAATGGTGTATGAGCCAACTGTGAATCGATTAACACTATGAGAAGACAAGAGAACCACAAATTTAGTGTTAATCTCACAGCTATAGTAGAGAACCATAGCTTTGAACCTCTTAAAACACCACCATGATGAGGTTACAGACCCGAGAAGGCCGAAGGCCTGTCGGCCACTCTTCCTGGCCAAAAGAGATAAAGCGATAAAATGAACTCGAACAGTGGTTAGGGTAATTTTTTATGTTTTTTGTGCTTAGGGTTGACACCAAAACCCTTCCACAAATGAGTAGCTTCCACGAGGACTCCACTAAACCGTCAATTTATATGCCTTGATATAGTTTTGGGCCTGCATACATGGATTGAAGTAATATCATTGCTTTGTTGATAATAAAGCATTTGTTTTTCAATGTTTTGCATCAGATATATATACCTAGTTTAATTTATATAATAGGTAATAAAATCATGTCTAGGTTTAGTTATAGGACATGCATTGTATAATCACTTAGGGTAGTATACATATTATTATAGGGATGATGCACAATCATGAACTCCTTTAAGGACACTTTAGATGCCACATAATACTGGAATAAATGGAAAACTCTCATTTTAGGTGACAATTAGGGGTACTTCCCTAACTTATTTGAAGATGAAGTAAAAAGAGAAAAGATAGGTAATTGAATCAGATTTCATAATATATAGGGTTTATGCAGAGAAAATGTGTGCAAATGATTATAAAATTAGTTTCCGTGAAAGTGGGTTTTCAAATTTTCAGCACATCTTAACATATATGTTTGTGCGGGTGCAACAATATATGAGGTAAATGATGTCCATTTGGGATAAAATCTTGCAGACATATAAAGGACATATGGGCCTAGTGCAACACTATTTATTTGGAAATTTTCATGAATTATTTTTTTTATTATTAATTATTGAAGTCAGAAAAGCTTGAAATTAAAACCTTATGTGCGGGTGCAACACTTTAGGGGCAAAAATTAATGAAATCCTTGATTTCTTAATATAAGATCATAGATCTTGATCTCGTCTAGTGCACCATATAGTTTTTATGGGAAATGGTGATGGAAATCAAAAGTTATATAACAAACAATCGATGTATGTATTCTCGAAAACTAACGTGTGTCATTTAGAAAAATAATTATAAATAAATAAAACATAGTTTTGAAGGAAAAACATATATATTCAGAATTGTCATTTCGTACTCTACAATATCGTACATTTTCATAAAAAAATATTGTGTATGTCATATCAAAACATGGGATCTAATCTGAGCATATTGATAGAGTTCTAAAAGACAAGTAATAGCCCTGGTTGATTTTTCCTAGCCAATAGGTTCGGTATTCTGAAGCTGCTTCCAAACCTAATGCCAAACCTTAATCCTGCCAATTATTTAAATTTTCAAATAACGCATATGCGATATAACTTATCCATATCGCATATGCGATATATCGCATGTGCGTTATATTGCATATGCGTTAATAGAACATATGAGAAATGTATTGACCATGGGGAGACATATCAAATATTAGTGTGATCTATTGAGCAGATTACCATCACATTACATGTTAAATCATCTAATCATCCTTAGTGAACCCATAAAGTAAAATATGCATATAAAAGTCGGAATCCATTTAGTTCAACCACTACTTTTGTGTGTTGGTAAGTAATTGAATAACCTATGTTTTCTTTCTAAATATTGTGCATCTATATCGATTTAATGACTTTCTTGGTATTACGAATTCATGGAGGTGCATGGGGTAAAGGTATACCTTCCTTCTGAATGATTTGTTGCTTCAAAGACACAATCAACATCAATCCCTCCTTAGTTGTTTCTACCCATCCACTTAGTGCTTATATTATTGAGAAATAAAGTTCCAATGTTGAAAGTATCAAAACATGAATTCTTTGATCTACTCTCGCACTAAGGATCTAATGTGTCAATATGTTGATTTGATGGTTTATTTCCTTCT
>LPNX010337317.1:701790-731064 GCA_001517045.1 Pseudotsuga menziesii | reverse complement strand
TATATATATATATATATAAAATACGTGTTGGTTTTCTTTTCAGTCTGCGTTTTGGTATCTCTCACCTATTTATAGATCAACAGATTAAAAATTAAATCAGCTCTAACCTAGACACTGGACATGATCACAACTGTAATTCATTCCATTTCTATTAATAATTAGAATTTGTTTCATATTCTAGATAAATATCCTAGATCCATATTTACCCGGCTAGCTGTTCGAATAATGCTGGATCTAAGCTTTTCTAGGGTCTCCAAAAAAGGGTTTGCTGCAGAACGCTCTCTGGATATTGATAATGCACTCAACGCCAGAATAAGTTATGTCTGTGGAGTCACTGTTCCAATAATATGTCGAGTTTTATGATCACTTCGTATACTTATTATGCTCCACACAATTTCCCAAAATAATCAGTCACTCACGCTATGCCAAGCCAACTTCCCAAAATGGTTAAAGCAATGCAGAGAGAAAAGACTATTTATTCATGCCAAAACTATAACTGATGCATTTTGGAAAAAAAAAGAGTTGTAAAAATTTCATAATATGGTATGCTACATGTTATATTGGCGAAAGTAATATCTAAGAATTATGTTGATGAAGACCAAAAGGAATATGGCAAGCATGCATAGGAAGAGTTGCTGGCATCAAGGAAATGTATTTGGGGAGTTTCGATAAGTGTTTTATATTTTAATTAAATCTATTAATGCTGTCCGAATATATCCTCATCTTGGATACTGGTATAGAAATGTTCCAGGAATTGAGCATTGTGTATTGGTTTTGATAGATACAGAGGAAGAGGCAGCTGCAGTCTATAATATTGCTGCAATTAAAATTAGGGGCGCAATAGTTTGACAAATTTTGATATCAATAATTATTATGTCTATAAGATCTGTGCAGAATTTTGGATTATAAAATATTCAACTGAAAATTCAATTGCAAAAATAACTAAAAACATATACATACTGTGGATCATCTAAAATATTAATGTTGCCGCCCACGACTGGAACTAGCCTAGATCCAGCTTTACCCGGCTCTATCATGCTCCGAGAGGGATCAAATATTTCGAGGTGCAAACCCTACTTCAACAATTGCACTCCAAAAAAGGGTTTGCACCTCGAAATATTTGATCCCTCTCGATGCATGATAGAGCCGGGTAAAGCTGGATCTAGGCTAGTAATATATTTCAATGATAGAATGTGCAAGGAGAAATGAATTTGGTGAATGTGTGAAATCATTTAGGCCCCCCATATTTCAACAGCTGAGATCTGATGATGAAAGAAATCCATAGTGGAGGTTCATTTCGCAATCTCAACTTGCATGGGAAAATTAAGTTTTAAGCTTTGTGAAATTGCATAAGAGCCATGAATACTTTCCATGAAAAACATGTATTGGTTTTGAAATTTTGTTACTATTTGAAGGAGAAATATTACCCTGAAGACATGGAGAAAATACAAAAGGAAATGTTGGACACCAAAGGTAATTTTTTTCATTTGCTTTCTGATATAGATTATTTAATTGATATTGTTAGTTTGTATCGTGGAATAACATTGAAGGATGAAAATGAGAATGGAAAGCTCTCAAAAGATTTGAAGTCCACCTAGGATTCTTTGGAGAATTTCTAAAAGTCCCTTCAAGAATCCCAGATGCAGAATGAGTAGCTTCATAATAAATTGCAAAGATCATTTTCACCTTCCTCTCTTTCAATCGATCATTCAATGAATGAATACATTCAAGTTTCAGAGGAGGAACCTCATGATATGGTGGATCATGAGGTATGTTTTGATTTGTAGGTGTTTGATAAGGTTTTATGCAAACAACGTTATCATTATGACAGTTGAGGCGCTCCACCTTAATCATTGTGACAGTTGAGGCACTCAAATTTGATCATTCTAATATTCCAGATGCCCTCATTGATGACATATCATTCTTGGTGTGCTTCCCATCCCTTGAATCAGGGAATATGTTTGAACTTAGGTGCTAGTGCATGTTTGAGGTATTTTTTGGCCTTCCTTGAGCATTTATTTCCTCCTAGAGCCACTCCCACTCATCCATGTGCTCACCCACACCTAGCCTACCTTCATTTATGATCCAAAATGAACCGGCCATTTTCACAATAGCATTTTTTTCCATTTGGGATGGTTAGGGAGTTGATTGGTCCACCTAGGGGGGTTTGAGGGTCAAATCATAGTCTGACACACATATGCATCTAGATGGCCTCCAAAGGATAATGATTTATCGCTAATGTAACATAAACATGATCCATACATATTTACATGCTGGATAGTCATAATAATATCAGTTATTGACTACATTTGTGTATGGCAATTTTCACTATATCTTTTGTCACTAGAGGAAATTTCAACTCAAAATGGGCCTTTTAACTTTAACTCAAATTCCATGTCATCATGTTTTATCCAATGAAATTGCTTTAAATTTGAAATACCGTATAGGTCTTAAAATCCTTTTTAATATAAATTTAGGGATAGGTATCATAAAAAGACTATTTTTTTTGTTTGTATTTTCGACATATCTCCTCGTGTTTTTACTCAGATTTTGATTGGGAGAGATCATTGGATGTGGAATTAAATTCTACATCCTGTGAGTACCCACTCAGCATAATTTTGATGGACCCTGCTACCCCAAAAATAAGAAATACCTGAAAAAAATGTGATGATGATGTCATCATCATGTTTTCTCAAGTATTTATTATATTTGGGGTAGCGGGGTCCATAAAAAGTATTCCAAGTGGGTACTTGCTGGATGTGGAATTTAATTCCGCATCCAACGAGCTCTCCAAATCGAAATTTGAGTAAAAACACGTCGAGATATGTTGAAAATACAAACAAAAAAGTAGTTTTTTTCTTTTCTTCCACCAAAATTAATAAATATTATTTTATTATTTTAACTATTATTTTATTATTATTTTTTAGGAGGCCCATTTTGAGTTTAAATTTCCTCTAATGCTTGTGCATAATTTGTATGTAATATAAAATTGTGAGTATCCCCTTGGCTCCTAGATCATACTGTGAATCAATTCTCATAAGAATGGGTATGGGTGCTCCCAAATCTAGATATTTCACTGATGGTGCTCATAGTACACAATTACAGTAGAGGTATTGTGTCTGCAATATCATTTCAATTAAATCAAACTTATAATTTTGAAAATATATGGAATTTTTTATTTGGTGAGAGGGGGCGATAAAATTGAGAACAATTGTTGGATCTGTTAGTTATACAATCTTGAAGACACCAAGATCATATTGATGGGAAGGTTATGGAAACATTATTTACATAGATATGTAATAATCTAAATCCCATAGGTACCCTTGAGCTCATAATTCATTAAAAATATTATATATGATACATATTGTCTGCTAGCATTTTTTAAAGGATCTTGAGTCTCTTTGACTTACTCGTGCATGGGAAATAAATATTATCAATACTTCACTTTTGAGGAGGTGGACCCACACTCTCAAAATAAATACCTCTGTTCCTTTTATATCAACCGAGTGGTTGGTTAGCCACCTTGAATCAAACACTAAAAAATGACAACACTTGCAAAGAGAACCTAAGGAAATCTAACACATAATCAAAGAATCACTCAACTAAAAGTTGACAAGATATGAATGAATAAGAAATAACAATATTCCAAAAATCAGTATAGGATGGCTAGGACATAGGGATATGTCATTGAAGGATTGATTATAGAACCTTCTAAAAATTTTCTTGGGATGACGATATCCCAAGAGCATCTAACGAAGGTACGAGTGACAGTCATGGTAATATTCATGTAACAAACACCCAAGGTGCATTTACTTTGATGAATATAGGAATACTCAAAATAAGTTGAGATATATATTATTTGTTTATCTTGGGTTCAACAAGAACTTCCCACTTGCGGTCACACATGAAAAATACCCCTACTATTGGAAACTAAGGAAGCAACTTAATAATCACTTCCTATATGGAGTAGTCATTTGTTAAGGTTATGCATATGGGTATGGAATTCATGACTAATTTCCCAACCTAAAATTGAGACAAAAGTGGTGTAACCATGAGTGCTTGCCATATAAATCCAAATCCCCTATAGATGTAGTAATCCAACCAAACAAGTAAAGAGGGAGAATCTAATCCACTTGTTCATGTTGACTTTAGCGCTTGTCACATGTGTGATATGTGACTGGTTGGAAAGTGCAACTTGATACGAATTTACTCTTGGCCACTCGCATGAATTTGGTTCCACTATTTAGTGCCACTTTAGAAATCGGAAACACACTTCCAAAAGTGTAAATCCACATCGCATATGCATTATTGATGCTATGTTCTGTAAACCTGAGCCCAAAGATGAGGCTAAGGTTAGTTAGTAGATATCGCATATGCAATATATTGCATGTGCATTTTTAAATTTTTACATATCAAAGGTGCGATGTATCGCATATGCAATATGCAAAACCAAAAAGAAAAAAATAGAGGCCACATGCCTCATTTGTTATTCGCATAGTGAGGCGATATCAGGAAGGTGAAATACCGCACTAGGATTTTGCATTAGAGCATTTGGAGGTGGATTTGAAGGTGGCTGTGGACGTGTCTTGGCTCCAATGGAAGGTAAGTACTGATATCATCCACAGTTGTATTGAATTTTTTTTTTCTTTTGTTAATTTCATAGTTTTTTATATTTGTTAAAAACTTAAAACGAATTTAATAAAAAAAATTGAATTAAATCAAAGAATGATATATTAAAACAATTTGTAATTTATTTGTTTAATCTTAATAGATAACAGGAATGTTCAACATACTGTGCAAAATGAACAAACCCAAACACAAACCCAAACATAAACTCAAACATGAACCCAAACAAAGACACAAACCCAAACAAGGAGGGGGAACAAGACCAAAATTCATAGATTCTGGCTTGTTTGGGTGCATTGAGGCACCTTAGCTCATATTTTAGAGGGGGGGATAATTTGAGACAGTCTTTAGTCGAGGCATTGGACACAATAACAAACACAATTACTAAAGCCCAAGGATCTCTGTACAACATTAGCTCGTATAGAGAATCCATGAGGAAATAGTATTTCAATGGTTTGAGTTATAAAGACATCAAAAACCTAAAGATTACAAAAGACCAATTGTTTTCATTATTCCGGGACCCTAGCATTGGATTGGTTCCATCCACCAGTCGATCACACATTTCCATAGACTGGTGCATGGAACCAAATGTGAAATCCAATTGGATGGATCACTGGTATATGGTCTTCGATGAACACCCTCATGGGAATAAGGACATCGCATTTTATTTCCTAAGGAATTTGTATGCAGAATTCATCCTAGGGAAACATGTTAACTATTTCCATATTTTATACTTCCAAGGTGTGGGTCATGGGATTCCCCAAGATATGGAAGGGGCTACGACTGATCCTAACCGTGTGCCACGCCCTCCCAAAACCTCCTCGGGTATATCCTCCTGTAGGTATTGTGATTGATGATACAGAGGAGGCCTTATTTGACTTGGAAGATACATTTCTTCAGCATGGGACTGATTTCCAAGGCAATGTAGACCAAGGGGTTGGCACTTCTCAGGTCATCCCATCACATTGTAAGGATCCATCTACAGATCCCACTAGAGACGCAGAGCATTCAGAGCGTCGTGTTACTCCACACCCTTGCACAACGTGTGGATGAATATGCTATGTTCCTGCTTCAGAGTTCTAGGATGACGGATTACTTCATGCGGAGGCATATTCTATGGCCCTGCTTCAAAGTTCCAGGATGATGGATTACTTTGATTTGTAAGTAAAAATCATTATTTTCATATTATATTTTGTTTTATATCACATTTTTCAATTGTTTCATAATTTATTTCTATTTAATTATCTAACAAAGTATGTCAACAAATATACAACTGGTGTCCCATGACACACCAGATTTACATAGTGCATCGATTGATGTTGAGAACATTGATACAACAGTCAATTTTGCATATGGGTTTGGTTCTTCACCATTAACTTTAAGAAATATACTTTTTAATTTGTCATCGTTATTTAGATATTTATAGTATATATTGTAACATTCAATACATCCTAATCTAGATACAATATGTTTTATGCAGGGTGATTAGGATGAGTATGTTGAATCCTAGCCTAGTCCCTCTCATGTAGAGGAAGATTAACAGACCCAAGTATTATTTTAAATATGCTTTTAATAATTCAACATTCATCCTTTTAATTTTTATAATTTTTCTAATTGTATATTTATGTTTTGTTATGTAGCATGATATCTTGATGGGTGTGTAACAAACATAAAATAAGATAATAATTAAATAATTAGGTTAACTAAGTTAGGTTATGAAATGAGGTGTCTCTTCATTTCAAATGCCCAAGCCATATTTAAGGCAGGGCCACCATTGTAACATATCATCTACTATCTTATCTATACAACTATTAATATACATTTGCCCTATGGCTTATCCGATATTCCAGATCTTTTGGTAAATATTTCTACAAGCGAATAAATATTGTTCGCTTTAGTGGTATTAGAGCTTCGTTGCTCGATCTAACCTGTGGTCAACAAACTCAGACCTTGTCTGAAAAAATACAGGGTTTCCCTGAGTCATAAGTCTTTGACCCTTTTCCTACCCTTAAAATTTATATATATTATAAAAAAAATAAGAAAGAAAAAAATAAAAATAAAAATCATTCGTTTCATCTCCATCATCACCTCTGCTCTCCATCCTCGCCTCCCTGGTTCTTCTTCATTCACACTACGCTTCCCCCACCAGTCCATGTTGTCCTCTTCCCGTCGTCTGCTTGCCCACCATCACAGCCTTAGCTCCATCCCATCTCTACGTTCATCCCCACGCCCACTCATAGCCTCAAGCCATTTTCATCCCACGCACCCTGCACACCCCAACCTGCATCTTCACGCACCTTCCTCCTACGCGTGCACCCTCCCGCGCCCTCAGCTCTCCATCACCGCGCACCCTTCTTCCCACGCGCCCTGCACACCCCAACCTGCATCTTCACGCGCATTCCTCCTACACGCGCACCCTCCCGCGCCCTCAGCTCTCCATCACCGCGCACCCTTCTTCCCACGCACCCTACACACCCCAACCTGCATCCTTGCGCCCACCCTCCCGCGCCCTCAGCTCTCCATCACCCATTCACCCTCCTCCACAATTCGCCCCCCTCCATATTCCCATCTCCTTTCCACGGCATCCCACCTGCTCCATTCTCTGCACCATCCTTCTCCTCGGCACCGCCTCCTCACTATGCCACCGCCATCACTCCCTCCGCTATCACGACCTACAAAGAAAAAACAGACCAAAATATTATAAATTGTAATATAATATAATATATTATATTATTTCAAATATATTGTAATATAATATATTTTAAAAAAAAATTCAAATATTATAATTACTATAATATTTGTTTAAAAAAAAAAACCTATATACTTATATAGTTATATAATAAAAGTAAAAAAAAAAAAGAGTCCAAGAAAAAAAAATATAATAATAATAATTATTATTATTTTATTAAAAAAATTATTATTTGTGGCGAAAAAAAAGGGTTATTTAACCTAATACAAAGAAAACAAGTGGAAGAAAATCGAAGTATGGTCTAGACGACCATTTATTGTCCAAGAAATCAGAGACCATGGAAGCTGGTTTGCGACTACAAATAGAGAAATTAGAAGCAAAGTTAAAGCATTATCAAA
Source organism: Pseudotsuga menziesii (assembly GCA_001517045.1). NCBI lineage: Eukaryota > Viridiplantae > Streptophyta > Pinopsida > Pinales > Pinaceae > Pseudotsuga > Pseudotsuga menziesii. The sequence continues at coordinate 723,351 of LPNX010337317.1, read as the reverse complement.
GAGAGAATGAAGAATTACGACACACAAATACGAAATCGGAAATATTGATTAAATTAAATCATATGGAAAAAGAGCGCAAGGAACAATTAATTTATGACAAGAACAATCATATAGAAAAATTGTATGCCCAAATTAAGAAATTAAAAGATGAGAGTGATGCCCAAATTAAGAAATTAAAAGACAAAAGCGATTTCAATCAGAGACTAACAAATCAAGATATAAAGAAAGAAATAAGTGATTACGAAGTAGAAACAATCCGCTTGAACAAAATCATTAACAACAAGGATGAAGAACTGACGCACATACAACAGAAATTAACAGATCAAGAATCAGTGGTCGACCAGTATCGACAACAGATAAAAGTTCTTCAACAACAAAATAGCGACTCAAAAAAATAACACAAGCTAGAGATCGCAAAGAGTAATAAAATAATATCCAACAATTCTGAAGAAATTTTCAGATTAAGAAATCACAACAAAACCCTGATTACAAAAATCAAAAAATTGAAAAACAACAGCAAGAGGGAACAATCCGGTGAAGACCTCAAAGGAAAATTACTAGAAAAGCAAGAAGAAAACCAGTGTTTAATTAATAGTAATCAGGAACTACATAACCAAATCAAGGAGCTAGAAATTGAAAAAAAATCGCAAGAGGAAAGAATCGAAAGAATTCCAATTCATGAACAATCTACTAGAGAACCAAGAAGCACAATCCAGGAAAATACATCCAAAAGTCAAATCGAAGAAGTGAAGACAATCCTCGTCACAGTCCAAAGGAAAGAAGAACAAACGAAACCTATACCTTACAAACATCCTAATTATAATCATCATTTTGACCAACGACAGGGTCAAAATGAATATTCACAGAAGACTTATGTGGATATGCGAAAATATTGACATACTAAGCAACAATCGAGGCACATCGTTCCACAAAAAGATCTCAGAGCTCCGATAAAAATAGATCTAGGATGGACCACAGGAGATGCTATGCGACAATTCTCTTGGGGAATCCGTAATTCGTATCGGCTCATCTCCTCAAATGTCGCAAATACGAAATGGAAAGAATTCTGAGATGACAAGTTAAAATAAATCAGACATAAATGTCAAATACATCTTTGAGGACAAAGATTCCCTTAAGGGGAAGGCAATGTAACAAACATAAAATAAGATAATAATTAAATAATTAGGTTAACTAAGTTAGGTTATGAAATGAGGTGTCTCTTCATTTCAAATGCCCAAGACATATTTAAGGCAGGGCCACCATTGTAACATATCATCTACTATCTTATCTATACAACTATTAATATACATTTTCCCTATGGCTTATCCGATATTCCAGATCTTTTGGTAAATATTTCTACAAGCGAATAAATATTGTTCGCTTCAGCTTGAAGCAGTAAAAGCTTCTTTAACGCTAGTAAATTCTCTAAAATGCCCACAGGTAATCTGAATCCCACATGTTGGTAAGTAGTAATAAATATTGATAATAAATAAGATGATGAATTACATATGAGGGTCTGTTATTTATATTGTGGTGAAATACCCTTTCATTAATAGTCATGTCTTTTCGTAAAGACATTATTGATTATTATTATTTATTTTATATATATATGTTTATTATTATTATTAGTATTATTATTGTTGTTTGTTATTATTTAAGTTGTTACATTGCCACTCCCTTAGAAAGGCTTTTTCCTCAAAGCCTTATAATGTTTCTGCATCATCTTGTGTGATGTCACAGCTGATGAAACGTGTCGATATGAACTACTAAGAGTTGAGCACAACTTTTGATATGTGGATGAATCAATCCATCCCAAATTGATTTGTTGTTGACTGTTGGAATTTCGTATTGATCTATCGTTAGGAGATTTGGTCACATTGATATCGCTATCTTTCGACATTTCCCACTTTTTAGAATATCAGTTTTTATGGTGGGGGTGTCGATATGGAATTTTCACAATGTCATTGTCTTTTATGAGTGCCATTTTTTTAGCATTGATCTGAGTAGAAAGTTGTTTTTTCATCTCTTGAGGTTTTAAAGCTTCGTTCTGTATCTTTTCCGATTTGTTTTCTAACTGCATGTTATCATTTTGAAAAGTCTTAATCACTTCTACATGTGATTTTCTGTCATCTTCATACTTCTTAAGTTGTTCCTTAAGATCTTCATTATGCCTTCTGATACAATGATCTTCTTCTTGTTTTTCTAGAATTTTTCCTTCAATGTCTTCCGTAGATTGTTCTATCTTCCGACTACTTTTCAACTTTTTAATTTTTGTGACTAGTGTCTTGTTATGATTACCTAATCTGAAAATTTCTTCGGCATGGCTCGATAAAATCTTGTTGACTTTTGTCAGTTCTAACTTATGTGTCTTATTATTGTCATCATACTGCTGCTGGAGTTTTTCTTTTTGTTGTTTATGAAGACGTAACTCTGCTCCTTGATTTTCTAACCTCATCTGGACTTGTGCTAATTCAACATCTTTTTCAATGATGAGTTTGTTTAGATTCTTTATTTCTTCTTCTAATTCATTATTGCATCCATATGGTGATTTGTTGTCATTTTTTGACTTTTTGATCTGGTCTTCTAGGTTTTGATTATGAATTTTTAAACATGATATTTCTTCATCCTTACTAGCAACAATTTTTTCAACTTCTTTTTGCTTCTTTTGTTCTGACTTCTGATTACCCTGTGAAATCATCTCTGATATATCTTGGAATTCTTCAGATGTTGGAGGTTCTATTTCAGACTTCATTGTAATATCCTGAAATGTGATTCTTTTTCTCTTATAGGAAAATGTCAGAAACTTCTTTTCGACATTTAAGATGAAAGTCCCCAATGTTTTTATCCAAGGTAAACCCAAAATTATGTCACCGTCAACGCTCCATAAGGAACTAACAATGAATTTCGATGTGACCATATAATCTCCAACACTCAGTTGTAAGCCACTTATTTCAGTTCGTTTTTTGTCCAAAAAGTCTAGCTCTTCCCTTATATTTGACTCAGGAATCACTAAATGGTTAGCGAATTCAGTACTAATATAATTATTTCTTTCAGCAGGTGCGATAGAAATGGTGATATCCTTCCCTGCAAGTGTCCCTTTAATTCTAAATAATATTGGAACATTTATTTGTAAGGTGATAGGAAAATTATGCTTCTTTTCAATATTAAAATCCATATTCTTGAGTTTTCTTTGAAGTTTAATTAATATATCCTTCTTTTTTTCCAATAGTTTGTAAAAATTTCAGTAGATTGGTGGTTGGGAGGAATGAGTGTTACCTTCCCCACCTAAGTTCAAATCTTACTTGCTTTTTAGTAGTAGTTATTATGCACCCTTTTTATCTTTTTTTATCACTTAAGTTTTGTAAAATGTGAGTAGGTTGGGTGGTTGGGGGGAGTAAGTGTTACTTTCCCCACTTAGGTTCAAATCTCACTTTCTCTTTACAAGTAATTATTTTGTACTTTATTTTCAAACCCAACCCCACTTATTCAGAAACCATGTGTGGTTCCACTTTTAACCCTTTTTTTTGTTTTACTTTTTTCTTCACCTTTTTTTTTAAAACCCTCTTTTTTGGGGGGAGTTACTTTTACCTTTTATTTTTATTTTTTTAAGGACAAGGTCCTATTTTCTAGGGAAACCCTAGAAGCTTGAATAGTAACCTCGCTCTGATACCACTTGAAGCAGTAAAAGCTTCTTTAACGCTAGTAAATTCTCTAAAATGCCCACAGGTAATCTGAATCCCACATGTTGGTAAGTAGTAATAAATATTGATAATAAATAAGATGATGAATTACATATGAGGGTCTGTTATTTATATTGTGGTGAAATACCCTTTCATTAATAGTCATGTCTTTTCGTAAAGACATTATTGATTATTATTATTTATTTTATATATATATGTTTATTATTATTATTAGTATTATTATTATTGTTTGTTATTATTTAAGTTGTTACAGGGTGACCCACCTCTACCCTTCCCCTAGGTACATATATGTTTCGCTTTCTTTGAAAACATCATTTTCTATCCATGTAGTATATATGTCTCTGATTTCTTTTATTATCTGAAATTTACATACGTTACTTTATGCATGCTTCTAGTGAGGCACAGGTGCTTGAAGATAACCAAATCGATGACCCACCTCTGATGAACCAGTAGGTATGTTTATGTATCCCTTTCTTTTAATTGTGATTTTAATGATTCAAGATGTACTTTTTTAATTTTTTGAAATTTTCTAATTGTATCTTTATCCTTGTGTACATAGGAACGTGATTTTGATGATGTTATCCAACAAACAAACTTATTCACGAATGCATGTAGAAATCATTTTATCCTGTTGACAGTTGATCGACCCACTGGTTACACACCTCCTCACTTTCCCCATGTATATTTATATATTGCAACTCTTGATTATATTTCGTTTTGTACATGCAAGTATCTTTTTCCTTGTTTCCCCCATTGATATGCTAACATTGGCATATATATTATTTTATGAAGTTTGATAGTGAGTGAGTGGTTATTGAAGAGTAATCAATCAGGGTCGTTGCTCACCCACCTCTCCCCCCCCCCCCCCAATGTACCTGTATGTCTTGATTTCTTTGAAAAATTCATTATCCCTCCATGTTGTATATGTCTCATTTTCTTTGTATTATCTGACATTGACATATGTTACTTTATGTAGGCATATATTGAGCCATTGGTGCTTGAAGAGCACCAAAGCGAGGTTGTTGGCAACCCACCTCTTCCCCCCCGCCAAGTACATGTGTGTTTTCCTTTTTTTGAAAAAATCATATTTCGTCCATGTAGTATATAGGTCTCTAATTCTTTTTATTATCTGAAATTGACATATGTTACTTTATGTAGGATTCTAGTGAGGCACCAGTGCTTTAATAGCACCAAATCGGTGGTGCACCTTTGATGAGCCAGCAGGTACATTTATGTATCACTTTTTTTGTACGTTTATGTATCACTTTCTCTGATTTGGTGCTTAAAGAGCACCAAATCGATGACCCACCTCTTCCCCCCCAATGTACATGTATGTCTCGATTTCCTTGAAAAATTCATTATCCTTCCATGTAATATAGCTTTATTTGTACATACAAGTATGTTTTTCATGCATCCATTGATGTTTTGACATTGCCATATATTTTTTTTTATGTAGCTTGATAGTGAGCAAGTGGTCCTTGAAGAGCACCCAATCAGGGTCGCTTTGTAATGTCCCTCTGATACCTTGATGCCAAAGTGTGTGGAAAAGTGGTAAATATTTTTTATTTTATTTTATTTATTATGTGTTCCTTTATTACTATAAGAGGGTTCAACCTGTTAGCGCAAATTCTACAAGAATTTTCATATACGTTATGTCAACAACCATGTGCATTGTAGAACAATTTATTCGCCAATTTTCTTTAATGTAAACTACAACATTATTTACACTCACCGGCAATGCATCATCAAAGTGACCCGAAAATGAACTTAGTATGCATACAATGAAACATCATGATAAAATAACATTCTTTGACCCTTTTTCCTTTACGGTACTGCAATCCATTTTCCCTGCAGGTTCATATGTATATAACTAACATGAAGGAAAGAAAAGACATTTAAACATAAATGCACAGAGAGGGCAATAAGACATCATATTCCTGAAGCATTTAGACTTGCATAATTAAAATCAATGAATGCTCCTGCACTTCGATCACAGAAATGAGGGGTTAACTTCGTGAACTGCAACAAATAAGCAATCAGCAGGCAACTATGTACACATATTCATAAATCGATTACTTAAATCGCAGTATTAAACATCATGGAATGCTTTCACACTCTGGTTACAAAAATAAGGGTTAAATTCTCGATCTGCAACAAATAAGCCATCAGCAGGAAACTATGTACCCACATTCATAAATGTAATGTACCCTTTAAACCTCAATGCCAACATGAGTAAACATAAAGGTAAGACAATTTTTTTCTTATCAATGTTACTTTAAAATGAGTCAATCATGCTAGTGTCAACTTCACATGGCCATTTAAAATCGATAACATCAAGACTATACGCATAGCAAGACAAGTGTTCAACAATTACATCCATATTTTCATCAAAAACAAAACATGCAAATTTGCATCCAATTTACTAGGCTCTCTTGATCACGTACACCCAACATATTTTTTATTCCCCTAGTATTCGCATGATTTCATAACTCCCCTAAGGTGACATACTGAGATGTAGCATTTATCCTGTCATTAGATAATACATTCCCATGCTCTTTTAACCTTACTTAACTTGAGTAAAAGAAACATTTTCGTACCACATTTCTGCAACATAAAGGGCATGTAAGTAAATTAAATTCCAGGATCCATTGTGTTATTTAGTGGTGTACAATTAGCGATTTAAATCACAAATCTATAACCATGATGTGGCTACTGTCAAAGGCGCAGAGTTATAACATTAACATCCCATTAAGAAAAGGTGTTCCAAAAGGACTCTTAACTTTTTGTCTCTAAGTAATGAACCATAAGAGATATACCCTTATCCGTATCCATTTTTAATCTTCAATCATCCATGTATTAGTCATGATGAAGACCACAACTAAATTTGAGTTTTAATAAATTATCTTCATAACCTGGAGAGGCATAGTCCACAAGAGTCACGTCTTCATAGTGCCTTTAATATTGTGAGCATATCAGAATCATTACCCATAATGTTTCACAAATTAACATTCTCCAGTGTTTAATTAATTCACAAGATTGCACGACAAAGAAAAAGGTACGAAGAACAATACTAAGAAATTTACAACATTTGAGCACAAAGACGAGAAGGACACCAATGTACGTGGTTTGCCCAATCCCTCGGCTACGTCCACCAAACTGTCACATCCTGTGACATTTATTTGTTTAGAAGATTACAATCTACAACAACAAAACTGTTGCCTTACATTTTTTCATATCTTGAAAGTCTCCCTCTTCACATAGTATTTTATCGGCTGTTAGAACACTATCTGATCAATTCACTCTTGTGAACAACTCTCATTCTATTCTAATGAGCCTCTTTTGAAACAAGCGAGGATTCATCATTACTTTATAAGACATTGCCCAAATCTACCAATGTTGGGTCTATACAAATACATGTAAAAAAAATTGCTCAAAACTAAGTAACAAGGCTCACCAGCACATATGGGTTCATACTGACTCAAAATAGTCTGCTTTAAAATACCTATAAAGCATAGTGCCTAAGAATTACCATGATGATGTAATACTACTAACACATACTCTAGATCTAAATCAGCAAAATACCAGGGACTAACAGCCCGAAGGCAATGAAACATACCTCAATGAAAGAGCATGGGAACCATGATGCTTCTTCTAAAACATAAGGAATGATACAATCCTTGCACCAGGTACAATACACAAATACAACGATGATATGGTATTGGTATACCTTACATATTTTAATAAGCATTTTGTTACAACCTATAGCTGCATAGTAATATTCTTTTACCTATATTACTATTTATCACCATCGCTTTCATATCCTAGTATGTCTATACTAACAAAAGGATATGTCTTACCATTTCATGACTCAAGAGGATAGTATGAGTATACGTTATTTAGTTCCCTTTACCAATCAGTACTATAGAGGCAATAGTATAACGGCATGCATGAAATGTGTATATAAATATCTCTGATGTGTATATATATATAGATTTAAAAACAATATGTTTCCCACTTTAAAGGGGATTCGACTTCAATCTTTAATTGAGAATGATAGTGCGAGTATGTATTCAATATATAGATTAGTTCCATTTTCCACCTCCCAAGATTTATTTGAAAGGTAGCTCTAAATTATAAAATCCAATTTGTGATAAAATAAAATAAAACATTTATAATAAAAAGCATAAGCTTTAGAGCATATAGCGGGTAATGAAGGCTTAGCTATAAGTATAGCTTGCAGAACTGTGATAATATTCACACTGGCAAAGAGAAAATCCATTTCAAGGACCACGCCGGAGAAATGGAGGGTTCTAAAACCAGATCCACACTAGGAAATGGAGGACTTTATTTCCAAATCGGCACAGAGCCCAAATCCAGGTCTGTTGTATGGTAAAATGCAGACTCCCTTTTCGAGCTAAAATGCAGAGGATATCATACTTTACTAATCTAGTTCGGATCACGATTTAGCTCATGATGAGAGTAACGAAAGAAAATAAGGGAAAAGGTAGCTCAAAACATAGCACACACCCAAACCACTGCTAAATCCATACTAAGAACCGCAAGCATTCATAAAATAAAATAGGGACACTGGCATACCTGAATGAAATCTTATTTCATCATTCTGTTAGATCCGTATTGACATCCAACATACTCAAATGCGCCTTCAAGATTGGAAAATCATGAAAATAAGAGGCCTGCAACTAGCCGAAGGAGATCTAGTGGATTGGATACACGCAGCACCAAATGAGCGAAAGGAATCCACACAAAGAGGTTATGACTCCATCCAAACACAGATTTCCTTCTACGTCAACACATAGCTCACTCCCAAATATGCAGATCGTAATTTCCCAAGACCATATCGTATCTTTCAAAACGCAGAGGTTTTCTTTCCCCATACTCTCACAATCCACCCCAAAAACATTCTTGAGGAGGTTTTTCCTCTTCCCAATCGCAGAGAACTATTTCCCCCTCCTTAAGACGCAGCCCATATCGTATCTTTTTTTCCTCTTAAGAAATCCATTCTCCCCAAAATTCACGCCCTAGTAAAAATAGGTAAGATCCCCCTCTAACGGCTTTCTATCTTTTTCATGTAGCAAAATCCCATCAAATTAGTGGCGGATGATTTATAGGAGCCTGTCATGGAAATAAATTTAATCCAATGAGACAAGTGGCAAAAACCATGCTTACAAGTTTCCCCTTTTTTTTTGTTACTTAAAGCAATTTTGGAGATATGCTCCCTACCTCAAAACTATGCAAAACTTGTTTGCTGTTTATATATATATATATATATATATATATATAAACTAGTACTTCTTCTAGAATAGATCTCTAATTGGAAACATGGCTTCCCCATATGTTCTTTTAGGAAATCTTATTAGCATTTCCATTCAAACATTTTATCAAGGATACTCTATACATATGTGCTATATGTATCTGTTCATGTATCCCTATATATATATATATATATACCAGCATTCTTTTTCTATCGTTTTTGTTTTTTATATCCTTCATAATTTATAATATATACATGGGATTCCCCTTTTTCATAATCTCAACTAATACCTATATGTGAGAGGGATTAGCCTCACATATAGTGTTGCATTAATAAATGTGTACATTCTACATATAATCTATGTACGCAAGAGTTTGCCATTACCGTGTGGCATTGTAACGTTAGGTGTTCAACTTACAAAAAATATCACAACTACATATGTGCCTCCAAAATATACATTACTCTCCATTATTATATGTATATGTAGGGATTCACTATCATAGGTACGCTCTACATATAATGTATGTATGCAGGGAGTTTGCATTACCATGTAATGCAGTGGCATTATGTGTTTAACAATAACAATTATACATATGCCTCAAATCTATATATTATTCCCCGATAATATACATATATATATTATTTTTCATTATTATATGTGTAGTGTTCTACATATACTATTATATGTGTATGGGATTTGTTTCATCATGTGACGTCCCATGACTGTAGGTAACACTATCAGTTCTACAGATAATACATATTTTAAATGTATATCCTCATCACACATATAATGTTCTTCATTCATAAGAATATCTCATGTGCCCTTGATTCACTTGCAGTGGGGAGTAACCTCATAGAGTTGAGGGTCTTCTATTTCTTATGAATGCATTTATGATTTATTTTCTACTTTTACGAGTTGTAATCTCTCTTGGCTCTTCAAGGTGGGAGGGGGATATTACATCCTTTCCCCCTAGAATGAACACCGTCCTCAGTGTTACTTTTTTTTCATCCCTAACCTTGCTGGACCCCTTGGCTTATTTTCACATTCTTGTGAACAAAACCCAATTCTGTTTCTTAACCTCTCTTTCGTCAGACCTACGAAGACTATCGTCAGATCTTACATACTTTAGCATTTATAAGAATGAGGACTGCATTATGCTCCCAACTTGAACACTACTTTAGATCTGCATCCTATTAAGATCAATGTATCACCAAAAATTCATCATAATTTAGTTTCATCATACTTTCACATTTACATATTTAAGACATGTCACCATTTAGTGACTTGGAAAACTGCTATCACAACTTTCTTTTTCGTTATTCTTTGAACTCTGCTTGGAGTTAAATTTTTGGGTGGACTTACATTTATTCCTGAGGTTACTCTCCCTTTTGACCACCAGTCAAAAGTTTTCACCTCAGCGACATCAGATAGCGTCCTGTCTTCCAGATGTCCAGTTTTGCCTAGGTCTTTTCTTGCCACACCATGCGCCTAACACCAATGTGCTCATGCGGCAATCACTTGCCTAACACCATTGTGCTCCTACGGCGTACATGTCTAACATCGATGTGTTCACGCGGCAATCACTTGCCAAACACCATGGTGCTCCCGCAACATGTAATCATAATGCACACTCCTTGGTGCTTCGCATGACTTTTCCATCATTGTCTCGACTTGTGAGTCGGCTATAAGGTTAGTCAAAACCTCTGTCAATAACTCACAATTTATCCAATAATCATAAGTTGCAGTGGTTTAATCATTACTTAGGAGTCATATAACCTTGCAAATTATCTGGGAAAATAATCCTTACACATTTCTGAGCAAGTTGAGCGCAACTTATTAATGCAGGCAGATTTTATATATTGTAGTGCACATTTGATTACAGCACTCATCATCATCATGGTGAAGCCTGCAATGTCAGTAAAAAAAAAAAACCACATAATTCCACAGTTAAATCCTTGGTTCATAAAATCTAGAAATTCGACAATCAGCATTCCTTAACCTCCTTATTTAAGGCAGTGAATACTTTTTCTACCAGTCAATCCCAACTGATAGTGTTCTTGGCATGTCCTACAGTGTCAGTGTAAAATGCTATGCAACATTCATCAACTCAAATAACTTTAGACATCTTTACCCATCTGTTGTTTGGATAATTACAGTGAAGAGGCATTCCATCTTTACACCACATTTATGTGTGGCAAACTAGGGACATATGTATTCTGAAAACATCAATAATTTTAAGTGAGCTACTTACCAGCGTTTCACACCTTAACCACTTATGTTAGGTCTGATGATGTTTTTGTTCATTCAATACAAGTCTCTATATTTAATATAACGAGAAGCATTATCTTTTATGCACAATATACTTTACCGTTTCACTTTGGCTACATTCTAGCCAAATTTCATAAGTAAAACTAGTTAACTCACATTCAATTACTCAGTTGTGGTCCAACTGGGACTTCCACAATTCATCACCTGCAAAAAAAAATCCCAATGCTCCATGAGTTACCATAACATACATGTAATGTCATTTCTCACCTAAAAGTATCATAATTCCCTACTCAACCTATTCCTTCTTTCGGAGCCTAGAAGCTCCTCCTCAAACACAACTTCTATATCTCTAGGCGTACTTGATGTTTCATGCCTACTTGCTCCACACCGTATCCATGCGGTAGCTCGACATTCCCCATGCTCTCTCTAGACCTTGGTGACTTACATCATACATTCAACAAAACTTGATGTTCTAGTGTTAAAGCATATATAGAGTCTCTCTATAATTAGCTACTATACTAGAAATTTTTTCAAAACTTTTTATAAAGAATATTCTTAACAAAAGAAATTTCAGTAGAACTAATCAAATGTTACCGTCCTAGTAACCTTTCCATAATAAGCAAGGAATCATACAAACTTCAGGTGTTATTATTTCATCTTGCCTCTCGTCCTCATGTGAAGTTGCTTCCTTGTATCCATGCGCACCTGCACTATTTGCTCACAAATTCTTGCCCAAAAAATAAGTACCATCTTACCCCATAAACAAATTTCATGATAACATGTTCCTATTTGACTGCGACAAAAATGTACTTGTGTATCTTACAAAGGCTTTACTTCCTCTTCAATATCCTTTCTTGATGCATTAATATGATGCAACCAATCTTACTAAACACAATTTCAACTTGTACTCCACTCATAAAGGCGTAAGTAAAACAAGATAAGTATATCTTGCGACAAGTCTAATTTAAACAAATGGCCTTTTAGTTCATGCAACTCACTTCATGCATTACACATAATTATCAGAAGCCGTGGAGAAAGTTTAGCAATATTTCCTTGCATTATACTATCACATAGTTAAATCACATAGTTCACAACATACCTGCATGTCGATGAGTCCATCAGGTCCGAGTGTTTTAACTTCGCTCTGATACCATATGTAATGTCCCTCTGATACCTTGATGCCAAAGTGTGCGGAAAAGTGGTAAATATTTTTTATTTTGTTTTATTTATTACATGTTCCTTTATTACTATAAGAGGGTTCAACCTGTTAGCGCAAATTCTACAAGAATTTTCATATCCATTATGTCAACAACCATGTGCATTGTAGAACAATTTATTCGCCAATTTTCTTTAATGTAAACTGCAGCATTATTTACACTCACCGGCATTGCATCATCAAAGTGACTCGAAAATGAACTTAGTATTCATACAATGAAACATCATGATAAAATAACATTCTTTGACCCTTTTTCCTTTACGGTACTGCAATCCATTTTCCCAGCAGGTTCATATGTATATAACTAACATGAAGGAAAGAAAAGACATTTAAACATAAATGCACAGAGAGGGCAATAAGACATCATATTCCTGAAGCATTTAGACTTGCAGAATTAAAATCAATGAATGATCCTGCACTCCAATCACAGAAATAAGGGGTTAACTTCCTGAACTGCAACAAATAAGCAATCAACAGGAAACTATGTACACATATTCATAAATCGATTACTTAACTCGCAGTATTAAACATCATGGAATGCTTTCGCACTCTAATTTAAAAAACAAGGGTTAACTTCTCGATCTGCAACAAATAAGCCATCAGCAGGAAACTCCATACCCACATTCATAAATGTAATGTACCCCTTAAACCTCAATGCCAACATGAGTAAACATAAAGGTAAGACAATTTTTTTGTGATCAATGTTACTTTAAAATGAGTCAATCATGCTAGTGTCAACTTCACATGGCCATTTAAAATCAATAAATTCAAGACTATACGCATAGCAAGACAAGCGTTCAACAATTACATCCATATTTTCATCAAAAACAAAACATGCAAATTTACATCCAATTTACTAGGCTCTCTTGATCACGTACACCCAACATATTTATTATTCCCCTAGTATTCGCATGATTTCATAATTCCCCTAAGGCGACATACTGATATGTAGCATTTAGCCTGTCATTAGATAATACATTCCCATGCTCTTTTAACCTTACTTAACTTGAGTAAAAGAAACATTTTCGTACCACATTTCTGCAACATAAAGGGCATGTAAGTAACTTAAATTCCAGGATCCATTGTGTTATTTAGTGGTGTACAATTAGCGATTTAAAACACAAATCTATAACCATGATGTGTCTACTGTCAAAGGCGCAGAGTTATAACATTAACATCCCATTAAGCAAAGGTGTTCCCAAAGGACTCTTAACTTTTGTCTCTAACTAATGAACCATAAGAGATATACCCTTATCCGTATCCATTTGTAATCTTCAATCATCCATGTATTAGTCATGATGAAGACCACAACTGAATTTGTGTTTTAATAAATTATCTTCATAACCTGGAGAGGCATAGTCCACAAGAGTCACGTCTTCATAGTGCCTTTAATATTGTGTGCATATCAGAATCATTACCAATAATGTTTCACAAATTAACATTCTCCAGTGTTTAATTAATTCACAAGATTGCACGACAAAGAAAAAGGTACGAAGAAAAATACTAAGAAATTTACAACATTTGAGCACAAAGATGAGAAGGACACCAATGTACGTGGTTCTCCCAATCCCTCGTCTACGTCCACCAAACTGTCACATCCTGTGACATTTATTTTATTAGAAGATTACAATCTGCAACAACAAAACTGTTGCCTTACATTTTGTCATATCTTGAAAGTCTCGCTCTTCACAGAGTATTTTATCGGCTGTTAGAACACTATCTGATCAATTCACTATTGTGAACAACTTTCATTCTATTCTAATGAGCCTCTTTTGAAACAAGCCAGGATTCATCATTACTTTATAAGACATTACCCAAATATACCAATGTTGGTTCTATACAAATAAATGTAAAAAAAATTGCTCGAAACTAAGTAACAAGGCTCACTAGCACATATGGGTTCATACTGACTCAAAATAGTCTGCTTTAAAATACCTATAAAGCGTAGTGCCTAAGAATTACCATGATGGTGTAATACTACTAACACATACTCTAGATCGAAATCAGCAAAATACCAGGGACTAACAGCCCGAAGGCAATGAAACATACCTCAATGAAAGAGCATGGGAACCATGATTCTTCTTCTAAAACATAAGGAATGATACAATCCTTGCACTAGGTACAATACACAAATACAACGATGATATGGTATTGGTATACCTTACATATTTTAATAAGCATTTTGGTACAACCTATAGCTTCATAGTAATATTCTTTTACCTATATTACTACTTATCACCATCGCTTTCATATCCTAGTATGTCTATACTAACAAAAGGATATGTCTTGCCATTTCATAACTCAAGAGGATAGTATGAGTATACGTTATTTAGTTCCCTTTACCAATCAATACTATAGAGGCAATAGTATAACGGCATGCATGAAATGTATATATAAATATCTCTGATATGTATATATATATATAGATTTAAAAACAATATGTTTCCCACTTTAAAGGGGATTCGACTTCAATCTTTAATTGAGAATGATAGTGCGAGTATGTATTCAATACATAGATTAGTTCCATTTTCCACCTCCCAAGATTTATTTGAAAGGTAGCTCTAAATTATAACATCCAATTTGTGATAAAATAAAATAAAACATTTATAATAAAAAGCATAAGCTTTAGAGCATATCGCGGGTAATGAAGCCTCAGCTATAAGTATAGATTCCAGAACTGTGATAATATTCACACTGGCAAAGAGAAAATCCATTTCAAGGACCACACTGGAGAAATGGAGGGTTCTAAAACCAGATCCACACTACGAAATGGAGGACTTTATTTCCAGATCGGCACAGAGCCCAAATCCAGGTCTGTTGTATGGATAAAATGTAGACTTCCTTTTCGAGCTAAAATGCAGAGGATATCATACTTTACTGATCTAGTTCGGATCATGATTTAGCTCATGATGAGAGTAACGAAAGAAAATAAGGGAAAAGGTAGCTCAAAACACAGCACACACCCAAACCACTGCTGAATCCATACTAAGAACCGCAAGCATTCATAAAATAAAACAGGGACACTGGCATACCTGAATGAAATCTTATTTCATCATTCTGTTAGATCCGTATTGACATTCAACATACTCAAATGCGCCTTCAAGATTGGAAAATCATGAAAATAACAGGCCTGCAACTAGCTGAAGGAGATCTAGTGGATTGGATACACGCAGCACCAAATGAGCGAAAGGAATCCACACAAAGAGGTTATGACTCCATCCAAACATAGATATCCTTATACGTCAACACATACCTCGCTCCCAAATATGCAGATTGTAATTTCCCAATCCCATATTGTATCTTTCAAAACGCAGAGGTTTTCTTTCCCCATACTCTCACAATCCACCCCAAAACCATTCTCGAGGAGGTTTTTCCTCTTCCCAATCGTAGAGAACTGTTTCCCCCTCCTTAACACGCAGCCCATATCGTATCTTTTTTTCCTCTTAAAAAGACCTTTCTCCCCAAAATTCACGCCCTAGTAAAAATAGGTAAGATCCCCCTCTAACGGCTTTCTGTCTTTTTCATGTAGCAAAATCCCATCAAATTAGTGGCAGCTGATTTATAGGAGCCTGTCATGGAAATAAATTTCCTTTAATACTAACCTTGTTTAAAATAAAAATCCAATGAGACAAGTGGCAAAAATCATGCTTACAAGTTTCCCCTTTTTTTTTGTTACTTAAAGCAATTTTGGAGATATGCTCCCTACCTCAAAACTATGCAAAACTTGTTTGCTGTTTATATATATATATATATATATAAACTAGTACTTCCTCTAGAATAGAGATCTAATTGGAAACATGCCTTCCCCATATGTTCTTTTAGGAAATCTTATTAGCATTTCCATTCAAAATTTTTATCAAGGATACTCTATACATATGTGGTATATGTATCTGTTCATGTATCCCTATTTATATATATATATACCAGTATTCTTTTGCTATCGTTTTTGTTTTTTATATCCTTCATAATTTATAATATATACATGGGATTCCCCCTTTTCATAATCTCAACTAATACCTATATGTGAGAGGGATTAGCCTCACATATAGTGCTGCATTAATATATGTGTACATTCTACATATAATCTATGTACGTAGGAGTTTGCCATTACCGTGTGGCATTGTAACGTTAGGTGTTCAACTTACAATAAATATCACAACTACATATGTGCCTTCAAAATATACATTACTCTCCATTATTATATGTATATGTAGGGATTCACTATCATAGGTACGCTCTACATATAATGTATGTATGCAGGGAGTTTGCATTACCATGTAATGCGGTGGCATTATGTGTTTAACAATAACAATTATACATATGCCTTAAATCTATATATTATTCCCCGATAATATACATATATATATTATTTTTCATTATTATATGTGTAGTGTTCTACATATACTATTATATGTGTATGGGATTTGTTTCATCATGTGACGTCCCATGACTGTAGGTAACACTACCAGTTCTACAGATAATACATATTTTAAATGTATATCCTCATCACACATATAATGTTCTTCATTCATAAGAATATCTCAAGTGCCCTTGATTCACTTGCAGTGGGGAGTAACCTCATAGAGGTGAGGGTCTTCTATTTCTTATGAATGCATTTATGATTTATTTTCTGCTTTTACGAGTTGTATTCTCTCTTGGCTCTTCAAGGTGGGAGGGGGATCTTACATGCTTCTAGTGAGGCACCGCGACCCACCATTACTTACTCACGTACAGTAAATAAAAATGCTATATTGGTTTGGAATTTGAACAAATGTACATAGAATTTTTATAGGTTGGTAAACTAACTTACAAATTTTGGTTTTTTTGCAATCTCCACTAATGCGACCTATCCCTCTTGTTCAACGACGGGGATCACTAATGAGTAGTCAAAAAAGAAAGCTAGACTTCTCCGAAGACATTGGCAGTGGAAACAATAGGGGGGATAACTAGAATAAATGTATAGGGGGGATACATAGATGTAATTGTTTGTTTTTATACACAAAGATGTATGGTTTGATCCACTATTTTGTATTATGTCCATGTGGCATGCCAATTTTTATAACATTATTTGTATACATATATAATATAAATCAAGGTTCAATTTATACATATATGGTTGACTTGATCTTGGAACATGATATGTGTGGTTCACCTATGTGTTATAATGATATGTGTGGTTCACATGTGTGCTAGTATGAATTTCCAATACTTAAAGTAATAATTCATGACTCATCCAACTAAGATAAAGTAACGATTAAGTAAGTCATGGGAGATAATCACTAGACACCATAACCATAACCATACCATACAACTACCTAAATTTAACTATCATCAAATTTTTAACATTATGGCTATCCTCAACTTTTTAACATCATAACCATATCGTACATTACCTAAATTACATACACTAACATCATAATATCATAGCCGTACCACTAACTTTAACATCATGTATATGTGTAATATACCATATTATACTCTACAATACCCTATGATACCAATAGATCCTACCATACTAACATACCAATTTACCATATCATACCCTACGATACTAACATGCCATACCATATCATACCCTATGATACTGACATACCATACCATATCATACCCTATAATACTAACATACCATAGCATACTAACATCATACCATACTAACATACCATAACATAATAGTTCTACATACCATACAATAATAACATACCATACAATACCATACATGTACATGTGTTTCTAGTTCCATCTCATAGCTTGTAAATAGGTCATAAAACCCTAGTTCCATCCACTAACTTGTCAACCCTAGTGATAGAATGCAATTTGTAGTTCATAAAACCCTATTTGTTTTTCAATTTTTTCATGTACATGTGTTTCTATTTCCATCTCATAACTTGTAAAGAGATCATAAAACCCTAGTTCCATACGCTAATTTGTCAACCCTAGTGATAGCATGCAATTTGTAGTTCATGAAACCCTAGTTGTTTTTCAATTTGTTCACATACATGTGTTTCTAGTTCCATCTCATAACTTGTAAAGAGGTCACTAAACCCTAGTTCTATCCAGTAACTTGTCAACCCTAGTGATAGCATGCAATTTGGTGTTCATGAAACCCTAGTTGGTTTTCGATATGTACATGTACATGTGTTTCTGGTTCCATCTCATAAATTGTAAAGAGGTCACTAAACCCTAGTTCCATCTCATAAATTGTCAACCATAGTGCTAGCATGCAATATGTAGTTCATGAAACCCTTTCAATTTGTACATGTACATGTGTTTCTAGTTCAATATCATAACTTGTAGTTCATAAAACCCTAGTTGGTTTTCAACTTGGTAGTTCATGAAACCCTAGTTGTTTTTCAATTTGTACATGTACATGTGTTTATAGTTCCATCTCGTAACTTGTAAAGAAGTCACTAAACCCTAGTTCCATCTCATAACGTGTTAACCATAGTGATCATGCAATTTGTAGTTCATGAAACCCTAGTTGGTTTTCAATTTGTACATGTACATGTGTTTCTAGTTCCATATCATAACTTGCGAACAGGTCACTAAACCCTAGTTCCATCCACTAATTTCTCAACCATAGTGATAACATGCAATTTGTAGTTCATGAAACCCTAGTTGTTTTTCAATTTGTACATGTACATGTGTTTCTAGTTCCATCTCATAACTTGTAAAGAGGTCACTAAACCCTAGTTCCATCTCATAACTTGTTAACCCTAGTGATAGCATGCAATTTGTAGTTCATAAAACCCTAGCTAGTTTTCAATTTGTACATGTACATGTATTTCTAGTTCCATCTCATAACTTGTAAAGAGGTCACTAAACCCTAGTTCCATCTCATAACTTGTCAACCATAGTGATAGCATGCAATTTGTAGTTCATTAAACCCTAGTTGGTTTTCGATTTGTACATGTACATGTGTTTCTAGTTCCATCTCATAACTTGTAGTTCATGAAACCCTAGTTGGTTTACAATTTGGTAGTTCATGAACCCCTAGTTGTTTTTAAATTTGCACATTTACATGTGTTTTTAGTTCCATCTTATAACTTGTAAAGAGGCCACTAAACCCTAGTTTCATCTCATAACTTATTAACCATAGTGATATGGGCAATTTGTAGTTCATGAAACCCTAGTTGTTTTTCAATTTGTACATGTACATGAAGTTTCTAGTTCCATCTCATAACTTGTAAAGAGGTCACTAAACCCTAGTTCCATCCACTAACTTGTCAACCATAGTGATAGCATGCAATTTGTAGCTCATGAAAACCTAGTTGATTTTCAATTTGTACATGTACATGTGTTTCTAGTTCCATCTTGTAACTTGTAAAGAGGTCACTAAACCCTAGTTCCATCTCATAACTTGTAAAGAGGTCACTAAACCCTAGTTCCATCTCATGACTTATCAACCCTAGTGATAGCATGCGATTTGTAGTTCATGAAACCCTAGCTGGTTTTAAATTTGTACATGTACATGTGTTTCTAGTTCCATCTCATAACTTGTAAAGAGGTCACTAAACCCTAGTTCCATCTCATAACTTCTCAACCATAGTGATAGCATGCAATTTGTATGTAATGTCCCCGACCCTCCGATCGGTCAAGAGGACGCTACCATACACCAAAACATCCGGGCTTCTAGCCCCGTGAACATGAACATACATACAGATAATGCTAAAGTAAATGAGTAAAGACATAAAACATACTACGATGCATAATCATTCCTATACATAGCGGAAGCAAACAACATTCATTCATATATAATTCAGCATTCAATAAGTACATCATCATTCATCAATGGTAAATATGATTGCAGACACAAGTTAGGAAAGAATACTTATCTTATAAAGAACTAGTCTCACAACCAGCTACGTCACTGCAATGTTCCACCCAACCATATGCCCGTGTGCTCCTTAATCTCTCAGCAACGTTGCCACCCCCGAGCCAGGCATGATTCCCCAAGGAATAAGGAACTATCAAGATTACACATAGCCAAGGATAACAACACAACGAGGATACATAGTTCAGCCAAGCCAACATAGTTGGGTTTATCAGGTGAACAACGGATTAGCCAAGCCAACCAAGTTGGGTTTATCAAGCCATACAAGAGCTGGGAAAGGCTAAATTGTAATGCCCCATATTAATGTTAATTAATGTTTATTAGTAAGTACTTTTATTAAATTAAACTTATACTAATCCCCATATTAATGATAATTAATGTTTATTAGTAAGTACTTTTATTAAATTAAACTTATACTAATTATTTTACCGTCTTTACCATTTGCGTAAAACATTAAATAAATAATATTTGGTAATGTATGACATTTGGTTAGGTTTTGTGACATGTACAATTCAAGATAAATTCATAACACATGTCAGACATATCTGAACTACACTGACCAAGATAGAATAAAATAATAATGAAAGAGGCGGTGGAAGGAGGTCTAAGGAGGGGGATTTTGGGGATTTCAGGGGGAGGATGGTTGGGAAAATTTTGAGAGAATAATAGAGAATAAGAAGGGAGGAAGACAGTTGGGCGGAAGAAATTTGTTATGGAAGAATGAAAGTGATGGAGCAGAGAAGGAAAATAGCTGGAGGAGGAAGTTAACTCCAAAAGAGGCATATTTACACTCTAAGAGAGAGAGGTTGCTATCCATTTTATTGATACGTGGGCTCGGGGGCTAGGAAACCCGTTGGTTTCCTAGGGCCAGCAGGTTCACTGTTCGGCAGGGTGGAACATCCTATTTGGCATTAAGGCTCCTACAGGCTCAGGCGAGGGAAAGACAAAGAAAAAGGTGTAGGAACCAAGGACAACCTTCAGCGCTAAAGAACAGGTATTTTTCGGTGAACTGAACCATCTCTATATTTTTGCAAATAAAAAATGAAAATCTGAGAAAGAAGTAAAATATTTTTTTTTACTGTTTAAGGATAGGACTGAGTGCTCTGCCCGGAAGACAGAGCACTACAAAATGGTATCAGAGCATAGGTTCTAACACTTAGACCTAGACTACCACGACTTCCCATTATTTTTAAAGCCTACAAGAACTTAGAACAAAAAAAAAACTTGATATGGAGTGGCATGAACTTCGACTTTTTTTATTTACTTGCACGA
>LPNX010337317.1:651673-700365 GCA_001517045.1 Pseudotsuga menziesii | reverse complement strand
ATCGATACCTAGATTGACGCTTTGAACAATGCGATTGTATTTCCCACTTCACCCACGATCATAATAAATAGTTGGAGTTAAGGTGTGATATACTAGACATGGTATAATAAAAGCTGGAAATGCTAGGCTACAAACGAAACCCTCACTGTGATTTATGGAGAACATATGAGAGAAGCTCCTATAAATGCAAAGCATTATAACCTGCATCATGTAACGCTGTGGAAACCAGATACTGAGGTCCAAGAGACTGGGAACCCAAAAATACCTGAAGTAACAAAAATATTCTATACTATCTCAAAGTCCAAGCATTGATGCGTACAAATTTCAAGCCACAAGTGAAGTCTACGAACTAGGCTATCTGAAGTTACTGCCTACCTGAGTGTGCTACAATATTATAGAGAGTAATAGGGGGTAAGGATAGCGCTAAGAAAGTTCAAGAAAGTAAAATGTGGGAAGGCCAGGACAAAAACCACCATGTGCATGCAACAAACCAGCTATTAAATCTTTAAGAGGGGAAAAACAACTCCCTGAATCATTCTTGTCCCTATCGTGGCCAAAATGATTTCACTACAACCTTCAATAGCCAAAATCGCAAGGGAAAACTCAGTCAACAAATGTGGGGATCAACAGCCAATGAACTACAGGGGAAAACCATTGTAATCTACAGTAGATACAATGTTGTAAAGGGAAAACACATCAGTCCAAACGTGTAGGAGACTACAGCCAGGGATCAATAAGGAAAACACAACAGCATCTCTAGAGGAAGGATGGGACAATACACAGTCCGATCATATCGAGGGAAAATCGATTCTCTACGTGGCTGAAAGGAAAAACCTAACCACAGACTGGAAATTGATGTAAGAGAGAATGGTGAACCGCTACATAATGGATTGTAAAATATTTTATCCCTCGCTCTGCATGAGGAAAATGAACAACCCATGATCCGAGAGAGTGGTTAGACGGTCAACATCCCAAACGGTGTGTGAGGAACCACTCCTAGCCCATGCATGACTAAACCAGCTGTGGAGGTGCATGGGGGAAAGTCTGCCACCCACCCCTACCTAGCATTAACTGCCTCAACTAAACAAGGGTTTAAGGTTTGACACATGGCTTTTCTCCATGAGGTCCAAGTTTAGCAATCCCCCCCTTAACCTTAGGAAATCATGCCTCTTCTCAATTTGGTTGTAGTGAACATAGCTGGTTGGGTTCTGTTAATTAAAATGCACATTTACATGATGCCACAATTTAATACGTGATGTATGTCTCGATATACCATCGGTGAGAATTCCAATCCGAGACATAACATAACCAAATCGATGGTGGGGCCTTTGCCTTTAGCTCCTCACCATGATTATTTACAATAAATGTATCGTGTATATTTAATGCATCGGGGTCAAAACCAAAGTGTTACATTGTAGTTCATGAAACCCTAGTTGGTTTTCAATTTGTACATGTACATGTGTTTCTAGTTCCATCTCATAACTTGTAAGGGGCATGATCGAGGGTTTTGCAGAGTTGACACATGAATGCAAGAGTTGAATTGAAGGAAACTAAGTAAAAACCTAGTTTATGAAATCAATGCGCAATGAAGTCATTGGTCCTTGAAAACAGGAGGGAGAGGGCCACCTAGAGGTAATCACATGCCACGAGACCAACGGAGTGGACTATTCTTCGATATGACCTCCATTTTCTGAGTTATGTCCAGTTGAAAGTCGCATGAAAATGTCGTTCATGGACACTTGGTGACTTCCGGTCCAGGAGCGAAAAACCAAACGGAGCAACAAAATTGCATGTCGTTGGCTCCTGCAAGTGTGTATGGGCAAGGCCGATATGGGAAACCTACCAACACAACCATGGTCGAGGGTTTTCATGCGTTGACCCACCAATGAAATAGTTGCAAGAGTTGACCCAACAATGTAAATAAATGTATATTAATATTAAAAACATCAAAAAATGTAAATTTCAACAACTCAAGAGCATGTTATTTTTCAATTTCTATTTGTTGGTGTCTAAAGACATCGTTCTTGGCTCCTCCAATGTTCCATAGATGGTGTTTGTATACTAGGAACATGAAAGGCTATACATTAGTACTCTCATAAGAAAATAAAGAGAACCCAATGAAAATGTGCAAACATGATTTATAGATAACTCACCTAAGGTTGTATGATCATGTTTATAGTGTCCCGTATCCTATGAATAATATTATGTTCCTGAATGGTATCTGTCAATCACAAGTTTATTACATTGGGAATAAAATAAGGCTAAATAATTGAAATTGGGCTTCAGCATGCACTTTAAAGGTTAAATAACGCACCTAATAATGCACTCAGACGAGTAGGAAATCTGGATCATCTCTGTTGTCGATGGTGTCCATTAATATTTCGTGCTCTATATGAGGTATCAAGTATCATATATGTGACCTATATTTTTTACTAAGTGTGCGCAACTTGATGTTTATACCAACTACTAGGTTGGTGAAGTGGTATACAATAGCTCCTGGTCTATAATCCTGATATACATACCCAACCTTCCTTTTCTATTGTGCTACAAGTGTCAAGTACTCCCCATTTATAACCATCAATCCAATTGGGAATTCAATATTTTCATCATCTGTCTGTAACAAGTTCAATAATGGTTTGTTTCCCCTCTAAGAAATGTGCCAATTAATAGTCAGGATCCCATTCATTATTTTTTGGGGAAACCACTGCATATATCTGACCTGTGAAAGGAAATAGGTCGAGTTAACAATACATTTTTTAAATAAGGTCTTGCATTTCTAATTTCTACATAAATTGAATTCTACTTAGGTCAAGTTAGCAATAGATAAATGCAATTTCTTATTCAGGTACTACTAATTTACATTTTTGTACCTGCTTGTATGAGATCTAATATGTGATCATAATCTGTAGAAATAAGTGTCTAATCATGTTCCAAATTGTATATCTCATTAACCTCGTTGAAATTGGTGCCAAGTGTCACTCGATCCCATGTATCAACTGTATCTATATATTCACAATCATCCCATTCATCAATTCTATAGGAACTGCAAAAGCAAGCCTTCAATCTTGTCCAAATTTGTAGGTCTAAGTTGTCTAATCTTCTAATTGAATGAAACTGTCGAGTTCCATGCAGTGTGTTCACCCAATGTATTTGGGATCAATCCACATTTGTCACCTCCCAAAATATTCTCCGCACTAGGTGTTTCCTTGTTGCTTATTCTCCCATGACAAATGCACACCATTTCACTATAGATGCAACGTCTCGAAGGTGAGCACCTATAAACTTCATCTCTTCCCTTCGAAGGGTAGCTTTTATGCATGCACCAGCACCATCGTGCTCTCCTTTTCCATGAACAGTTTCAAAGTAGTTCCATACATGTGGCACCTTGTATTTTATATACAACAAACAAAACCATTCAAATACACACGCATTCTTGAACTGTCCAGCACAACCATCTGACCAAATGAAATGACAATAAATTGGTATATCCATAGCTATCACATTATCATAGAATAATTTAAAGCAATGATGCATGTAATGGATGTCATGGGTATGGTTGTCACTTATGTAGAAGTGACTTTGTTTCAGTATCACACGTTTCTCTTCATTACTATCTTTCCCATGTTGATACGTGATATGCACCATTATGCTCACTTGCTCTGAGTGATAGTATTGACGTTGTATTTCATTTTGTGGTTGTAGGGTGTAATTTTCTGCAAAGTCAACCATTTATAGTATTGTTCTGAGAGGGAAGGTGTCTCGACATATTCTGAATTGCTCATTTTTCCATCGTGCCATATCGACATGTTAAATGTACCATTGGATCTTTCCATGAAACTCTAAAATAAAATCACATACTTGCACATGGTGTAAAAAAATAAATAGTGTTTTAAAACAACATAAAAAAATGTGTACATGAATATTAATATGTCAATATTCAACAATTTACCTGTGAAGTCACCAATTTAATCTTCCTTCTTTCTTTCCCATCATGTAGCTGATATGTCTCATACTGGTAGCTATACTTCTCAACAATTGCATTCCCGAATGCTTGATCTTCACTCTGATGGATGCAATCAGACCATAATGATAGTCCACCACAATTTTTGCAAAAACCCTCTACACATTGTTTTAAGTAATGTGTCTGCCCATCTTGCCTTGGACACATTATGCTATGGATGAAATCTTTGGATGACATTGGTGGTACTATACTTGATCATTCCTGCACATGGCTAGGATGCAAAAAACGACGTATATGTGCAAATGTAGGGTAATATAGGTCAAACTCTATCATTGTGGTATCTAGAACAACAAGTGTTCTGGATGGTATTGGTTCTAACATACCAAGGCTTTCATTTTTCAAAAGATCTTTTCCCGAGCCTTAGCTCTACATGGGAAACTTTAAACATCTTGAACATTTGAGTTTGTGTCATGTCAAGATAATGTTTAACATAAGGTTCATTGTTTCTAGAACCCCTACAATGTTTTAACGCATCCTTCGTGTTAGAAGAAGGTCTATTGTTATCGTGCCAAAGCATGTGCACTAGGCCCTTCACTACTTCGACTAACTTCATGTCTTTGTGGGGAAACCTACCACTAAATGCCCATAATGTTTCCATTTCTATCTCTACATCAATGTTGTCTCTTCATACTGAATATTTTTTAAGTTTCTTTGGATGTAAAGGCGCAATTTGTGATGTGCATTTAAGTAAAGGATGTTGTCTTGTGGATCTACATACAATTGATTCAGTGAATACACAACAAGCCACATTACAGTCCTGTGAACAAGTTTTTTTACCAATCGATGTGAAGCAGCAGCAAGAGATTTAACAATGTGATTACTTGATTTGATATTCTTCATTGTTCTTATGCCTAAATTTCTTCTAACAATTGCCATATTTCTAGATTTAAGCAAAGCTAAAAACAATTGGCATTTACCAGCTTCGGATTTGTTATCAAAATATTGTTTCATTATTTGAGAACAATGACAAAGGATAGTGCGTTTAGCCACCTTACCTTCCATGGAAGTCAATTCGCTCTCGTCCACTTGTATGCATTTAGGAGTTCTCTTTCATTTTGATGTGAAATTTCTTTCCGTTTGAAATGTTGGAGTGGCGTTTACATCCACTACAGGATGACAACTTCGATTAGGAGATTGAACCACGGGCCATGGTTGTTGTTAAGTCACATTTGCATTAGGAGTAACATAATTAATGAACTCTTCACAAGATTTTCCATGTGACTAATGGATCAATAATATCATCTTCCCTATAACCAGCTTCCTTTAATGTTGCATTATCTTCCTCAGCCTCTACGTCAGGTATCTATTTAGGAGGAATGAGAACTATTTTCTCATCTAATGAATGTCGATGATTTCTTGAATCTTCCCTTTTTTTCTTCTTTTTTTTCAGCTTCTTCCAGTGTAAGTACCTTCCTCACTGACTTCCAACCTCTATTACGTACATTCCCCATTGAAATCCACCCAAACTTGTACAAAACCTATGGATTTATGTAAGTAATGATTAAATTGTAGGTTGAATTGTTCTCTGTGTACGGGTTTAGAAGAATTATGTCTTTTTCTACAGTAAACATGGCCCACAGTACGCAACCCAACATTTTTTATATAACACATATCACATATGTGATATAATGCATGTCTGTTTTATCGCATATGCGATATGGAAACAATACTTTTTAAGTAACGGGCAATTTCTATTACGTGATCTCCAAATCACATATGCAATATATCACATATGCGATCTAGTGCGAATCAAATATTAAACTTGACTTATCCATGCTTATCAAATATTAAAATATTAAATATCAAATACATATCAAACTTGGACTGAAATATGTTAAACTTATGTAACCTTACAATGGACCCCATACCAATGGTTAAGACCTCCAAACCTATCCTTCGGCCATGGTAGTGTCTATAGATCTATCCCTTGTATGGAAATATTCATGATGGTTCCTATATGGCCATGGTCAATGCCTCTTGAAGAATCTTCAATGCATAAAATAAACTAATGGCACATGTATCCCATATTAAGGCTAAATATCCCCTTTAAAGGGAATGTGTAGTGCTTTAAGATTTGTTTTTGTTACATTGTTGTCCCATTACCATGGTTAAGACGCTGAGACCCATCCTTAGTGCATAAAACCTCATAATGACACCCATATCCCATAAAGGCCAAATATCCCATCTATAAGGCATGTGTGTTGATTTAGGGACTTATTGTGTAGTCTTCCATGACTATAGTTGTAGTCCAAAGACCCGTCCCTCCCATCCAAATACCTATAATGTCACCTTTATCCCGTTACAATACATTTAGACTCCCAATATTCCATCTAGACGGTCTATGAGGTGGACCATGGCCCAACATTACATTGGTTAAGAGGGGGGGGAGTCAAAGGAGTGAGAGGATGATGATGACTATAATGGTGATTATAATGATGATGATGATGACGATGACGATGATGATGAAAAATGATGGTGATGATGATGATGACGATGGTGATGAGGAACAATGATGATGATGATGATGATGATGATGATAGGTTTAGTTGAAACTTTGCTTTGATTTTATTTTCAAGCATTTGCAATGGAATGGTGATGATGAACAATGATGAGGAGGAGGAGGAGGAGGATGACAATGATGATGATGAGAATGATGACTATGATGATGATGATCGCAATGAGAATGATGATGATGGTGATCATGATGATGATCACGATGACTATGGATATGATGATGATGATTATGATGATAATGATGATTGCAATGATGAGGAGGAGGAGGAGGAGGAGGAGGAGGATGACGATGATGTCGATGACGATGATGATGAGCAATGATGTTGATGATGATGATGATGAGGATGAGGGTGATGATGATGATGATGAGGATGAGGATGATGATGATAATGATGATGATGAGGATGACGATGATTATGAACAATGATGGTGATGATGATGATGATGATGATGATGAGGATGCTGATGATGATGATGACGATGATGAGGAACAATGATGATGATGATGATGATGATGATAGGTTTAGTTTAAACTTTGATTTGATTTTATTTTCAGGCATTTGCAATGGAATGGTGATGACGAACAATGATGATGAGGATGATGACTATGATGATGATCAAGATGATGATGATGATGAACAATGATGGTGATGATGATGATGATGATCATGATTATATTGATGATGATGATGATGACGACGATGACAAAGATGATGATGACGATGATGATGATCACGATGACTATGGATATGATGACAATGATTATGATGATGATGATGATGATTACGATGAGGAGGAGGAGGAGGATGACTATTTGTTGTTGATGATGAGGATGATGATGAGGATGAGGATGAGGATGATGATGATGATGATGATGATGATGCTGATGAACAATGATGGCGATGATGATGAGGAGGAGGAGGATGAGGATGGGGGTGATGAGGATGAGGATGAGGATGAGGATGAGGATGAGGATGACGATGATGATGACGATGATGATGAACAATGATGGTGATGATGATTATGATGAGGATGAGAATGAGAATGAGGATGATGATGACGACAACGATGATGAGGAACAATGATGATGAAGATGATGATGATAGGTTTAGTTAAAACTTTGCTTTGATTTTATTTTCAAGCATTTGCAATGGAATGGTGATGATGAACAATGATGATGATGATGATGAGAAGGATGATGATGAGGATGATGACTATGATGATGATGAGGATGAAGATGATGATGATGGTGATGATGATGATGATGATGATGACAATGAACAATGATGGTGATGATGATGATGATGATAATGATCATGACGACGACGACGACGATGATCCCGATGATGATGATCACGATGACTATGGCTATGGTGATGATTATGATGATGATGACGATGATCATAATGACATTTCTCCCACTTACTATAAATACTAATTACTAAATCTTGAAAACCATCGAAACCTTTAATACACATATAAACACTCATTACATTGATGGCCACACACTTGTTTTAATATTTTTTGTAGCAGATCCACCCCATAGACCGTCTGGATGGAATATTGGGATTCTAAATGGTATTCTAATGGGATAAGAATGCCATTACTCATTTTTACTCTCGTACCAAATTAGTTAAGCAAATATGCATATGCGTTATAATGCATATGTGATATAAACTGCATATGTACTATATCGCATATGCGATGTAAATAAGCTATAACACATATGCATTTTTTAAAAATTTTAAAAATCAACAGGAATAATGTTTGAAATTATGTTCTTAATTAGCTTTGGACTACTGAACTTGTTGGCTAGGACATAAAACCTGGGGCTATTGCCTGTCTTTTAGAATTCTATCAATATGCTTAGTTTCAATGGTGTGTTTTTCTTTGACAAACACAGTTTTTTTTTATGAAAAAATAGAATATTGCAGAGTACGATCTTACGATTCTGAATATGTAATTTTTTCCTTCAAATGCATGTTTTAATTATTTATTATTATTTTTCTAAATGACACAGGTTAGTTTTTGAAAATATATACATCCATTATTTTTTATAGAACTTTTCATTTCCTTCACCATTTGCCAAGAAAACTATATGGTGCACTAAAAGAGAGTGAGCTCTATAATATTATATATAGAAATCAAGGATTTCATTAATTTTTGCCTCTGAAGTGTTGTACCTACACAGAACGTTTTCATTTCAAGATTTTCTTACTTCAATACTCAATAATAAAAAAATAATTCATGAAATGATATGAATAAATAGTGTTGCACTAGGTCCATATGTCCTTTACATGTCTGCAATATCTTATACAAAATTGAAATGATTTACCTCATATATTGTTGCACCCACACAAACATATATGTTATGATGTGTTATGATGACTATGGCTAAGATGATGATGATTATGATGATAATGATGATGATTGTAATGATGAGGAAGAGGAGGATGACTATTTTTTCTTGATGATGAGGATGAGGGTGATGATGATGATGATGATGATGAGGATGATGATGGTGATGATGATGATGATGATGATGTCGACGACAACGATAATGAACAATGATGGTGATGATGATGAGGATGAGGGTGAGGGTGATGAGGAGGAGGAGGAGGAGGAGGAGGATGATGATGATGATGAGGATGAGTGAGATGATGAGGAGGAGGAGGATGATGACAATGATTATGAACAATGATGGTGATGATGATGATGAGGATGAGGATGAGGATGAGGATGATGATGACGACGATGATGAGGAACAATGATGATGATGATGATGATGATAGGTTTATTTTAAACTTTGCTTTGATTTTATTTTCAAGCATTTGCAATGGAATGGTGAAGATGAACAATGATGATGAGGAGGAGGAGGAGGATGACAATGCCGATGATGAGGATGATGACTATGATGATGATCATGATGATGATGATGATGAACAATGATGGTGATGATGATGATGATGATGATGATCACGATGATGTTGACGATGATGATGATGACGATGATGATGACGATGATGATGATGATGATGATGATGATGAGGATGATGATGGTGATGATGATGATGATGATGATGATCACGATGATGTTGACGATGATGATGATGACGATGATGATGACGATGATGATGATGATGATGATCACGATGACTATGGATATGATGACGATGATGATGATGATGATGATGATGATGATTATGATGATGAGGAGGAGGAGGATGACTATTTGTTGTTGATGATGAGGATGAGGGTGATGATGATGATGATGATGATGAGGATGATGATGGTGATGATGATGATGATGATGATGAGGATGATGATGATGGTCATGATGACGATGATGATGATGATGACGATGAGGATGAGGATGAGGATGAGCATGACAATGATGATGATGATGATGATGATGACGATGCTGATGAAAAATGATGGTTATGATGAGGAGGAGGAGGAGGATGAGGATGAGGGTGATGAGGATGAGGATGAGGATGAGGATGAGGATGAGGATGAGGACGACGATGACGATGATGATGAACAATGATGGTGATGATGATGATGATGATGATGATGATGAAGATGAGGATGAAGACGATGATGACGATGATGAGGAACAATGATGATGATGATGATGATAGGTTTAGTTGAAACTTTAATTTGATTTTATTTTCAAACATTTGCAATGGAATGGTGATGATCAACAATGATGATGATGATGATGAGAAGGATGATGACAATGATGATGATGAGAATGATGACTATGATGATGATGAGGATGATGATGGTGATGATGATCATGATGACGATGACGATGAACAATGATGGTGATGATGATGATGATGATGATGACGACGACGATGACGATGATGATCCCGATGATGATGATGATGATGATCACGATTACTATGGCTATGATGATGATTATGATGATGATGACGATGATAATGAGATTTCTCTCGCTTACTATAAATACTAATTACTAAATCTTGAAACCGTTGAAACCTTAAATACACATATAAACACTCATTACACTGATGGCCACACACTTGTTTGAATATTTCTGGTACCAGAGCCACCCCATAGACTGTCTGGATGGAATATTTGGATTCTAAATGGTATTATAATGGGATAAGAATGCCATTACTCTCTTTTACTCTCGTACCAAAGTAGTTAAGCAAAAATGCATATGCATTATAATGAATATGTGATATGAATCACATATGCACTATATCACATATGCGATATGAATCGCATATGCGATATGAATCGCATATGCGATATAAATAAGCTATAATGCATATGCATTTTTAAAAATATTAAAAACTTGACGGGAATAAGATTTGGAATTATGTTTGGAATTAGCTTCGGACTATCGAACTTGTTGGCTAGGACATAAAACCTAGGGCTATTTCCTGTCTTTTAGAATTCTATCAATATGCTCAGTTTCAATGGCATGTTTTGCTTTGACAAACACAGTTTTTTTTATGAAAAAATAGAATATTGTAGAGTATGATCTTACGATTCTGAATATGTCATTTTTTCCTTCAAATGCATGTTTTAATTATTTATTATTATTTTTCTAAATGACACAGGTTAGTTTTTGAAAATAGAAACATCGATTATTTTTTATATAACTTTTTATTTCCTTCACCATTTGCCAAGAAAACTATACGGTGCACTAAGAGAGAGTGAGCTCTACAATATTATATATAGAAATTAAGGATTTCATTAATTTTTTCCTCTAAAGTGTTGCACCCGCATAGAACATTTTCATTTCAAGCTTTTCCGACTTCAATAATCAATAATAAAAAAATAATTCATGAAACTATAAGAATAAATAGTGTTGCACTAGGTCCATATGTCCTTTACATGTCTGCAATATTTTATACAAAATTGAAATCATTTACCTCATATATTGCTGCACCTACACAAACATATATGTTATGATGTGTTGAAATTTTGAAAACCCAATTTCACGGAAACTAATTTTATAATCATTTACTCACATTTTTTCTACATAAATGTTTTATATTATGAAAGTTGACTCAATTATCTATCTTTTTTGTTTTTACTTCATCTTCAAATATGTTAGGGAAGTGAGAGGTTCTAGGTCTTTCCAATATTATGTGGAATCTAAAGT
The DNA here is from genome assembly GCA_001517045.1 of Pseudotsuga menziesii. Lineage (NCBI taxonomy): Eukaryota > Viridiplantae > Streptophyta > Pinopsida > Pinales > Pinaceae > Pseudotsuga > Pseudotsuga menziesii. Next base: position 688,687 of record LPNX010337317.1, on the reverse strand, counting down.
GTCTTTAAAGGAGTCCATGATTGTGCATCATCCATATCCTTAAATAGTTTCTCCTTAAAGACACTATAATCTGTACCTGACTTGGAGAGAACTAAGAGGACCATTTGTGTTCCATCCTTCTTGATTGTGCGCATCTTGAGTTGCAGAAGAATTGATTGAACTTGCTAAAAAACTCTTGAATAGAGTCAAATTCACTTGGTTTCAAGTTCATTAGTTCCACCTCTAATTGATGGCTACTCATTCCATGTTAAGTTTCAAAAGTGTGGACATCGTGGTCTAAAATTCATTTTGGATCTTCTTGGATTCAATGTGCTAGAGTTGGTATGGAGAAACTAAATAAAAAAATAACTCGAATGCTTCATCCATCTTGTTCAATTATTTGGACTTTTCAACTAATGAATTTGGTTCCAGCTCGATTCCCGTTGTGATCTAGTAGATCCCCTTCATAAATAAGAGAACCTCTACTCTTCGATTTCCATTCAAAATAGTTGAATGGGCTTAAAATATATTGGGAACATATATCCATGCCTACAAATGCACTTCTTCAACCTGTAATGTAACTTGGTCTTTGAAAAAAAACTAGTATACCAACTTGTTAAACACCTGTGCATATCTCATCCCATCTAGAATTTGAGCATGCAGGTCTAGATATTAAATTAGAGAGTAACATAAGTGCAAGAGATCATATCTTATGTCTTTAGGTAGGATAATGAAGATATAGAGAAGGTTATTATGCACAAGACATGAGGTATACCAATAAAGAAAATCTCAAGTAGTCTTCTCATAGTGGAGCCACCAATTCTCTTAGGGAGAAAAGTTCACAAATATATAAGGTCAAACTATCATAGATCAATTCAAAGAATAACAAGGCTTATTTTGCAAAAAATATATGCTTATTAATCGCAATAAATAACTATTAGCTAGGGAAATTAATTTCCTTCTTCTAGTGGTTCTATTCAAAAGGAACTTTGCACATTAATCATGGTAAAATTGCCAAAAACTCAATCCACACACCAACATTTTCACGAAAATCACAACAACCTTTCTCAAGGGAGTTGGTTTTAAGCAAAGAAAATACAAAAATAACTAACTTTGACTAACTTATCCAAGTGAGTTAGTTAACTCGTCCAAATAAAAAATGAAAATAATCAAACAATAACAATTGCACCTCAAGGTGTAGAAAAAAGAGAGATCTTCCTTTTATTGATGATAACAACAAATTGCAAATGTATATGATCGCTAGGACCTTTTTTATTGAAATCAGGGTTCCTCTAACCTTCTCACTTAAAACAACTTCTCATTAGCAAACTCCTTTTTTACAAAAGCATGAGAAAACCAACAAAGGCGTATGTTTCGTATGTAGGGAACCATGGAATTTTAAGGGGATAAATTTATCGAACAGGATAAATTTTTAAGTTGTTTTCAAACAAAAAAATTGTCATCTTCTATTTTTTTCAAATATAATTGACCCAAATTCCATAAGATTAAATTTGTTTATTTTAAAATATCCAAAATTGTCCAAAAACTATATAAAACCCCTAGAAATTTGAATATTTTTTAAAAATATTTCCCAACATTTTATAGTTGGAAAATTGATAATTAGTAAGATTTGCCAAGGTTTCTACAATTTAAGAAAATTATGGATCCTTAAAATTTCCCTTAATAAGAAATGAAGTTTTACATAAATGGTGGTTTTTTATGGAAAAAAATATGATAAAATATGAGGGCTTATTTCACAAATCATTGCTGTAGCATAAGAGTACTCTCAAACCTTGTCCCCTTTCTTGCTAGCAAATGACCCCAATTTATACTTTTTTGCTAACAAATGAGCCAACAATTTAGCGCAATTTATACTTAGTAATTGGTTTAGTGACTACATATGTACATGTAATGAGGAGCATTCAATTAATATAAAATTTATTTTTTTGAACATTTTCAAAGGAATACACCACTTGCATTAACATGAAGTGCACATATAGACAAGTTTCCTTGAGGAAAAGAGCATATGGGTAGAAAATGTTGAATTTTTAGAGATTTATGAATGTACATGGTTGCAAATAATTGATATTAATGGCATGGGTGTGTTAAATGAATAAAGTGTGTAAAATAGTGCAACTTATGTAGGTCACACGACAAGAACAATGCATCCACCTTACATATATTCAGTTTAAAATCAAGAAAAAAGCATCCCTCTCTTTGGGATAAAACCTTAGCATATATAGTTGATTATGGCCTAATTGTGTATCATTCATAGATACATGAATCTCTTAAACTTGGACATTAAACATGTAAGATAACTACCCTTTTGTTTTGGGGAGGAGTTGTTTGTTTTATGATCCTCTCTACTTTTTTATTTCATTGTTGAGAAAATCGAATCGTGATTTTCTTATGTGTGTCATTCCTCATTAGTTCATGAAACCTATATCTAAATAATTGGGCATTAGATTCGAACCCAACAAGCGCTATCTCTTCAACATGTTTATATCCTCGTCTTTTTTTCTAAATATCTTTTGTAACATAAACAACCTTAAAGCTACAAGAGAATGCTTGGGGAAGTTCCTTGAACTAGTTGAAAATAAACAAGGCCAATACTTAAGCACTTCACTTAGTGTAGAATTTTCCTTGGATAAGGGACTCCGATAGTCCATTATGCTCAACTCCCATAGTCCATTATGCTCAAGCTTGAGGGGTGAAACTTCAATCAACAATAGAACGAATACAAAAGAGTGTGTTTGAAATGCAATATGTGTCATGTATATTACACCTTTGTAAAAAAAATCCGTTGAGTTTTGTCATCTAGAAATCATTTTTAGAAAAGAGGCTAAAAGAAAAAGTTTAGTACAACTCCATGGAGTAAAATATAAGAAAAGTAAAACTACCATGAATAGAAACATTCACAGCATCATCTATTCAATGACCATTTTCAATATTATAATTGTATTAAAGTTATGACTAACTTAAATTCTTTTAACTTAAAAATATTACACATAATATAAATTTAACCTTGATTTACATTTAATAAACTCAATTGTTTAAGCCTAGCTTAGTTGAAATATTGAAAAATTGTAACCAAAGGTAAAAGTCAAGTGTATAGGGTTTATAATAATAAATAAATAAATGTAACTCACATTAATAACCCATTTTCATCATCAAATTCCACTAACAAAATACTAATCTTCAATCTCAAAGCTCCATAATGTGATCAAATTTGACAATGTACCATGTGACCCTTAATTATTTAATTAATTCAAACTTCTTTCTAAATCTAATCCACATCTAGATTTACACTTAATTCATAAAGTGAATAAATGTGAGGGTGACAATTCCTTAATTAACCATAACCTTGGTCCCTTACACCTAACACTTAAAATTAATGAGAAGAGCAATGATTGGTGCGGCAAGCTCATTAATGACAATTGGAACTCAACACCTTAAGATCCCACTGCAAACAACGTCAATCATTATTCAACACCTTAAGATCCAACTGTCCCAACAATTATTCTTCCACCATTATTCTGCAGCACCATGGTTAATGATCACCCACATCTAACCCAAACTCTAGCTCTAACTCTAACGGTCTATGACAAATCACACACATGAAGAGTTAGCTACACTCATTAAAAGCCCAATGGAAAATGGCAAACAATATTCAACATGCCCTAAAATAATAAATGCTGGACCTTAGCACTATGAGCCCTTGGATCTCAACTTGTAACATTTATTACTCTATTTCATGTAAAATGTTTTTGGCTAAAAAATACAAAACCCTAACTAAAACTGATATACCCTTAGAATGTGACCCAACGACCCAATGGAATCGGGAAAACCTAACTAAAAGTCATCTATTCCCATGACTTTATATATCGAATGAGGTTGTAGAAAAAGAAAACCAAGGTCTCCGTATAACCAGAGTTTGAAGTGAAAATTGAAGGAGCCAAAAAATTCTGCGAGGACGAGAGAATAAAGGAATGATTGGCCAGAGAGGAAGACTCACGTACGAAATATAGCCGGTAAGGAGCTTCAGGCAGAGAACGGAGCTGTGGCGACCGGAAAGCCCTACAGCAAGCCTCTGGGTTCCACGAAGAAGCCGAAGGTTCCTCTGATTGGAACCCGAGAGATGTCAGACACGGTGAAAAATTGTGTATGGCAGGTTCCAACGGCTTCGATGTCATAACTACACTGGAATATTTCATCGGCACTTGCTAGCTTGGAATAAAGCCTTCCAGTGTATCTATGACGTCGAAGCCACTGGAAACCTCAAGTACATGAGTTTTCATCTTGTCTGAGATCTCAGTGATTCCAGTTGATGGAACATTGGGCTTCTTCTTGGAACCACGAGGCCTAGGCCGGGTCGCCACAGCCCCCTCTTCTGTCAGTGATAATGTCATTGCCGCTTCCTATTTCCCTCAAACCATTGTCCGGACCTGAGGCTTCCTCTCTCGCCAATCCTTCCTGCCAAAATCGCGTCTGCTGATTTTCATTCCAAGACGGAGACAGGGACTCCCGGATAGATCTGTTAATTTCTTCCTCCCGTGGTTGATCTGTTAATTACAATATACTCACCGTGGCTGATTATTCGTCCTTCTGGAATTTGCTTATTGGCCACAGAGGAAGACTCACATACGAAATATGACCGGTAAGGAGATTCAGGCAGAGAACGGAGCTGTCGCGACCGGAAAGCCGTGCGGCAGGCCTCTGGGTTCCACGAAGAAGCCGAAGGTTTCTCTAATTGGAACTTTAGAGATGTTAGACACGATGAAAAGGTTTCTCTAATTGGAATTTTAGATATGGTAGATAAGCTGAAAAATTGGGTAAGAGCTATCTATTGAGCTGCAGAGTTTTTTATGTGCTTGCAATAGACTTGCTGCAAAGCATTTAATGCTGTCGTAGTAGCTTTACTGACAGTTGGATCTTGAGCAGCTCAAGATCTAAAACTGATCAAATTTTCTGCATTTACATTAAATGCTCTGCAGTTCAATGGATAACTCTTACCCAAAAAATTGTGTACGAGGTTCCAACGGCTTCTCCCTCATAACTACACTAGAATATTTCATCCGCGCTTGCTACCTTGGAATAAAGCCTTCCAGTGTATCTATGACGTCGAAGCCACTGGGAACCTCCAGTACACGAGTTTTCATCCTGTCTGAGATCTCACTGGTTCCAGTACACGAGTTTTCATCCTGTCTGAGATCTCACTGGTTCCAGTTGAAGGAGCATTCGGCTTCTTCTTGGAACCGCGAGGCCTAGGCCGGGTCGCCACAGCCCCCTCTTCTGTCAGTGATAATGTCATTGCCGCTTCCTCTTTCCCTCAAACCATTGTCCGGACCTGAGTCTTCCTCTCTCGCCAATCCTTCCTGCCAAAATCGCGTCTGCTGGTTTTCATTTTAAGACGGAGACAGAGATTCCCTGATAGATGTGTTAATTTCTTCCTCCAATTTACAATATACAGTTCTTACAATATACTCACCGTTGTTGATTATTCATCCTTCTGGAATTTGCTTATTGGTAGACGACAACGGGGCTTATTATTTGGGCCGATAAACTGCTTCATCAAATAAACAAATAATGAACTTGTTAATAATATATACTATCTATATTTTAAAGTGCAAAGTAGAACACAATCATTTATATCAGAAATCTATTATGGGCGCAGGCACATTCAATGGGCGCAGGCACAGCGACAACTTAAAGTAGTTCGTTGTGACTTGTGAGGGTAAAAGAGTTTCCTAACTATAATTTGATATTATGAACAAAAACCATAATCTCCTCAGTTAAGATGGATCTGCAGTCATCTGTAGTCTTGAAAATTTGAAAACCATAATCTCCTCAGGAGAATGCGGAAACGTACACAACAAACATTGAAGGCTTTAATTATCAATGTTCTTTTTCTTTTCGGTGTTTGTCATAAGTCAGAAATCTGCAGCAGAAGGCGTAATTCACAGAAAACGCATATTGCCTGCTTTGACCTATGCCAATGCAAGTGACCATCGCCATTTATATTACAGGATTGCAACCGTTATATTACAGAGCTTGATTGCACAAATCTACGTAATATTCAACATTTTTGTCATCTTAAAAAAATATACAAATTTTCTTATACATCTAAAATTTTGTTGTTTGTGAGAGCGGTAATGAAAGATTCATAATCTCAAAAATAAAACACACAGTAATTTTTAATGAAAATATTTATTATTATTTATGTATTTGAAAGTTGTATTTGGTTAATAATATTTTATAGAAGATTTTACAGACATTATATATACAAAATTGTGTGAGTATTTTTTTAATAAAAATATTTATAATTATTTATGTATTTGGAAGTTGTATGTAGTTAATATTATTTCATTGAAGATTTTCCAAACATTTTTTATATGGATGGCCAAAAGACTTCATTTAATTTTTTTTTCCTCCATATTCACTTGTATGCACTCACAACATGCAAATGGCTTTTTGAGTTCTATGTCTCATATTACGATTAAGTTTTTTAGGTTTGTATCATTGATTTTTGTTAATGAAATCTTGCTTTACTCATTTTATGGGACATGTTTAAAGCTTTACTAAAGATATTTATTTATAGTATATAGGTATTTTATTTTATTAAATTGCAATAGTTGAAACTCAAAAACAATTTTGATGAAAATATTTTGTATAGTTATTTTATGCTTATAAAATACATGAATAAAGCTTAATGCAATATGTTAAAAAAATCTAGCCCCAAGGGTTAGCTCAATTGTTAAGACATGCACACACCTTCTCATTGACAGGTAGGTCACGAGTTCTAGCCTTGAGTCCTTTGGGGTTAGGCCTTGTGTCATGTTTCCAAGTGAAAAAAAGAGTCCTTAAATTTACATGCAAACAATATCACGACAATTTACTTTGTGTTAAATAAAATAGATATTCTACACCCAAAATAATATTAATTTTGAAAACAATAAAAGTTATATCTTCTAAATTTTTCAATAATTATGTTTTATTTATGTCTTTAGCATTGGAGATCCATACTAAAGCCTCTAGGATTGGGTGCAAATAGTCAAATTATAAATTTATAAATGTTTTTCTTATGTAATTTAAGTTTAATTTATAACTTATAAATGTTTCTATGTAATTTGAGTTTAAATTATACTTTAGGTTACCATTCTTTAGTTTGAATATATATTAAGAATTTCTCTAATATTATTTTAATTTTTTTATTAATAATATTTGATAATAATTTAAATCTATTTTACTTATGAATTTTTTATATTTATATTTTTTTAAATCTATTGAAAAATTTTGTATTTTTCATAGTTAAAAATTTAATTCTTTTTAAATTTACACTTCAATTTCTTTAAGATTTTCCAATGATTTCTCTTATACCTACACTCCCAACATTTATTTATTGCAAATTGGACATCTTTCTAGATTATAAACTTTTAAGAATAATTTATATCTTTTTTATTATAAAGTTTAAGAATATTTTAATATTTTAAATGTTTTTTATAATGAATTTTTAAAAATGTTTTTATTTATTTATTTATGTTTATTAATATATCTATTAATCTACACTATAGGATTTGTGGTAATTTTGTGTATAGAGTGTCATTGCTTTGGGATTTCCAAGGATGTAATTCAAAATGTTTTCAGTTTTATATTTATGATCTACATTTTTTTAAAATGTATAGATAATTTATCTAGATTTTTTTTATGAAAAATAATTTTGTAATTGTTTATCTTCATAAATTTGTAATATTTTTATCCATGAAGTAAATAGATTTATAGATTGATGTAATGATACTTGGTCTTGCAACCTAAGAACTACAAACACTAAATGGGTCAGTGCAAGAAGATGATGGACCTTTTAGATGCAATTCTGGTTTTCAAAAACATGATCACGTTACATAAAAATACAACAAGTTTCTACTACATAGCACTTGCTATGGTTCAACTCAAGCCTGACATGTCATCAGATATGTAGGATAGGAAAACATAGATTGCATACGTGTTATATAACTACAAAACACGTACGCAATATGTAGTTATAAAATGCGTACACGATTTGTAAAATTAAAATTAATTTATATAGACAGTCACGAAACCAGAGGCCTATTCTACCCATCAGGAACACAAAAACCGGGAGCGAATTGGAGGGGTTTGGAGTGAACTGGGTGTCGTGGATTGTTGGAGGAGCTGATTTAGTAGGAGGGGAGGAAAATTCACCAGTGAATTATCATCTAATAAGGTAATTCAATCACTGATAGGATTATTTTTTGTCAATTCTAAACCTAGAATACTATGTTTTTTAATAGTGTAAAACAACCAAATTTTGTATTATTTAGCAAATTGGAAAGAACCAAATCACTAATTAAATTCACATCTCCCTCAACCAAGATGAGTGAATAATTACAATGAATTCATTTTCAAGAACTAAAAAATTCTTAATACAACCAAAAAACGAAAAATATAGAACTCCTCCCTTTATACAATGTATCCATCCACATGAAACCCAAATTTCAAACCATCAATGGACATTTCCCCATGATACTAATTGAATAAGTTTCCTCAGAAATGGCCATAACAAGATGAAATGCATGTGCACAAGCATGGACAGAAAAAATGCATAAAAAATTAGTAAATTGGTTTCTCAAAATTTCATCACAATCATGTGTCCATGAACATAATCAAAATTTCATCACAAGTATATGTAGTTATACATTGCGTCTTAGTTAAGCACCCTTAACTAAATGCGAAAAAACATTAACAAAGTGTCTCTCCGGCATGCCCTTTGAAACATAAAATAATGTATTATATAAAATCAACAATATATATATATATAAACATCGAGTTAAAACTAGTAACTATGACTACTTTTATTCCTTCCTCTAGTTTTAGTAGCCACCACCATTTTTCCACTAAAATATTTGCACTTCTTGGATATAACACCCACCTCATTTGTGTTTTAATTATACCTTCCTCAGCACTTTGCTCTTATTATGCGCATATGACTTACCCTTAGTGCCCCTCGCCTTATCATAATGACAAAAAAAGTTGAAATATACGAACCTTCTCACTGTGATATCAAATTACAAGTCAACACGTCCTGACACCCACATCTAACCCCGGTATTCATCGGGGGACTATTGCTAATTAATTAAAAGTCATCACCTAAACCAAATAGAACTTGAATTCTACTTCTTTTATTCTATAAACATAATAAATGAATCCCTAGGTCTCCCTAAGATCCCTTGACCTAGAAAAGACATAAATGACTTTACTCAAATAGTCTATGCCCCTCAATCACTAGGTTTATGAACCATTTTTTTAAATAGCAAAAGAAATGGGTAATTTATTTCTACATGTCAAGTCTCTAAGCTCATCTACATCCAATTGTATTCGAGTCCACAAATTCTCCATTTTTCCATGTAACTTTTGGTTGGTTTCCATGTTTAAACAACAATGGAAATGGTGAACACCCATGAACTACCTAGAGTTATTCGTGAGAGTGTTCCCAACCATGATGAATTTAATTATATTTCGAATATATGGGAGCAGCCTTGTATCACCCCTTTTCTTGCCTTACATATCCTAATAGTCCCTTGCCCCTTTCTTTCACATATGCAAGGGACATAAAGGCCAAAACATGTCAAAATAGCACTCCTAAATTCAAAGAAGTTTAAACCCAAGTGTGCATGGAAGAGTCACCAATGAGAGTTAAGAAGTTCCTTAAATTCTAGAAAGAAGTTGAACGAAACTTACTATTTAATTGTTAAATGTTTAATTTTAAGTTTTAAATGTATGTAAGTGAATTCCATTAAATTGTTTAGTTGAGTTTGATTTAATTTACACTTTCAATTTTGAAGAGATGTCATTATATACCATTTCTATGTTTCTAATGATTTTCTTATTGATGTTTTTATTGCAGATGTGGCTATGGACACAAATGCTAAAATATTGATTGAGGTTTCCCACTTGAGAGGACTTAGTACTGCTTTTAGTGGTGGTGACAGGATTCACCATTCACTTGCATCCACTTTGGAAGCAATTGGTGAGAGTATTTCATTGTCAAGCAACATAATATATGATATTGCATCATATAGAGAAAGAAAAAGACAAGAGTATGCTGATGGGCTTGACTACAATGCAATCAAAAAGTTGAAAATAACGAAAGCGCATATATTTTCATTATTTAGGGACCCTCGTATGGGGGGAATCCCAAATGCAAATAGGCCTCATATCTCTATTTAGTAGTGCACATTTCATCCATTTGTTGATAACTGGATGGACAGATGGTATATGGTTTTTGATATGCTACCACATAAGAATAGGGAAATCCCCCTATATTTCCTTTAAAAGATGTATGCAGAGTTCGTGTTGCGTAAACACATAAACTATTTTGATATATTGTAGTTTCATCAGATTGGTGGGGGGATGGCCCAAAACTGACCCAATGCTAGGCTTCGAGACCTTCATCGCCCTATCCCTGCACCTAGCAGTTAGTTTCCTGGGCCAGATGTCCCACCTGTACATCATGTTATTCCACAGACATGTGATGCATATTTGAGTTTGGCATGAGCAGTTGTTCGTCATAGCACTATGGTCCAGCATATGGGTGAGGAAGGGACATCTTTCCCTGGTGTGGTACATACACTAGGTCATCACGGTGCAAGACCATATTCTAGTGCAGTACCAACCACTAGTGTCGTACCCCCATCTAGTGCAAGACCATCTACTAGTGCAGCATATCCCCAGCCTACTTTTGAGCCTCATGAGTCCACATCGTGTGGTCGTCCTTGCTATGGTATTTTATTAGATATTGTCTTCAGTGGGTCTTTGAGTGATGTATGTATATGGTTAATTGTAATAAATTATTCATTTATTTTCCTCTTTGTACACATATGTATAGTTTGAGCTAATATATTAATTTTGTGAACTTGCAGTTGATGCTATATGCTAGCAGCAATGCCTGAGAGTTCCATGTTCCACACTCTACAGAGGGGCATGACATTCCATCCACTAATCCCTTGTTTGGTGGAGAGATTCGTATAGCACCCATTGTCATATCTCACACCGAGGTAAACATTGTAAATTTTCAATTTTTTAATATTTGTTAATTTGTTAATTTCCACATATTGTACATGGTAGTTCACTAATGCTATCTATGGTTTAATATTTACAATTATTAAACTTGAAAATGCCATATCCTTCATGGGGGAAAGCAGTGATGGAGGTAGAATCCATGGTCATATCGACCGAGGAAACATCTCGGCATGACATTCCATCCACTGATCCCTTGGTTGGTGGAGAGATTCATATAAAACCCATTGTCGTATCGCACACCAAGGTAAACATTTTAAAATTTTAGTTTTTTAATACTTTTTAATTTGTTGATTTCCACATATTGTACATGTTAGTTCACTAATGCTATCTACGGTTTAATATTTACAATTATTAAACTTGCAGATGCCAGATGCTTCACGGGGGAAAGAATTGATGGAGGTAAAATCCATGGTTGTATCGACTGAGGAAACATCTTGGCTTCAGGTAAAGAATTAAAAATGTCATTTTTTAAATACATGTATATTCGTTGAATCATGCATGTCTAACTACATGAACACTTGTTGACTATAGGCACCAACCGAAAAACTTGGACCATTTCCTGTAGTTGTATCTCCTCATAGGCCACACGTGAAAAAGGGTCATGTGTATATGAGGCGGCCTAATCCTAGCAAGAATCCAGTTGTCAATGGCCATGGAGCTACTAATACCATGGTAATGTATATCCTTCAATAATATTTCTTGCTTAACTTGAAATCCAGTGCATAAAATGTTTTGCTAATGTTTGATTTGCATGTTTCTTGCATCAGGAGCCAGAGTTTACTATTGAAAACCTCTTAGGTATGGTTGATGTAGTAGTCAGTGTTGCATCTACAATGGCAACAAGTCACGCAGAGGTAAAACTTTTCCAACATGATCACTACATAGTTTATTATTGTTGGCATATGTTTATTCATGCATGTCTAACTATTTCAACATTTGGTGATTATAACCACTAGCAGTAGGATTTATTCATGCAGCAATCAATGTGGCATCTACAATAACAACAAGCCACACAGAGGTACAACTATTTGAACATGATCTAGACATAGTATGTTATTGTTGTCTATTGTTCATTCATGCACATGTCTAACTATTTCAACATTTGGTGATTGTAGCCACTACCACCACCACCAGTTCCTGCCCCCTCTAGTTCGACCATGGATGTGGCCATCCTTGATGTTCAAACAACAGCTCCATCTTCTACACAAGGAACACAATCCCCTTTGTCACAGTCTCTCGCTGAGGTGAGATGTCCATTAATGACCAATTGTTTCATGCAATGTCCATGAACATGTTGATAAGTGTTGAGTTAATTTAGATATGGTATTTTATTGAGCTAATGTATTAGTAGATAATTAGTTGAATTTAACAATTGATATTTAATTTGCAGAATCCAGAGATGTACACTGGTCCTAGAGTTGTGCCTAGAGGATCAACGTCGAGAAAGAACAAGAGGAAGCTTGAGTTTTGATGTGTCTTATGGGATATGTACATTTTGATATATGTACATGTGGCTTGGACAGTTTTGGATACATGTACATGTGGCTTGGATAGTTGTGGAGACATGTACTTCTTGTTACTTTTGGATATATACGTACTTTTGGACAATTTTGGATATATATGTACTTTTGGAGACATGCACATTGAGATTTCAGTTATAAATGAATGATATGTTTCACCTTGAATATGTTCTTTGGTTTCCACATGTTCTTGTGTCAATCTATTGTATTTATTTGTGTGGATTATCTATTACTTATGAATGCACTATGTCAAAAGAACAAACTATTATATTTAAAGGTTTAAATGATCTCACTACATGCACACTAATTGGATATCTAATTAGAAATTGTGATTTTGGATGATCATTACAAGTAAAGTCAAAGTTCTTGCTCGTGTAATTTAATAAATATAAGTGCAATACCATGTATTTCAATTTTTCAATGAACTCACTACATAAACACCAATTGGATATATCTTATTAAAATTGTGAGTTTAGATGATTAAATTACAAGTTAAGTCAATGCTCAAGTGTAATTTAATAAAACTAAGTGCAATACATGCTTTACATTTCATCAACAACCAACAACGCTATTCAACAAACTTCACGCAACCAATGACTAATCACTCACTATTAAAGGAACTACACTAGAATCCAAAGACCAAGAACCAACTTCGTGAATCAACATGATTTGAAGCATAAGTCCATCGGATTTGAAAAAGTTGAGTTGGGCATTAGATTGATTCTGAACTAAGTTGTGATAGTAAGATAAGATTAGGGTTAGGATTAGGGTTTGTGTGGTAGGGTTATGGTTATGGGCCATGCATGTTAAATAGTAAACCCTAGTTATGGCTATGGTTTTCCAAGTTTGGTCCTCACTGGCGTGAAATGCATTGTCCAAGTTTTACCCTCATTCGCATGAAATGCATTGTCCCCTACCGAGCAAAATCTCAAGTAGTCTTCTCACAGTGGAGCCACCAATTCTCTTAGGAAGAAAAGTTCACAAATATATAAGGTCAATCTATCATAGATCAATTCAAATAATAACAAGGCTTATTTTGTAAAAAATATACGCTTATTAATCGCAATAAATAACTATTGGCTAGAGAAATTGATTTCCTTCTTCGGTTCTATTCAAAAGGAACTTTGCATGTTAATCATGGTAAACTTGCCAAAAACTCAATCCACACACCAAATTTTTCACGAAAATCACAACAAACTTTCTCAAGGGAGCTAGTTTCAAGCAAAGAAAATATGAAAATAACTAACTTTGACTAACTTAGCCAAGTGAGTTAGTTAACTCATCCAAATAAAAAATGAAAATAATCAAACAATAACAATTGCACCTCAAGTGTGTAGAAAGAAGAGAGATCTTCCTTTTATTAATGATAACAACAAATTGCAAATGTATCTGATCGCTAGGACCTTTTTTTATTGAAATCAGGGTTCCTCTAACCTTCTCACTTAAGACAACTTCTCATTAGCAGACTCCTTTTTTACGAAAGCATGAGAAAACCAACAAAGGCGTAGGTTTCGTATGTAGGGAACCATGGAATTTTAAGGGGATAAATTTATCGAACACGATAAATTTTTAAGTTGTTTTCAAACAAAAAAAAGTCATCTTCTATTTTTTTCAAATATAATTGACCCAAATTCCATAAGATTAAATTTGTTTATTTTAAAATAGCCAAAATTGTCCAAAAACTATATAAAACCCCTAGAAATTTGAATATTTTTTAAAAATATTTCCAAACATTTTATAGTTGGAAAATTGATAATTAGTAAGATCCGCCAAGGTTTCTACAATTTAAGAAAATTATGGATCCTTAAAATTTCCCTTGCTAAGAAATGAAGTTTTACATAAACGACGGTTTTTTATGGAATAAAATATGATAAAATACGAGGGCTTATTTCACAAATCATTGCTATAGCATAAGAGTACTCTCAAACCTTGTCCCCTTTCTTGCCAACAAATGAGCCCAATTTATACTTTTTTGCTAACAAATGAGCCAACAAATTAGCAAAATTTATACTTAGTAATTGGTTTAGTGACTACATATGTACATGTAATGAGGAGCATTCAATTAATATAAAATTTATTTTTTTGTACATTTTCAAAGGAATACACCACTTGCATTAACACGAAGTGCACATATAGATAGGTTTCCTTGAGGAAAAGAGCATGTTGGTAGAAAATGTTGAATTTTAAGAGATTAATGAATGTACATTGTTGCAAATAATTGATATTAATGGCATGGGTGTGTTAAATGAATAAAGTGTGTAAAATAGTGCAACTTATGTAGGTCACACGACAAGAACAATGCATCCACCTTACATATATTCAGTTAAAAATCAAGAAAAAATTATCCCTCTCTTTGGGATAAAACCTTGGCATATATAGTTTATTATGGCTTAATTGTGTATCATTCATAGATAAATGAATCTCTTAAAATTGGACATTAAACATGTAAGAAAGCTACCCTTTTGTTTTGGGGAGGAGTTGTTTGTTTTATGATCCTCTCTACTTTTTTATTTCATTCTTGAGAAAATAGAGACCTGATTTTGTTATGTGTGTCATTCCTCATTAGTTCATGGAACCTATATTTAAATAATTGGGCATTAGATTCGAACCCAACAAGCACTATCTCTTCAACATGTTTAGATCCTCCTTGTCATTTTTTCTAAATATTTTTGTAACATAGAGAACCTTAAAGCTACAAGAGAATGCTTGAAGTAGTTGAAAATAAACAAGGCCAATACTTAAGCACTTCACTTCGTGTAGAGTTTTCCTTCAATAAGGGACTCAAATAGTCCATTAAGCTTGACTCCCATAGTCCATTATGCTCAAACTTGAGGGGTGAAACTTCAATCAACAATAGAACAACTACGAAAGAGTGTGTTTGAAATGCAATATGTGTCATGCATATTACAATTTTGTAAAAGAAATCCGTTGAGTTCTGTCATCTAGGAATCATTTTTAGAAAAGAGGCTAAAAGAAAACATTTACTACAACTCCATGGAGTAAAATGTAAGAAAAGTAAAACCACCATGCCTAGAAACATTCACGGCATCATCTATTCAATGACCATTTTCAATATTATAATTGTATTAAAGTTATAACTAACTTAAATTCTTTTAACTTAAAAATATTACACATAATATAAATTTAACCTTGATTTACATTTAATAAAATCAATTGTTTAAGCCTAACTTAGTTGAAATATTGAAAAATTGTAACCAAAGGTAAAAGTTAAGTGTATAGATTTTATAATAATAAATAAATAAATGTAACTCACATTAATAACCCATTTTCATCATCAAATTCCACTAACAAAATACTAATCTTCAATCTCAAAGCTCCATAATGTGATCAAATTTGACAATGTACCATGTGACCCTTAATTAATTAATTAATTCAAACTTCTTTTTAAGTCTAATCCACATAGAGATTCACACGCAATTCATAAAGTGAATAAATGTGAGGGTGACAATTCCTAAATTAACCATAACCCTCGTCCCTTACATCTAACACTTAAAATTAATGAGAAAAGCAATGATTGATGTGGCAAGCTCATTGATGACAAGTAATCATTATTCAACACCTTAAGAACCAATTGCTATCATTATTCAACACCTTAAGATCCAACTGTCCCAACCATTATTCTTCCACCATTATTCTACTGCACCATGATTAATGATCACCCACATCTAACTCAAACTCCAGCTCTAACTCTAACTATCTATGACAAATCACACACATGAAGAGTTAGCTACACTCATTAAAGGCCCAACTGAAAATGGCCAACAATACTCAACATAATGTGACCCAACGACCCAATGGAATCGGGAAACCCTAACTAAAAGTCATCTATTCTCATAACTTTATATATCGAATGAGGTTGTAGAAAAAGAAAGCCAAGGTCTGTGTATAACCAGAGTTTGAAGTGAAAATTGAAGGAGCCAAAAAATTCTGCGAGGACGAGAGAATAAAGGAATGATTGGCCAGAGAGGAAGACTCACGTACGAAATATAGCCGGTAAGGAGCTTCAGGCAGAAAACAGAGCTGTGGCTACCGGAAAGCCCTAGAGCAGGCCTCTGGGTTCCACGAAGAAGCCGAAGGTTCCTCTGATTGGAACCCGAGAGATGTCAGACACGATGAAAAATTGTGTATGGCAGGTTCCAACGGCTTCGATGTCATAACTACACTGGAATATTTCATCGGCACTTGCTAGCTTGGAATAAAGCCTTCCAGTGAATCTATGACGTCCAAGCCACTGTTAACCTCAAGTACACGAGTTTTCATCTTCTCTGAGATCCCAGTGATTCCAGTTGATGGAACATTGGGCTTCTTCTTGGAACATTGGGCTTCTTCTTGGTAAGTAAGAACATTACAACATCTCCCCCATATTGTGTTGTTTTTGTGGTGGAACATTTTTTTTTTCAGATAATTAAATTTTTATTTTTTATTTTTTATGGCCGACATTTATAAGAGTAAAGTTACATAAAGTTACATAACATTACAAGATTTCCTCTATAGTGGGCTGTAAAGGGCCTTTGAGCCCAAAAATAAAAAAATAAAATAAACATAGATTTATTATGGATTTAATGAAAGATCAAATTTTTTTAAGTATAACATAAAAAACACTTCAATATATTAAACTCTATTCATATATCCAAATTTAAAATAGATAGTTTAAATATAGCAATATAATAAATAAAATAAATAAAATTATATTTGAAAAAATATACATTGATTTCTGATTTCTTAACAGTATCCAGCCATAACTATAAGAAAGTATATTAGAGAAATGAAATTGAAAAGCTTTTAGTAAATAACTATGGGAAACAACTAATTAATTTCATGAACTCCTGCATTGTGCCAAGAAGAATCTTATAAAAAGAATAAGCCAAATAAATGCAGAAGGTCGACATAAACAGAATCAGATTGCATAAACGCACACACTCAAATTTCTTTATTATTAATTAATGGTAAAGCTAGCTATTCCCACAAAAAACAATGTATATAGCTACAGATATTTGATTTTCTCTTCATACCGAAATATTCTGGGTGCGTTTGTTACAGTCATTTGAGAAGGAAGAATGGATGAATTACGAAATGCTTTTGAACATAAGCGTCACATTCTCAGATTGCAGATTGAAGAGATGAAACACATGGTTTTCACCTTTAGTCATAATGAAATCGACATATTTACCTGTTGTTTTCAACGATTCGTAATACAAAATTCCACGATCTATCAGGAGATCGTTTCCTGCCGCAAATACCATCAGTCGAGGATACACCAGACTTGACCGAGCCGGTGAACGTGGTCCAACCAGGTTGCATAAAGGGTGTTCTATGTCCACTCCCTCAAGAAGAGAGATACTCCATATTGCATTCACAACCTTATTGAAACCCTTTATTTCCGCCTCCGCCCCAAGTTCGCATTCCTATTGCTTCTTCCTAGAAAAGAATTAAATCCAGAATCTCCTTAATTCCTTAATGGTGCTCTTGGAGTTATACATGAATAAGGGAGTTTAATTCTTTTGAAATAATTCTGTGAAACATGAAAAGTGAGGCCAGGAAAAACAAAATGGGAAATCCGAAGTTAACATGCATATATGTTGGTCTGTCTATTAATAGTTCTGTGAAACAGTGAAAGTTCACATGAGGAGTCTTTGCTATTATATAGTAGAGAAGTCACAGCAAGCAACGTTGAAACAATATGGCTCCAACATCACTTCAAGCGTTTGGAGAACAACAGGTTATGGCCTTTCCTGCCATCTTCCCAACTGTAATTCATTGATACAAGATTTTGCTACTCAGTTGAAACCCATCTCACAAACAAACTAGTATATGCTACTAAGAAAATATAGATGGTATTGTAATTCACCTTCTCCTCGCAGTATTTCTGCTGGCCATGGCCAACTAAGCTATTACACTTACAAGATCTCTCCCATAATATTCACTATCACTATTATTTTTTGCCAACATGTTATAAACATTACATCACGTTACAAGATCTCCCCCATACTAGGCTGTAGAGGCTCAATAATTTATATAGATTTTTTTTATGAAAAATAATTTTGTAATTGTTTATCTTCATAAATTTGTAATATTTTTATCCATGAGGTAAATAGATTTATAGATTGATGTAATGATACATGGTATTGCAACCTAAGAACTACAAACACTAAATGGGTTAGTGCAAGAAGATGATGGACCTTTTAGATGCAATTCTGGTTTTCAAAAACACGATCACATTACATAAAAATACAACATGTTTCTATTACATAGCACTTGCTATGGTTCAACCCGAGCCTGACATGTCATGGGACATGTAGGATAGGAAAACATAGATCGCATACGCATTATATAACTACAAAAAACATAAGCAATATGTATTTAACGATTTGTAAAATTGAAATTAATTTTTATAGACAGCGACAAAACCTATGGCCTATTCTACCCATCAGGAACGCCCGAGAGCGAATTGGAGCGATTTGGAGTGAATTGGGTGTCGTGGATTGTTGGAGGAGCTGATTTAGTAGGAGGTGAGGAAAATTCACCAGTGAATTATCATCTAATCAAGTAATTCAATCACCCATAGCATTTTTTTTTGTCAATTCTAAACCTAGAATACTGTGTTTTTTAATAGTGTAAAACAACCAAATTTTGTATTATTTAGCAAATTGGAAAGAACCAAGTCACTAATTAAATTCATATCTCCCTCAACCAAGATGAGTGAATAATTACAATAAATTCATTTTCAAGAACTAAAAAATTCCTAATACAACCAAAAAATGAAAAATATAGAACTCCTCCCTTTATACAATGTATCCATCCACAAGAAACCCAAATTTCAAACGATCAAAGGACATTTCCCCATGATACTTATTGAATAAGTTTCCTCAGAAATGGCCATAACAAGATGAAATGCATGTTCACAAGCATGAATAGAAAAAATGCATAAAAAATTAGTAAATTGGTTTCTCAAAATTTCATCACAAGTGTATGTAGTTATACATTGCATCTTAGTTAAGCACCCTTAACTAAATGCCAAGAAACATTAACAAAGTGTCTCTCTGGCATGCCCTTCGAAACATAAAACAATGTATTATATAAAATCAACAGTATATATATATAAACATAGAGTTAAAACTAGTAACTATGACTACTTTTAAACGTTCCTCCAGTTTTAGCAGCCACCACCATTTCTCCACTAAAATATTTGCACTTCTTGGTTATAGAACCCACCTCATTTGTGTTTTAATTATACCTTCCTCAACACTTTGCTCTTGTTATGCGCATATGACTTACCCTTAGTGCCCCTGGCCTTATCATAATGACAAAAAAAAGTTGAAATATATGAACCTTCTCACTGTGATATTCAATTACAAGTCAACACATCCTGACACCCCCATATAACCCTGGTATTCATCGAGGGACTAGTGCTAATTAATTGAAGGTCATCACCTAAACCAAATAGAACTTGAATTCTTCTTCTTTTATTCTATAAACATAATAAATGACTCTCTAGGTCTCCCTAAGATCCCTTGACCTAGAAAAGACATAAATGACTTTACTCAAATAGTTTATGCCCCTGCATCACTAGGTTTATGAACCATTTTTTTAAATAGAAAAAGAAATGGGTAATATATTTCTACATGTCGAGTCTCTACGCTCATCTACAGCCAATTGTATTTCAATCCACAAATTCTCCATTTTTCCATGTAACTTTTGGTTGGTTTCCATGTTTATACAACAATGGAAAGTGTGAACACCCATGAACTACCTAGAGTGCTTCGTGAGAGTGTTCCCAACCATGATCAATTCAATTATATTTAGAATATACGGGGGCAGCCCTGTATCACCCATTTTCTTGGCTCACATATTCTAATAGTCCCATGCCCCTTTATTTTACATATTCAAGGGACATAAAGGCCAAAACATGTCAAAATAACACTCCTAAATTCAAAGAAGTTTAAACCCAAGTGTGCATGGAAGAGTCACCAATGAGGGTTAAGAAGTGCCTTAACTTCTAGAAAGAAGTTGAATGAAACTTACTATTTAATTGTTAAATGTTTAATTTTAAGTTCTAAATGTATGTAAGTGAATGCCATTAAATTGCTTACTTGATTTTGATTTAATTTACATTTTCAATTTTGAAGAGATGTCATTATATACCATGTATATGTTTCTAATGATTTTCTTATTGATGTTCTTATTGCAAATGTGGCTATGGACACAAATGCTAAAATATTGATTGAGCTTTCCCACTTGATAGGACTTAGTACTGCTTTTAGTGGTGGTGACACGATTCACCATTCACTTGCATCCACTTTGGAAGCAATTGTTGAGAGTATTTCATTGTCAAGCAACATACTATATGATATTACATCATATAGAGAAAGAAAAGGACAAGAGTACGCTGATGGGATTGACTACAATGCAATCAAAAAGTTGAAAATAACCAAAGAGCATATATTTTCATTGTTTAGGGACCCTCGCACGGGGGAAATCCCAAATGCAAATAGGCCTCATATCTCTATTTATTGGTGCACATTTCATCCATTTGTTGATATCTGGATGGACAGATGGTATATTGTTTTTGATATGCCACCACATAACAACAGAGAAATCCCCCTATATTTCCTTCGAAAGATGTATGCAGAGTTCGTGTTGGGTAAACATGTAAACTATTTTGATATATTGTAGTTTCATGGGATCGGTGGGGGGATGCCCCAAAAAATGACCCAATGCTTGGCTTCGAGACCTTGATCGCCCTATCCCTACACCTAGCAGTTAGTTTCCTGGGCCAGATGTCCCACCTGTACATTGTGTTATTCCACAGACACGTGATGCATATTTGAGTTTGGCTCGAGTAGTTGTTTGTCATAGCACTATGGTCCAGCATATGGGTGAGGAAGGGACATCTGTCACTGGTGTGGTACATAGACTAGGTCCTCATGGTGCAGGACCATCTTCTAGTGCAGTACTACCCACTAGTGCAGTACCCCCATCTAGCGCAGGACCATCTACTAGTGCAGCACATCCCCAACCTATTTTTGAGCCTCACGAGTGCACATCATGTGGTCTTCCTTGCTATGGTATTTCCTTAGATGGTGTCTTCAGTGGGTCTTTGAGTGATGTTTGTATATGGTTAATTGTAATAAATTCTTCATTTATTTTCCTTTTTGTACACATATGTGTAGTTTGAGCTAATATATTAATTTTGTGAACTTGCAGTTGATGCTATATGCCAGCAGCGACGCCCTAGAGTTCCATGTTCCACACTCTAGAGAGGGGCATGACCTTCAATCCACTGATCCCTTGGTTGGTGGAGAGATTCGTATAGCACCCATTGTCGTATCTCACACCGAGGTAAACATTGTAAAATTTCAATTTTTTAATATTTGTTAATTTGTTAATTTCCACATATTCTACATGTTAGTTCACTAATGCTATCTACGGTTTAATATTTACAATTATTAAACTTTAAAATGCCATATCCTTCACGGGGGAAGGCAGTGATGGAGGTAGAATCCATGGTCATATCGACTGAGGAAACATCTCGGCATGAAATTCCATCCATTGATCCCTTGGTTGGTGGAGAGATTCATATAGAACCCATTGTCGTATCGCACACCCAGGCAAACATTTTAAAATTTCAGTTTTTTAATACTTGATAATTTGTTAATTTCCACATATTGTACATGTTAGTTCACTAATGCTACCTACGGTTTAATATTTACAATTATTAAACTTGCAGACACTAGATGCTTCACGGGGGGATAATTGATGGAGGGAGAATCCATGGTTATATCGACCGAGTAAACATCTTGGATTTAGGTAAAGAATTAAAAATGTCATTTTTAAATACATGTATGTTCGTTGAATCATGCATGTCTAACTACATGAACACTTGTTGACTATAGGCACCAACCGAAACACCTAGACCGTTTCCTATAGTTGTATCTCCACATAGGCCACATGTGAAAAAGGGTCATGTGTATATGAGGCAGCCTAATCCTAGCAAGAATCTAGCTGTCCATGGCCATGGAGCTACTGATACCATGGTAATGTATATCCTTTAATGATATTTCTTGCTTAACTTGAAATCTAGTGCATAAAATGTTTTGTTAATGTTTGATTTGCATGTTTACTACATCAGGAGCAAGAGTTTACTATTGAAAACCTCATAGGGATGGTTGATGTAGCAGTCAGTGTTGCATCTACAATGGAAACAAGTCACGTAGAGGTAAAACTATCATCAACATGATCACTACATAGTTTATTATTGTTGGCATATGTTTATTCATGCATGTCTAACTATTTCAACATTTGGTGATTATAGCCACTAGCAGCAGGATATATTCATGCTGAAATCAATGTGGCATCTACAATAACAACAAGCCACAGAGAAGTACAACTATTTGAACATGATCTAGACATAGTTTGTCATTGTTGTTTATTGTTCATTCATGCACATGTCTAACTATTTCAACATTTGGTGATTGTAGCCACCACCACCACCACCAGTTCCTGCCCCCTCTAGTTCGACCATGGATGTGACCATCCTTGATGTTCAAACAATAGCTCCATCTTCTACACAAGGAACACAATCCACTTTGTCACAGTCTCTCGCTGAGGTGAGATGTCCCTTAATGACCAATTGTTTCATGCAATGTCCATGAACATGTTGATAAGTGTTGAGTTAATTTAGATATGATATTTTATTGAGATAATGTATTAGTACATAATTAGTTGAATTTAACAATTGATATTTAATTTGCAGGATCCAGAGACGCACACTGGTCCTAGAGTTGTGCCTAGAGAATCAACTTCGAGAAAGAACAAGAGGAAGCTTGAGTTTTGAAGTGTCTTATGGGATATGTACATTTCGATACATGTACATGTGGCTTGGATAGTTGTGGAGACATGTACTTCTGGTTACTTTTGGATATATACGTACTTTTGGATACTTTTGGATATATATGTACTTTTGGAGACATGTACATTGACATTCCAGTTATAAATGAATGATATGTTTCACCTTGAATATGTTCTTTGGATTCCACATGTTCTTATGTAAATCTATTGTATTGATTTGTGTGGATTATCTATTACTTATGAATGCACTATGTCAAAAGAACAAACTACTATATTTAAAGGTTTTAATGATCTCACTACATGCACACTAATTGGATATCTAATTAGAAATTGTGATTTTGGATGATCATTACAGGTAAAGTCAAAGTTCTTGCTCATGTAATTTAATAAATATAAATGCAATACCATGTATTTCAATTTTTCAATGAACTCACTACGTGAACACCAATTGGATATATCTAATTAAAAATTGTGAGTTTAGATGATTAAATTACAAGTTAAGTCAATGCTCAAGTGTAATTTAATAAAACTAAGTGCAATACATGCTTCACATTTTATCAACAACCAAAAATACTATTCAACAAACCTCATGCAACCAATGACTAATCACTCACCATTAAAGGAACTACAATAGAATCCAAATACCGAGAACCAACTTCGTGAATCAAAATGATTTCAAGCATAAGTCCATCAGATTTGATGAGTTGGACATTAGATTGATTCTGAACTGAGTTGTGAGAGTAAGATAAGATTAGGGTTAGGATTAGGGTTTCTGTGGTAGGGTTATGGTTATGGGCCATGCATGTTAAATAGTAAAACCTAGTTACGGCTACGGTTTTCCATGTTTGTTCCTCATTGGCATGAAATGCATTTCCAATTTTTTCCCTTGTTCGTATGAAATGCATTGTCCCCTATTGAGTGAAAACCTAGTTTCAAAAACCACCATATACATAGGTCATCATACAATGGATGGGTGGGAGAGGGCCCCCCCCAGCTAAAATCCCACATCGCAAATCCAACGGAATCGACGGTTCATCAATCGAAGTCCTGAGAATCGATCTATGGTGAGTTTAAGAGCACCTCTAGATACCGTTCACAAACACTTGGTGGACTTGTGCCATGTGCGCAAAAATCGTCACGGAGCCACAATTTTGAATTCTGTCAACTCTTGCTAACGTGTTTGGGCATGGTAAATATGGCAACGCCAACCACATCCCCACCGTCCGTGCATTTCCAAGTTTGCTTCTTGTTGGCATCAAATGCATTGTCCCCTACTGAGCGAAACCCTAGTTTCAGAAACCACCATATACGGTGGTCACCGGGCAATGGACAAGAGGGAGAGGAGCCCCCCTAGCTAAAATCCCACGTCACGAATCCAACAAAATCGATGGTTTGTCGATCGAAGGCATGAGCATCGATATATGGTGAGTTACAGGTCAACTCCACATACTGTTCAGGGACACTTGGTGGACTTGTGCCCGGTGAACAAAAAACGTCACGGAGCCACAATTTTGAATTCTGTTAATTCCTACTAGAGTTTTTGGGCATGGGAAATATGGTAACACCAACTACATCCCCATCATTTGTGGATTTCCAATTTTGGACCTTGTTTGTGTGACTACATTATCCCCTAGTGAGTGAAACCCTAGTTTCAAAAACCACCGTATACAATGGTCACTGGGAAATGGAAAGGTAGGAGATGCTCCCCCCATAGAAAAAATCCCATGTCACGAATCCAACAAAATTGATGGTTTATCGATTAGAGGCCTGAACAATGATCTATGGCAAGTTGCATGTCACCTCCAGATACCATTCAAGGACACTTGGTAGACTTGTTCCCGTTGCACAAAAAACATCACGAAGCCACAATTTTGAATTTCTTCAACTCCTGCTAGCATGTTTGGGCATGGAAAATATGGAAATTCAAATCACATCCCCATCGTCAGTGGATTTCCAATTCCGGCCCTCGTTGGTGTGAAATGCATCGTCCCCTACTAAGAGAAACCCTAGTTTCATAAACCATGATATACGGAGGTCAACGAGAAATGGACAGGTGGGAGAGGGGCCCCTTTGTAAAATCCCATGTCATAAATCGGAGGCCTGAGCATCGATCTATGGCGAGTTGTAGGTCACCTCCAGATATCATTCAGGGACACTTTATGGACTTGTGCTCGGTGCGCAAAAAATGTCACGAAGCCGCAATTTTGAATTTCATCAACTCCTGCTAGTGTGTTTGGGCATGGGAAATATGTCAACGCCAATCACATCCTCACATTCTGTGGCTTTTCAAGTTTAGCCCTCGTTGGTGTGAAATGCATGGTCTCCTACTGAACGAAACCCTAGTTTCAAAAAACACCATATACAGTGGTCACCAGGAAATGGATAGGAGGGAGAGGAGCCCCCTTAGCTAAAATCCCATGTCATGAATCCAACAGAATCAATGGTTCATCTATCGGAGTCCCTAGCATCGATATACTGTGAGTTGCGGGTCACCTCCAAAAACCATTCAGGGACACTTGGTGGACTTGTGCCCGGTGTGAAAAAAACGTCACAGAGCCACAATTTTGAATTTTATAGAAGGAGTAAGTTGATAAGTCGACTTGAACGATAGATGACTTAGTCAATCAGTTGATTAATTCGATGATCCAACTTAGTTGATTAGCCGACTAAGTCGGTCAACTGACTAAACTAGAAATTAGGTCGGCCACCTAAGGTCATGTCAGTTCATCAAATCGACAGGCAGTTATTTTGTAACTATTTTATAATCATATATATTAGGCTGTTAAGCCAGATGAGAACTCAATTCAGTTCTCTGTGTTGTATGGAATGATTCATGTAATATGATCTGTTAATTCACCTATTTATTCTTATCTCT
Organism: Pseudotsuga menziesii; assembly: GCA_001517045.1. Lineage (NCBI taxonomy): Eukaryota > Viridiplantae > Streptophyta > Pinopsida > Pinales > Pinaceae > Pseudotsuga > Pseudotsuga menziesii. The sequence goes on along the minus strand of LPNX010337317.1, from coordinate 662,350 downwards.
TGTCATTGTTTTATATGTATGTTTTAGTATATATTATTGGTAACCTTATGTGATCTATGAGATTACAATATTGGTTCCATTTCCAGTAGTACATGTTTGAAATGTATGCAAATAGATGATACCAGAGCAAAAGATTAAGGACTGGTGGGAACGTAAAGTTGGAAACTATTTGCAGAATTATGCACGAAGGAATAGATCAACAATCGCACAAGCCAAAGAAATATTCTTCACTGAAACACATGAAAAGTTTGTAGAATCAGTGCTCCAACTTCTAAAGAAACTCCTGGATGAGAAAGCTGGAAGGGACTAAAGAACAACAGTTGCTGGAAAACCTGATCCGAGGAGGTAGAACAAAATTACCGGAGTGGTTTGAGAAAATCACCGACAACTTCTGTGAGGAGCAAGCAATTTAAGACAGAACTTCAGTGGAAACCATCAAGGAGAAATTTTGCACAGATCTCACCGAGCAATTTCTGTGCTCCTTACTGACCTTGCTGTTCAAATTCCTGATCAAGAAAGGAGTAGGACATATTGTCGAACCTCATCCATCACTTCACGAACTGCCATTAAACTCTAACTAGGGGGGGTAGCTGGTCATAGGTCGAGATAAGAGTAGAGTGGATTCTAGTCGAATAGAAACAGATACCATTCACCAGTAATGAGAAGTTGACCAAAATGGAAATCAAGAGAATAGTATCACACAAAGGTATGGAGACATTTAGAAAATAGAGAGGGAAGAAAGACAACAGAGGAGGGAAGCAAGAAGAGAAAGATCCTTAGAGCTACATAGAGGAAGGAGTCCCGAGGCAACTGACTAGGAAGAGAATCTGCTAGAGTCGGGTCATGACCGACATGAAGAAGGTGTCGAACAAGAGGCATCCCCTATGGAGGAAGAATTGTGGATAGAGCATCCAGATGCTCTCCAATTAAAAGCTCCCCATGAAGGAACAACCCTCTCTTCATTGAATACATGTACTTGCATACAGACTATTATCGAAGAGGACCTCCAACTATGAGCTGGTGACTTTGGTATATGGAGTCGACTAGATGATGAAATATACACTGAATGACACCTCATTATCCATCGACCAAAGGAAGGGAATTGGGTTACCTTTCAAGCGGTACCCTCCATCCGAAGTAACACTTACTCTTACTGACACATGAAGGAGCACCCCCCCCCCCTGCCAAATACAGCTTTAGAAGACACAAAACATTCAGAACTGCGGCAAAATAGTTGCAGTGGGCCATCGACAGATGAAGTTGACAAAGAATCGACAATTAGCCATCCATTGTTGAAGTCTATGTACAGAAGCGATCGACCATCAGACTTCACAACCCATGAAGACAAGGAAAATCACAGTAACTCTTGAGACTAGAGGAATTTTTTGTACCTCCCTGTTTCTTTGGGAAGAAGAAACGTTTTATTTGTGGGGGAGATGTAGAAGGAGCAAGTCAATAATTTGACTTGAACGATAGTTGACTTAGTCGATCAGCTGACTAATTCAATGAGCCAACTTAGTCGATCATCCGTCTAAGTTGGTCGGCCGACTAAACTCGAGATTAGGTCAGCCACCTAATGTCGTGTCGGTTCACCAAACGGACAGGTAGTTATTTTGTAACTGGTTTGTAATCATATATATTAGGCTATTGATCCAGATGAGAACTCATTTTATTTCTCTGTGTTGTATGGACTCATTCATGTAATATAATATATTAATTCACCTATTTGTTCTTATCTCTTGTCTCTGTTTTTTATGTATGTTTTAGTATGTATTATTGGTAAACTTATGTGATCTGTGAGATTACAATGAATTCTATCAATTCTTACTAGTGTTTTGGGCCTGGGAAATATGGTAATGCAAACTGCATCCCCATCATCTATGGCTTTCCAAGTTTGTCCCTCGTTGGTATGACTACATTGTCCCCTATTGAGCAAAAACCTAGTTTCAAAAACCGCTGTATACGGTGGTCATTGAGAAATGGAAAGGAAAGAGAGGGCCCCCTTAGCTAAAATCCCATGTCACGAATCCAATAGAATCAATGGTTCATCGATCAAAGGGCCGAACATCAATCTATGGGAGTTGCATGTCACCTCCAGATATCATTCAGGGACACTTGGTGGACTTGTTCTCGGTGCACAAAAGATGTCACAGAGCCACAATTTTGAAATTTGTCAACTCCTGCTACCATTTTTGGGCATGGGAAATATGGAAACACAAATCACGTCCCCATCGTCAGTGGATTTCCAAGTTTGTCCCTCATTGGCGTGAAATGAATCGTCCCCTACTAAGAGAAACTCTAGTTTTATAAACCATCGTATATGGAGGTCAATGAGAAATGGACAAGCAGGAGAGGGGCCTCTTGCTAAATCCCACGTCATGAATCCAATGGAATCGACGGTTCATCGATCAAAGGCCCGAGCATCGATAAATGGCAAGTTGCAGGTCACCTCTAGATATCATTCAGGGACACTTTATGGACTTGTGCCCAGTGTGGAAAAAACATCATGGAGCCGTAATTTTGAATTCCTTCAACTCCTACTAGTGTGTTTCAGCATGGGAAACATGGAAATGCCAACCGCATGCCCACCTTCTGTGGCTTTCCAAGATTGGCCCTCATTGGCATGAAATGCATTGTCCCCTATTGAGAGAAACCCTAGTTTCAGAAACCACCATATACGGAGGTCACTGGGATATGGACAGGTAGGAGAGGCCCCCCCTTAGCTAAAATACCACATCAAAAATATAACAAAATCTATGGTTCACCGATCGAAGGCCCGAGCATCGATCTATGGCGAGTTGCAGGTCACCTCGAGATAGCATTCAGGGACACTTGGTGGACATGTTCCTGGTGCACAACAAACATCAAGGAGCTGCAATTTTGAATTTTATCAACTCCTTCTAGCATGTTTGGGTATGGAAAATATGGAAATTCCAACCGCATCACCACCATTCGTGGCTTTCCATGTTTGGTCGTCATTGGCGTGAAATCCATTGTCCCCTACTAAACAAAACCCTAGTTTTAGAAACCACTATATACGGAGGTCACAAGGCAATGGATAGGTGGGAGAGGCCCCCGCCTAGATAAAATCCCTCATCACAAATCTAATATATTCAATGGTTCATCGATCGGAGGCCCGAGCATCAATCTATGGTGAGTTGCAGGTCACCTCCAAATATTGTTCACGAACACTTGGTGGACTTGTGTTTGGTGTGCAAAAAATGTCATGGAGCCACAATTTTGAATTCCATCAAATCCTGCTAGCATTTTTTGGCATGGGAAATATGGCAATTCCAACCACATACCCATCGTCTGTGGCTTTCCAAGTTTGGCCCTCATTGGCGTGAAATGTATTGTCCCCTACTAAGAGAACCCCTAGTTTCAGAAACCACTGTATACAGAGGTCATCAAGAAATGTACAGGTGGGAGAGGTCCCCTCCTATCTAAATTCCCACATCACGAATCCAACGGAATCAACGGTTCATCGATCGGAGGCTTGAGCATCGATCTATGGCGAGTTGCAGGTCACCTCCAAATACTAGATCTTGCATGTTAAATTCTTTATGTAAATGTTTTATGGTTACCTTTATGCATTGAACTAATTGTTATAATAAAAAAATTAACATGGTATAAGAGTTGATTTGTCAAGAAGGAAATTATACAAGCCTTAAAACATAAATTTATCATTGCGACATCTTGTTTCCATCATCCTAGTTTTATATATCGGTTGAAAACATTGACAATATTACCTACTTGGAAAATTAGGGTTTTAGTCTAATAAGAGAGCCTACAAAGAACTTTGACAGGTATGACCTAAAGAGGCACATGTATGTATTCTAATGTTATGTATATCATGTGAATGAGATCTTGAAATGTTCATATGATTGATATATAGGGTTTATTGATCATATGTAAAATTTGTCATGTTCATTAACTTGACATACAAGAGAACTTTTGGCATATTTATAAACAACATTATGGAAAATTTCACATATCAAGAACACAAAATTGACATATTCATAAGCAACATACATGGGTAAATTAAAATTATGATACATACCTCATCATGCTAGATCCACCTATTATCATACATCCAAACCCTCTGGATCATCTCTTATAATAATGGTCTCCATTAGTCTCTCGTGCTCTGTATCTAGTAAGAAGTAGCATACCTTTGATGAATTTCGGCTAGTTATTGTTCGTACCTGGAGGTTTGTACCAATGATTAAGTTGGTAAAGTGATACACACTTGGACTTGGATTGTAATCCCTGTAAACATATCCACCCTTCTTTCTTGCATTGGTGTCATGTGTAAGGTATTCACCTTTAACAACCATAGACCCAATTGGGAAGTGGTTGTTTTCATCATTAGTCATGGACATAATGAGGGTTTGCTTTCCCTCTATACGATGTGTTAACCAATAATCACCACCCCATTCACTGTATTTTGAGGCAACCACTGCATATATGTGTCCTGCATAATATGATTGTAGGTATATGATCAAATATTTTCCGTGTGGTACAAGGCCATTAATGTGAGTTTCAAGACTACGTAAAAAAACAAAAAAATGTTAAGGAAATGCATCATACCAGGATGTACAAGGTTTGAGACATGATCAAAATATATAGAAATAGATGATTGATCTTGTTCCAACGGAGTTAACTCAACAATTGCACACTGATTAAGTAGAAGTGATATGCGATCCCATCCATCAACCCAATCCAATGATTCACACCCATCCCAGTCACCATCACAACAAGGAGGGAAAAAAAAGCAAGTTTTCTTGTCCAAAATTTAAAGATTGGGTTATCAGAGCTTCGAACTGAATGAAAGCCACAAATCCCAGGAATAGTCTTTCATTCCCATGCATGTGAACCATCTATGTCTACCACCTCCCAAAAAAATCTCTCCACGTGTCTCTTTCTTGTGGATTCTACTCGCATAGGTGATTCCTCTCCCATTACTGGCATGCACCACCTGGATATAATTGAGCATTTCGAATTGTAGATACTCTAGGTAATTTCAATTCCTCTCTTTGTAGGGTTGTTTTGACACATTCTCCAGCTCCATCATGCTCTCCTTTACCATGCCCAGTCTCAAAATAGTTCCACATATGTGGAACTTTGTAGTTTTTGTGCAATGAACACAACCATTGAAATATGCGTGCATTTTTTAACTGACCAGCACATCCATCAGACCAAATCCAGTGTCGATCCATTTGTATTTCCTTCCCTTCAAATGATCATAAAACATGATGAAGCAATGGCATACATAGTGGAAGTCATTGCACCTATCATCACTTATGTAGAAGTGATATTCCTTTATAATTTCTCTTTTCTCTTCACTGCTATTTGGGCCATGCCTATATGTGACATGCACCATCAAGGGAACCTACTCATAGTGATAATACTGACTTTGGATCTCATTTTGAGATTACAAAGTGTAGTTCTCAGCAAAATCAACAACTGAAAGTATAGTACCTTGAGGAAATGTATCTCTGCATATTCTAATCTTCTCATCCTGCCATCGTGCCAAGTGAACATGGTGAACATATTGATGTGTCTTTTCAATAAATTCCTTGACGAAGTCACTAACTTGTACCTGTTGACACAAAATGATATCAATATCAGGTTTTTTTTGTAAGTAAGGAATGAAATGTAACTATTCAAACATAAATTTATAGATAAATGCATGTACCTAAGATGTCACCAATTATATTTTTTTTCTTTCTTTCCTTGGGACTATTTCATAGCTGATATATTTGAAACTTTTCATGTCTGCAACCATATTCCCAAATTCATTGTCTCCACTCGCGTGCATACATTGGCTCAATAATGTCATTCCAACACAATTGGAGCAAGTTCCATCCAAATAATATTTTGCATAGTATGTTTTCCCCTCAGGCCTGTTGCACATGATACTATGAATGAATTCTCTTGATGAATTCGGTGGTATTGTCAAGGAGCAATCCTACACATGGTTAGTATGCAACACATGATGAGTGTACAAAAATGTTTCATAGTAATATTCATATTCTACAAGGTATCTACAACAACAATTGTTACGAAGAGTATTTATTCTAACATACCAGGGCTTACATTTCTCAAAATATCTTGGCCCCAAATTCAATTGTCTATGTTCATTCCTAAATTTCTCGTATAGTTTTGTCTGTGTTATATCAATAAGATTCTTAATATGTGGTTCACAGTCCTTTGAACCCCTTCTCAGTTTTAGTACATCCTTCCAGTTTGAAGAAGGCCTTGTGTGATCATGCGAAAAACTCTGCACTAGTCCCTTTACTACATCAACTAGCTTCATGTCACGATGTGGCAACTGACCAATAAAGGCCCAAATATATGTTTGAGCGGTTGTGTCAAGATGTTCTCTTCTAATAGAATACCTATGGAGGGTTTTTACATTCAAATTAACTAGTTTAGATGTAGGCTTGAGAAAACGAAGGACCCTGGTGTTCTTATTTACAATTTCTTGTGACAACACATGACGAGCTACATTACGGTCCTTTGAACATGTGTTCTTACCAATTTTACCAAAGGAATCTACTAAGCTTTTAAATATATGAGAACTTGGTCCAAAAGTCTTTATCATATTTATCCCTAACAATTTCCTAACAATATTCATGCCCCTATATTTTAACAATGATAAAAATAATCTACATTTATCTCCATCACAATTAGAAACAAAATATTTATTTAGTATATGTTTAGTTTGATAAGCAATACTACGTTTAGATAGCGTACCTTCAATGGAATTGAGGAGTCCTTCATCAACTTGTATATGCTTCAGAGTTCTTCGACGTGTGCTTTCTAATGGCAGTAAGGGGGTTGGAATTCTATCATCTAGTCCATCAACAATATGCTATGGCATTTCAGTAGCAACTTGTTTTCCTTCATTCTCTTCTTGGTAGTTGGATGGTGGAAGTCCAACATCCTCATCAATGGTCCGGATAATATTTTCTTCTTCAACAGTAGGCTCCATGTCCAACGCCTCTTCAACAGTATGCTCCATGTCCAACGCCTCTTCATGAGCCTTGTCTTGAGATGATAACTTATCACTTTGACTTGATGTGGGATTTGAAATATCCCCTAATGAGCACCTACGTTTTGCTTCTTGAATACGTCCATGGGGTGCTTGTTCAACAACTATTGTGGAAATTGAAGGTCCCTCTAGTGAATGCTTCCTTTTTTCTTGTGCTGGATTAATAGGATGAACCATGGCATCCTCTATAATTGGATTTGGATTAGTTTCCAAAGAAAGCCTCCGATTCATCATGTCTATTCTTTTCTTTTCTTTCTCTTCTTCAATGACTTCTTGAGGTATCTTCTTCCTTGCTTATTTTCTTCCTCGGTTACGTACATTCCCCATCACCACAATGATAAATTCAATATAGTTTGTTTCTGCTGCTCCTCAATTACAAGCTTTCAAACCTTTAACTTGCTTTATAACTATTGATCCTTCAAGGTGCTTCAATCTTGCTTCTCAATTGTTCATATTTCCCATCAAAACAATGATGAATGAGAAAATTTACCTTTGGTTAGATCTTGAATAATAAGCAAATGAAAGTTAAATCATAAATTGTTCCTCAAGTTGATTCTCTTGTACAATTGTGTATATCCACCATCACCATGAAATGATATTGAAGCTTGATATCTTATCCTGTGTGCGCCTCAACCATGAAAGATGTCATCAATGCTGCACATGCATAACAAAAATAATGATGGAGAATGTGTATTGTAAATATTTCCACAGGTGGGCTCATGCTCTTGAGAAAAACATGCAATAATCGTATTTTCGTAAAGACAGAGTAAAGTTGCTCTTGGACAAAAAAAATCCACTGTTTTTACAGTCCCAAAATGCGCACATGTTATATAGAGCAAAAACATGCACACAATTTGTAGAAGTAAAACACGCAGGCGATAGTTTTAAGCACAATTAATAGGTTAGGTGCATGGCTAAGGAAACGAATAAAATCATAAGAAAACAAATGTTTTCTATGGTTAGAAACAAAGCAAATTTTTTTAGTGTTCCCTTCTTTTCATGCATATAAATGTTTCTCTCTATACACCCAATAATCCCTAAATACCCCTATCTCTTTCTAAATATACCTCCCTCATTCTCTTTACATCCCTCCCTATATGTTTCTTTCTCTCCCTTACTCTATCCCTCCCTCTCTCATCGTGATGATTATTGTTGTTGATGATGAACATGATGATGATGATGAACATGATGATGGTGATGATGATGATGAAAATGATGATGATGATGAACATGATGATGAAGACGATGATCATGATAATGATGATCATGATCATGACCATGATGATGATGATGAACATGATGATGATGATGATAATGATGAACATGATGATGATGATGATGATGATTATGATTATGATCATGATCATGATGATGAAGACGATGATGATCAACATGATGATGACGAAGAAGATGATGATGATGTCGACAACGGCAACAATGACAATGATGATGATGATGACCATGATGAAGACAATGATGATCAGTTGATGATGATGATGATCACGATCATGATGATGATCATGGTGATGAAGACAATGATGATGATGATAATGATGAACATGATGATGATGATGATTATGATGATCATGATCACGATGATGAAGACGATGATGATCAACATGTTGATGATGAAGAAGATGATGATGATTACGATGGTTATGATGATGTTGACCATGAGCATGATGATCATGATGATGAAGATGATGATGATGAACATCATGATGATGATGATAATTATGAACATGATGATGGTGATGATGATGAACATGATGATGGTGATGATGATGACGAACATGATGATGATGAACATGTTGATAATGAACATGATGATGATGAACATGTTGATAATGAACATGATGATGATGATGAAGACGATGATGATGATAATGATGATCATGATCATGATCCCGATGATGATTATCATGATGGTGATGATGATGATCATGATCATGATGATGAAGATGACAATGACGACGACGACGATGATGATGATGATGGCGTCGACGACAACGACGACGACGACGACGACGATGATGACCATGATGATGAAGACAATGATCATCTATTGATGATGACCATGATGATGATGGTCATCATTGTGATGAAGACGATGATGATGAACATGATGATGATGATGATAATGATGATGATGATGATTATGATTATGATGATCATGATCATGATCATGATCAACATGATGATGATGATGATGATGATGATGAAGATGATGATGATTATGATGGTTATTATGATTATGATAATGATGATGATGATGATGATGATGATTATGATGATGATGATTATGATTACAATGTTTATGATGAGGGTCATGATGATGATGAACATCATGATAATGATGATAATGATGATGACGATGATGATGAACATGATGATAATGATGATGACGATGATGAGGGTTATGATGGTGAAGATGATGATGATGAAGACGACGATGATGATAATGATGATCATGATCATGATCACGATCATGATGAAAATCATGATGATCATGATGATGATGAACACCATGATGATGATGAAGACGGTGATGATGAACATCGTGATAATGAGAATGATGATGATGATGTTCATGATGATGATGATGATGAAGACGATGATGATCAACATGATGATGATGATGATGATGGTGGTGGTGGTGGTGATGAAGATGATGGTGATGATGATGATGATTATGATGAAGATGATGACGATGAAGATGATGATGATGAAGAAGATGATGATAATGATGATGATGAAGATGAAGATGATGATGATGCCAACAATGATGATGATGAGTCTCATGATCATGATCATGATCATGAGGGTCATGATGATGATAATGAAGAAGATGATGATGAACATCATTATGATGAAGACAATGATGATGAACATCATGATAATGGTGATGATGATGATGATTATGATGATTATGATGATGATGATGAGGGTCATGATGATGATGATGATGATGATGGTGACGATGACAATGATGATGAACATCTTGATGATGAAGATGATGATGATGACTATGATGATCATGATGATGAAGATGATGGTGATCAACATGATGATGATGAAGATGATGATGAGGTTCATGATGGTGAAGACGATGATGATGAAGACACATGTGCGTTACTCATTATCCCTCTATGAGTTACTCATTGGCCCTCCCTACGTTTGTGCATGATGATCATGATGATGAAGATAATGATGATGAACATAATGATAATGATAATAATGATGATGAAGATGATGATCAACATGATGATCTGGAAGAAGAAGAAGAAGATGACGATGATTAACATGATGGTGATGAAGAAGAAGAAGATGATTATCATGATTATCATGATGATGAAGACGATGATGATGATGATGAAGATGATGATGATAAACATGATGATGATGATGATGATGATGATGAGGGTGATGATGGTGATGATGGTGATTATGATGATGAACATCATGATGATGAAGATAATGATGATGATGATGAGGGTCATGATGACGATGATGCTCAACATGATGACGATGATGAACATCACGATGATGAATACAATGATGATGATGAGGGTCATGATGACGATGATGATCAACATGATGATGACGACGATGATGATGAC